>OY744548.1:35030353-35237853 GCA_963556195.1 Sepiola atlantica
AAAAACAACAGCACAAATAACAAAGAAGCAATATAAACGATAATAAAGTTATGAAATGATAATAATAGTAATAATAATAATAATAATAATAATAATAATAATAATAATAATAATAATAATAATAATAATAATAATAATAATAATAATAATAATAATAATAACAAACACAAAAGCGTCTCGGATATGAATATACAAACAGATAAACTCATACAAAAACGGAAACCTGATATATAATTATAATCGAAAAACGGGAGAAATCTTGTAAAATCGTAGACTTCCTCGTTTCATCAGACAACAGAGTTAAGATCAAAGTTACGGAAAAACGAAGTAAATACACAGAACACGCATGAAAACTGAAAGGAATATGGAATATGAAGAACGTTTGTATTATACTAATAATCGTAGGAGCACTAGTAACAATCCCCAAAAACCCGGAGAAAAGACTGAGAGAAATTTGAATTAAAGAGACCATCGAAACCATATAAAGGACAGCAATGCTTCAATCTTAAGGAAAATAGTCGAATTCGGAAACCAACCCGCATAGGCTACAAAGGGTAACCAGTCACAAATAATTTACAACAAGGAGAAAACAGAACCACACGAAGAACACCACAACACGAACCAAAGTACAAACACTGCAAGAAACATCACTTAATAATCTCCTCCCAAAATAAATCACACCGGCTTCAGCTATCACCACACAAAAATGAGCCAAGGAACAAAAATTACAAGAACACTAAAATACCCCCTTCTTTACCCACCCCACCCAAAATAAAAAAAAATAAATAAAAAATGTTAAATTTAAGAATAAAAATTTAAAAAGTAAAAATTGTTTTTATTTAAATGGTGCCAGCCTAGGCTGACAAAAGAGAGAATATGTGTAGAGGGTCGAGGAGGATGAGCAGACCAAAGAGGGACAGCACAAACCAGAACTTCACTGGAAAAATGCGGAGAATGTTGGGACCTTGGGGAGGCTTATTGCCACTCAAATACCAGAGAAAACCAATTGTCCTTACCAGCGAAAAATCAATGGTTAGAGGCGATAAATTATCGTTATCGAAAAGAGGTTAAGAATACTAGAAATATGGGGAGGCTTGTTTTCACTCAGACTCCAGGAAATACTACTGGTTGTTGTCGGTGAGCAATCACTGACGATTATCTGTGTGAGAACTCCTAGTGAGTACTAGTTATATTAATAAAAATAATGACTTGAAATTAAATGTATGAAACGAAATAAAAAAGAAAACAAAAACAGACACAACTTTTGAGAGAGGCATTTCACTGATAAATGGTACTAACACAATCCAGAGACATTACTTGAAAAAGAAAAGTACAAAATAATCCTGGGGCATAGTCGTAAAAGCAAGGGAACTCTATGTCAAAATAGGTTAGAAGAAGGTAAACACCTGTAAACTCATGGATTTCGGAGTTCAAGCTGTTTACAGGGCAAAGACACAGAACGCAAAAAAAGGAAGCAAAGACAGAGAACCTGCCAGAGAACTCAAGAAATATGTAACATAGAGAAACACAATTTCATACGCCTAATTATAGGAGAAGTTGGAACGATCTATAAAATCAAGAGAAACAACTAGGGGGGATTGGAAACTAATAAAAGGAAATATTGTGATCATTTAATAGACAGCAATAATAAAAACATCAGAAACCTCAAGGAAAAATCCTCGAATGCGGAAACTAATACCCATAAACTACGAACTGTGACCAGGTAAACGTAAATTAAAATGGAAATAAAGCAAAGCCATCGAAAGAAATATATACGATAACAATAGAAGAGAAACTGCAAGAACTTCCATAAACTCCTCACCCTTAAAGAAACGAGACATACATCCATATATTAGCACATGTTTCTGTAGGTACTACGTAAAATAATAAGGCAGCGTTGAAAGATTATTAAAATACTGAAGAGGGAAACATAAACAATACTTCTACCGAGGCTTTTTACCACGCAAATTGCACAGACGAAAACTGATCGGTGCCAGCGTAAAGTAATGGTTAACGGCTGTCTGTAGAAGGCAACAGGATTTGAAACGGTTATCGCAAAGAGCCGGAGAGTGTTTGATATTTTGAGAGACTTGTGGTATCTTACACTCCAATGAACACTTCTGGTTACTGTCCGTGAACATCAATGCTACTACTACTACAAATAATAATACTGATGTTACTACTAATTTTAATAATACGCACTATTAAAAAGGAACTCGAACTATCATTTTAGATACCGGCACTATCACATAATTTATCTGAATTTTAGAAAAGGATGGAAAGACCAAAGCGAAAGATAGGATGAGAGCACCATCTCAACCTCAACTCAAAAGCGTCCTAAGAGTCGTATAATGATACGTTCATTTCCACTAAATTTCATTAGAAACTCAACGGCCGGTATAAAAAATATCATTAATAATACACTGCTGTTGCGAGTACACAGCTTTCTTTGTCAAGCGGAAAAGTATGGATATCTGTGGATACTTGTTGCCCCAGAGACTCTTGGAAAGAAAACCGTTTCTTGGCAAGTCGTTCTCACTGTAAATGACTATTGTAAGAACCCCGAATGAGTAAATAAAAATAATGATAATAATAATAATAATGTTAGATTAAACGGAAAACATATAAAAGGGAAGAACCTATTTGCCCGCGTTATTTCCTTTACCATAAATAGATTCTCCTTTGCATTTACCCAGACAAATGACATTTTGAATTGGACGAGTCACACAGCGCTGTTTCAACGTATAAACGTCTACATTAATAAAGTAAGACTTCTTAAGTTGTAAATTATAATAGATTTTAATTGTTAACCTATACAGAATAAATTTTATTTAATTTTATATTTGTGCAATATCTCACAAATAACACTACCTCATTTTAGCTGGCGCCGAACCATGTTTAATAGGACGAATATTGAAAAAAAGTGTAATCATTGTCAAGAACGTGTGATTGTTACATCAAAATTTGAAAGTTGTGTGTTAAAATCATTTTATTTTGAACATGAATGAATTAGCTAGATAAAAGCTTTAGCACGTACCTATGTCTACTGGGCGAATATAAGCACAATATGACGATCTGAGCCATTATTGTAGAACATGTTAATAAGTAGAAAAAGCTGCAAGAAAACAAAATATGTTTTTCTTAGCTTATTTAATATTTACATTTTTAACATATTCAGATTGGCTTTGCAGAACTCATTGATATAAAATCATTTCTAATACTAGTAGATGGTTATAGTGCCTGGCCTAAATTCTCCCCAATGAGTGGCATTACCCTTGAGGAAACTATTTAAAAATTACAACACATTTTACCCGATTTGTAGTAGAACAATAGTCTTTGACATTTGTACTGCTTTCACTTCAGTGAATATTAAGATTCCTGCACCAGAATAATATGACTACATTGGCACGCCACCATTTCATCGTCAATCCACCATCTACGACACGCCTTTTGTAGATATATTTTAAAAATCACTCGTAAACTCAAAGGGGGTGGAACTATTCAAGAACGCTTAGAGATATTCCTTGGAGCTACACCGAACAAAACGCTACAAACGATAGTTCACCGGCTAAAGCTTTAGTAAACCGGTAAATTCGTTTATAAATGAATACGATTCGTTCAGCTGCACAATCTTCCTATGTAAAAACATACAAATAGAACATCAGTAAAACTGATATAATGTTGCAGTAAGTCGCACTTTAAAAACTGAGACAAACGTTTTTGCAACCGACTATCGGAATGGAAAAGAGAAAGGGACACAAGGGTCTATCTTACGCTAAAGCGGAAATGTATTTTGTGACGTCAGTATGCAGTCTTGTGTTTTGATTTGGCATGTGAATCGGTTGCGACCCTCGTATCTCACACACACCAAAATGCAGTATGATACTTTCCCACTGTTCGAAACATTTTATTTGCATCAACAAAGCACTTTAGCTAGACTACAAGAACAACATAGAATTGAACTAGACATGTTACCAAATAGATGGATTCGCATGGAAAATCCAGCAAATCATGCTAAGTCAATGCAGGTCAGGGCACGACACAAACATAAGTAGCAAACACCCTAAAAGGCAGATGTAAGATTAAGCATGCTTTATCAAGAACACATATAACACGGAGGTAACTCTTTGACTATGTTATCTCCCTTGCCTGTAAGAAATTGCGAGAGCGAATTAGGTTCCTTTATATTTTTTCAGACATCCAAACTTTTGGAGTGAACGTGTCGCACAGCGCTATTTAATATATACGTTTGAACATTTGCTCAATTGTAAATAGAGAATAAATATTGATTGTTGCCCATTACATAATAGTTTTTATTCAATTAATGTATTTATATTCGCCTCATATCTTACAAATACCACCGCTTTAATTCAACTAATAATAACAATAATAATAACTTATTAATAACTGAGATTATGTATCTGTCTGCCTGTCTGTATGTATGTGTCTCTGTATGTGTGTCTGTCTGAAGCCAACACTATAGTATTTAAGACTACTGTACTAGATATGAAAGTGTAGTATATACTATGTCAGCCTAATGTACAATCTTTAAATGCTCAATTCATGAGCATAGTGTAATGTAGTATCTGCTCTGTTGTCATGATACTATTCTCCCAGGCATTACTTCTTCCTCTTATGAGAGGTGTTGAAGTAGTGTAGTATATTTTCTGTTTTTGTGATATCATCCTTCCAGGTATACGTCCTCTTTTTTTAAGAGGTGTGTATATAGTGGAGTATAGGTTATGTTGTCATGATTCCACCCTCACAGATATCACCTTCTCATTTTTGAGAGAGGTGGCGGTAGTGTAGTATATGTTCTGTTGTCAGGCTACATCCTCCCATGCATTACCCACACATTTAGGAGGAAGGAAATGTAGTATTTTTTATGTGATCATGATACTACCCTCCCAGGTATTACCTTCACCTATATCTTTTTGAGGCGGCAGGTAGTGAAAAATATATCTTGTTGTCATTATACTATCCTCCTATGCAATACTTCTTTCTTTTTAGGGAGATAATGTAGTATATGTCAGACCTGTCCTCTTATTATTAAGTATAATGTTCTATTGCAGACGCACAGCAAGTTATAGTTCAAGAAAAAGAAAAAGAGAGAAGAACACAAGAAAGAGACGCGTTATTTGATTAATAACATGTAAACAACACATTCTCTGAAATTTATCGTGCGAGTCGCACAAAAATGATATATTTACTTTGATTTTTTATTAAAACGTTTTGTTTTTGTTTTGTTTTAATATTATTAAAAAAATATGTTTTAAGCACAAATTTATTGAACCAAATTATTATATTTTTTAAAGTGTGGAGTTACTTTAGTATCTGTTCTGTTGTCATGATAGCATCTTCTCATGCATGAACCCCACCTTTTTTAAGAGGTGTGGCGGTAGTGTAGTATATGTTCTGTTGTAATGATACCATTTTTCCAGGCATTACGTCCTCCTATATTGAGAAGTGTGAAGGAGTGTAGTATTTGTTCTGTTGTCAATATACCTACCCCCAAGCATTACCTCCTTTTTACGAGGTGTGAAGGAGTGTAGTATGTGTTCTGTTGTTATTCTACTAACCTCCCAGAGGTGTTGATGTAGCGTAATATATGTTCTGTTGTCATGATACCATGCTTCCAGGAATCACCTCCTCCTTTTTTGATGGTGTGGAGGTAGTATAGTATCTGTTCTGTTGTCATTATACCATATTCCCAGGCAACGTCCTTCTTTTTTTGAGAGGTGTGAAGGTAGTGTAATATCTGTTCTGCTGTCGTGATACTATCTTCCCAGGAATTAGCTCCTACTTTTTAAGAGGTGTGGAGGTAGTGTAGTATCGGTTCTGTTGTCATGATACATTCCTTCAAGACATTAACTCCAACATTTTTTTGAGGAAATGTTGTAGTTGTTATGTGATCATTATAATACCCTACAAGGCATTACCTTTACCTTTGCTTTTTTGACGCCGCAGGTTGTGTAGATTCTGTTCTGTTGTCATTATGCCATCCTCCCAGGCAATACCTCCTCCTTTTATTAGAGGTCGGGGGTAATCTTATATGTCTTACATTACCTCTGATTATCGAGTATTGCGAACGCACAATAAGTTCTATTTAAAGAAAGAGAGAGGGGCACAAGACAGAGCCGTGTTATTTGATTAATAACATGTAAATAACAGATTCTCTGAAATCTATACGTGTCGCTCAAAAAATATATATTTACTTTGATTTTTTATTAAAACGTTTTCGTGTTTTTCATATTATTAGAAATAATGTTTATAGGCACAAATTTATTGAATCAAATTATTCATTTTGCAAAATAATTGATTAAAAAACCGTGTTTTGTAAGAAAAAACAAACATATTTTACTGAGCAATGAAATAACTGCTTTTTATTGTTGATTTTATTTTGAGTACAACTTTTTTTCGATTTGAAATACTTTAAATACTATTATCTTTAACGACCTTAAGTGAGTTTATGATTTTTGTATTACATGTTATGCCGTAAATGGTAAATCTTGTTTCGAAACTGTTTTTATTAGTTCGTGTTTTATTTATTAAAATGAACGATAAGGTGATTTTCTTTGTTTGTTTCTAAAAAAACAAATACACACATTAAATAAAACAAGTAGAACAAAGGAAACTGGAAGGAGCATGTATTTGCTGCTGCTGCTGCTGCTGCTGCTGCTGCTGCTGCTGCTGCTAATAATAATAATAATAATAATAATAATAATAATAATAATAATAATAATTATTATTATAATAATAATAATAATAATAATAATAATAATAATAATAATAATAATAATAATAATAATAATAATAATGATTATGATGATGAATAAAAAAAATCAAATTAAGATTGGAAAAATGGCGCCGGCCTAGGTTAGCACCAGACAAAATATTTGTAGAGTGTCAAGGTGGATGAGAAGACCGAGGAGGGACAACACAAAGCAGACCTCAACTGGAAAAGTGCGGACATGCTTGTACGTAAGGGAGGCTTATTCGCACCCAAATCCCAGAGAAGACCAATGGTCCTTACCAGCGAGAAATCAATGGTAAGCGGATGTTGCGATACTGCATCGTTATTGAAAAGAGGTGAAGAATTCTAGAAATCTGGGGAGGTTAGGTGTCACTCAGACTCCAGGAAATACCACTGTTTTTGTCAGTGAGCAATCACTGATAATGATATGTGTGAAAACTTCTAGTGAGTACAAATAATAATAAAAATAATAATAATAATGATAATAATAATGATGATAATAATGATAATAATAATGATGATAATAATGATCATAATAATAATAATAATAATAATAATAATGATGATAATAATAATACAGGAAAGATAGAGACAACAGAGGGCATGGAACTATCCAATCAAGAACAGATGAGGGCGCTAAGCGAACAAGACAGCTATACATATTTGAGAGTTTTTGAAGGGAGTTTTGGAAGTAGACACAAACAAATC
Source organism: Sepiola atlantica (assembly GCA_963556195.1). NCBI lineage: Eukaryota > Metazoa > Mollusca > Cephalopoda > Sepiida > Sepiolidae > Sepiola > Sepiola atlantica. Next base: position 35,037,816 of record OY744548.1, read on the forward strand.
AACAGAAATGAAAGATAAGATTTCAAAATAATAAGTGCGACGAACAATAAATACCTTGGCAGTAGCACTTATAAGATACCCTGGACCAATCATAAGTTGGACTTAAAAAGAACTCACCCACCTTGAGCAGATGGCTGGAAAATTAAGGGGGAAGAGGACTGATAAGTATAGAAGACTGTGTGGACGATACTCAAAAAGAGCTGGAGAAATACATAAACCAGGACACAGAAAGGCTGATTACCGCAGCAAGAGACACCGTCCCAACGAACCACGGAGGAAGCATCGAAACTGGACACAAACAAACAAGAAAAGAAAAGGGTGGCGAAAAATAATACATGGATGTTTCATAAGACTCACAAGAGAATAAACCAACGATACTAGCTGGGCATGGCTAAGAAAAGGAAACTTGAACAGAGAAACGAAATCTTTACCGATGGCTACACAGAACAATGCGATTAGGACAAACTACATTAAAGCTAAAATAGATCAAATCCAGGTACACCGTAAATGCAGAATGTGTGGGCAAAGAGACGAAACAGTAAATCATATAATACGTGATTGTAACAAACTTGCCAATACAATACAAACTATATATATATGAATGTGTGGGGAAAGTAATACACAGAAAACTGTGCAAACAATTACATTTCTAATACCCGGACAAGTGGTACAGACATAAATCTAAAACAGCGCTGGAAAACGAAAAACGCAAAATCGTATGGTATATGGATATACACACATATACACACATATAAGAAAGGAGGCTTTGTTTTATTATAATCGACAGGACGGAAAAAATCGTAAAATCGTAGATATCGACGATTCAACAGATCACAGAGTGAAGATCAAAGACACGGAAAAACGAAACAAATAGACAGAACTAGCCAGAGAACTGAATGAAATATGGAGCATGAAGAAAGTCAGTTTAATGCCAATAATCGTCGGAGCATTAGGAACAGTGCCAACAACCTGGAGAAAATACTGGGAGAAATTAGAATCAAAGGAATCGTTGAGACCATACAAAAGACGGTAATGATTTAAACAGCTGTAATCTGAAGAAAATTCCTCAAATGTGGAAACCAACCCGCATAAGCTAGGAAGGGTAACCAGTCACATGAAATTACAACAGGAAGAAAACAAAACCACTTGATGAACACCACATCGCTAAACAAGGAACATGAACTGAAAAAAACATCACCTTCCAAACGTGAACGTGTAGACAAAAGAACAGCTTATCAAATTCATATAATATTGTTCTCATAGAGATGAAGTAACTATAGAACATTTAGTAGTAGAAATCCTAATGCGAGATAAGATTAATACCATACACACATATACAGTTTCGAAAAGATCTGATATTTTATTATAATGCCGATAAGGTGGATTTAATTGTAATTCTCTCATTATCTACGACATAATTCAATTCGAATAATCACCTCCTAACCTAGACTCTTATATTTCGAAGATATGTACGAATGACAAAGATTAATAATATACCCTATCTCACGATCTAATAAAGTTTGCGCTTCCACGACTTGCATTTTTCATACATGTGTCCTATATTAACGAGGATTTCAATGAAACTAATTTATTTTCAGGCAACTCTACTTAGCTATAGAATATATACTCCGGGACTGCTTTACTGATGACTACAACATAAACGTCATAAAATTAAATTTTAACAAATTACAACTGACAATCTTTTCCAACAGTTTAACACATATCCTCCAGGGTGTTTTGCATTGATAACTAGACATCGATTGGTAAAACAAACACACAAACTAATCAAAATATGGCCTGAGACGTGTATTACAACCAGTTTTCTATAGTGTGACAAGTATCCGCCGACCCCACGAGAGTCAGGAAGACTCCAATAGTGTACTAGTATGCATTTAGAAAAAATGCTATACTGAGAGAGAGTCTTACGAAATGGAGCGAGGGTAAGAAACTAGTGTAATTTTTTGTTAGAAATTGAATTATCAATGCAACAAGATCAGGTGCCTATCAGTCTGCGAAAACCTTGTAACTTTACGTGCACAAATTCGTAAAAGGTCTAGGGAGATTGACCAACTGTTCTAGAAGAAGAAATCAGTTTTTGTCGTTTCGTTATTTTGTTGTCATCATTTTTCGATGATAAGTCTAAAAACAAACCCTTTCCGATAAACTAAATTTGTGCCGGGAGCGAGCTAGAGTGAGATAGAGAAAGAAGGGACGAGAGACAGAGAGATCAACCACGAGAGTTTTAATAAAATAGGTTGAGCTTTCGCGCACGTCAGTAGAGTAGAGTAGAGTAGAGTAGAGTAGAGAGTCAGAGAGAGCCGAACAGAACCGCGAATAGGCACAGAGGGAGGATCTGCTCTCTGACGATCGCCGTGTTAAATCTCATAGAAAAAATACTCCTGGGCACCGGACTAATTATTCGGTTGAGCACAGAGGGAATCCTTACTGCCGATATTAAACGGTCGCAAAATAGAATTAATTGTCAATCATCCAGGAGTGCGAACTATTAACTCTTCATCCTTTTAAAGAGTGGCAAGTTAAAGTAAAATGTAATAATATCAATATCGCTGGCTTATACCTCCTATTCAATTAGAGAGCGAGAAATGGATGAAGTTGTGTCTTTCACAAATACATATAAATGTTTATACATATATAGGAACACTTCGTGACATATTATAAAAGTGTAAATACAAAACATAAAAGCAATTATGATTTGGTCATATCTTGATCAGGTATAGTTTGAAAAAAATTCTTGCGATAAATATGTACAGTTGTGTACCTCACAGCTTTAAGTGATATGGAATACGTGCTTGCATTATATATATATCTATATATATATATATATATATATATATATATATATATAGTATGTTTTTAACAGGCTGTTGGCAATGCAAATTCCGGATAAGATGTAAGTTGGAAGAAACAAAAATAATAAATCGAATACGAAATATAAGTTACTATTGATTTTTCTTAAAATCTTACATAACAGCAAGAGGGTTGTTAGCTGTTTGTGTGATGTCCAGATGATTATAAAATCATTTATTTAATATTTTGGGAAAAGAAAGTTCCCTTTGTTAAAAATAATTAATACTAGAAGGAATCTCTCCGACTGTGCATAGAATCTAACAAAACAAAATGACTGCCAAAAGACAGACAGCAGCGAAACCAGTCCCGCAGAGAATGGGAATTCAAAATGTTTATGGTTATGTTATCTATATAAATGTGGTGTTCAAAATATGTGGGTAATATTGGATGAGTGTATGGTTATCGATAAACTGTAGTTTTAATAATATATTAATTTTAATAATATATACTACTACACCCAGCAATGCTTCAAGCAAACTACCATTCTCTATTATATATATATATATATATATATATATATATATATATATATATATATATATATTAAATGTTTCTATTCGAGAACATCAGAACAAAATAGGTGGCGTCGTCTTCTGTTGTTGTTCTGCCCTTCTATAAAACAAAGTGTAACAGATATTACTCTCTTATTTTGTTTTTTCTTAATAATCGCGTACACTGCTGGGGTTCTCTACCACGAACCTCACACACACACCCATATATATATATATATATATATATATATATATATATATATATATATATATATATATAATGAGAGGGAGCGGGAGAGACAGACAGATGCAGAGAGACATAGGTATATACAGAGACAAAGACAGAGAAAAGTGCAGACATCAAAAGTTGCGAGAGTCAGAGTGAAGAGAGACAGAGTAGAGAGCTCTTTTTACACGGTTTTCCCGAGAGTTATTATTATATTGTTTTAATAATACATAAGTAATAGCAAGGTAATTCAAAACCAGAAACGTAGACATTCCTTAATTAATTAAGTAAAATAGTTAACTTATTTTCCCAGAAACCGCAATGCGTTATAAAAATATTTCTTCCGTGTTATCTAACAAACGAAACATATACTTCACTTTAATACAAGCTTAAAAGTAGTTTAATCCACAGAATTATATTTTTCTTGGGCAATGTTTATACGTGGTAAAAATGAATCGAAGATTTACACATATCAACTTGTTATAAAACATTTGAAACCACATTCTTACCATTGTATTTTTGATTTTTTAGTTCTTAAAACTTGGTGTAGTGTTTTTGTTTTTTTGTACCTGTTTTTTTTCTGCTTGAATGACGGTTCTTTTTGCAGAGATAATCGGTTACCGTCCGCCCTATGATTGAACAGTGACGACGTGGGAAATGTTTTTAGTAACTAGACGATAACCCTCGCATATAGTACAATTATTTGTATCGTCTTGACACTATGACAAACCGGAAGGCGTATTTTCTAAAAAAAAAGTTTTAGATAAACACTGAAGCGAAATACAGTTTGTATTTAAAATAGCAAGGTCTCATTAAAAAAAGAAAAGTTGGCCTTTAAAAATAAAATAGGGATATTGAATAACAAGATACTGTTATAATTAGACTGGATTGTATTCATATATTAGATGTGTTTTTCATGTCAATCAGTGTTTGTATTTTTTTTTGTATTTTATCTGAGTATAAGAACGAGAGAAGACAAAACGAAATGGTATTTAGTGAAGGAAAATACCCAATTTTTTAGACTTTATAAATCTTTTTAAAAGTGATTGAAAGAGAGAAAATAACATCATGTTTATATGAATTAAATATTAGAAATATGCCACTGTCTGATGCGCACTGCCATATTGCTAGACTGAGCTGGTTCTACATACAGGTGTGCATCGCAAGAAATTAAATGACGGATACACTTGAAGAAAGAGGCAACAAAATGAGAGTAACACATCTGGCCACCTTAGATAGAAATGCTAAAATAATTCGTGGACCGACAGAAAACAAGTTAATGAATCTCATTTACTTAATGTTACGTGCAATGCTCAACAATGTGATGGTTCCGTGATACATATTATATTGAAGTAAACTCACGCATTACCTTTTAAGGTATTTTATAGAATTTCGTATGTGGCAAATACTTCACATCAAAGCTACGAGTCAATACTTCTTTTCTATCTAAACTCAGGAAATGAGTATTTTATAAATACATGTTATGGCTAATGGGCTATAAGGTCAATACGTGGTAAATCAGAAGTTTCAATACGAGCCATTTTAGTCCGTGTCGCCCAGTTCTAAGATATCTTGCAGTGTTTACACTAAAAACAACTCTCACGTATTGGTTACATTTAATATTATTACTCTTATTATATTCTAATGAAGTTATGTTGACAGTTTTTTTTTATTACACTCAGAGATGGGTTGGTAGTTGATTGCTTCGAACATATTTACATGTAATCTGATATCATTCACTTATTACCTATTCACGTTTACTCGCACACATTTGAATAAACAAATACTTTCACATTGATAACCATTACAGATGTGTATATTTAGTATGCACGTACACAGTAACCACACGACTGCATAAGGGATGTATACATGTATTGACGTATGATTTTCATACACCAATTCCGGACCTTTTTATCTAAGCTATGCTAGTTGTGAATTTAATATATTTCAAGTTGAAATATATAAAAATGATTATCATCAAAACATGTAATATTCTTTTTCAAACAATTATATCGAGACGTAACACAATTAAACATGTTATATATGTAAATATAGTGCTAATTGTAGAGACAGAATCCAATGCGACATATAATAATACGCTGAAGCAATGTTATGTCTGTACGTAACCATTTTGTAAAAAAATGATCGGCTATGACACTATTTATTTTTAATCTCATCTTATGTTGCTGTTCTATCTATCATTAAAATCGATCTCAACTCTCTTGTCATTCGCGCTAGTATCAAAATGGGTCTTCTGTTCTGTCTAAAGATGGTATAATAATAATGTGGGGTAAATATTCGCGCCGGACGTCATATTTAAATATGTAACAATTTATCACAAACGTTTCGAAGATAGACACCGATAAGTAGATATTTTCTGAAACTACTTTAAACACAAAAAATAGATAAATATGTGACAGTTTAAACAACAATGGTTTATTAATATCGTGAGAGACTTCATTTTCCCATGACGAGGTTAGAATGTGAATATTTTAAAGCACGGCAATAATATACAACACATAAAACACACGACTGTATAATTTCCACGTGTCCCGCGTTTGATACATATTATTCTTCAAATGTTTTAATAATTAAAATTTGATAACTGTTTGTCTGAAGCGGCGACTATACTATTACTTCTATAAATTAAGCCGAAACTATAATATATGTATATTTTATTGTTCAATTTAGTTAATTATACTATTCCAGACTAATGTACTATCTTTCTTTTGTGTGTGTTCATCCGCCAATCCGATTCGATCACGTATCAGTTTAATATAATATGTTTAGATGGATTCTTTAAATTTATGATTTACTGTGTCTCATTGGTAGTCGGTCATTCAATGTCACGTTCGAGATCGAAAATAGTTTTCCATCTTTGTATTATCTGATCTCTTTTTTGAAAACCCGTTTCCTTTAACAGCTTATCTACCTTGATAGTATGTGATATTGTATTTACTCTGACCTTCAGTTTATCACGCCCTAGTTTATCATAGAATTAAAGAGTTCGACTGCGAAAGGATTTTTGCATTCGAACTCTTGGATTGTGTCAGGTCAACTATATGTCTATCACGCTTAAGTTTTAAATAGAATCTTTATTAATAAATGCGCATATTGATAGACGTATATAAAACAATACAACTTGTTGTGTCTCATTATGTTAAGTCTTTAACGTCATTACATTTAGCATTTGCTTACATTTATTCTCGTTTCTATATATCCACTGTTCTATAATACACACTAAACATTATTGTGTAACGCTGAAAGTTAACAAAGGAGTATACTGTAATTCTATCCATTGTGACAATAGACACGGAAACTTACCAGCTGAAAAGCAAATGAGATGCGTTGCATGTCATGTATGCCCATCAACTAAAAAAAGAGACAGGCTTATATTCACAATGGTTAATTTTTATATTCGGGACTGATTTGCATGCGTTAATGAAATAATGTGCATGTCTGGAAACCAACTGACATGAATAGAAAAGTGTTAAAAACAAGCAGTTGGCTTTTGTAGATAGAAGAGAGTAAATATTGGTGTTGGTTATTTATTAAGAGTCATTTCAGTATTTAAGGAACACGAATTTTGTTTGAAGTTTCGATTGCTATTGTGACCTTCTTTTTCTTAAAGTCAGTATATTCTATGTATGTAAAGTTTAATTTTATAATAGCGTTTCAGCAGATGTTCGCCTGCAAAACTAATGCTTGATATAGTAGCTTTCCCGTTTGACTCTCTGTAACGCCTATGATTACCATACAATTGTACCTGGCTGAATATCGTTCTGTCACGCCTAAGTTTGAAATAGCATTTTAATCGATGAATGCGTATATTTGTGGACGCATCTTACAAATACAAGCTATGGTGTCCTATTATATTAAGTCTTTCATTCCCTTATTGATTTTAGTGTTTGCTTTGGTTTCTTCTGTCTTCTCAATCCTCCATGTTTTATAATATACACCAAACTTTTATTCTTTCTTCCTGAATTCAGAATCAATATCTCCGTTTTCTTGGCCGCTTCTCATGCCAGTAAAGAACAGCATATCTCCTCTTCTTCTTCGATATGTTTTTTCTTTTTGCAACGCGTCTTCCTTCCTCGTAAATCCAATCACTTTATCATTAGATCCTTCCATCATTTTTCATCAGCAAACAATCATCTTTCGCGTCTGCGATTCCTCTCCCGTTTTTCTTATAATTCATCTTTTTTTATTTATTCTTTGTTACGCGTCATATTTTCTCGTTTCTCCCTGACATTTGCTCTTCGCATCTTCCATTTTTAAAATTAATCCCAACCCGACTTACGATTTCCACCAAAATGGATTGGTTCGCCATCAAAATATTTGCTATCGGCCATTGTACATATATGGCGTCCGTAACTCACAAATTATCTGCGCACGTAAGATTAGACATGATTTTCCCCGCGAGAAAATCGAATTTCGACTTTTCGGCGAATTCTTATTCTTCTCGAAGTCACATAAGAAAGACACAAGTTGTACTTATGTTATCACAATGTGGCTGCTGTCTTTATGGCTTAGCTCCTTCTCATTATATATATATATATATATATATATATATATATATGTATATATATATATATATATATATATCTCTTATATAAAGGGCAGTTGTCTGTTTGTATGTTTGTTTGTATGTCCAGTATCTCCTCAAAAACTACGCGACGACATGTCAAAAAGTTGACATCTACAGGACCGCACAAATCCCGGATGTAAAATATCTAAAAATCGCGAAAATCGATCCACTCGCTGACACTCAACCGGACCACTTTCCGACAAAAGGTAGCAGTTTTTTTCGTATTTTTCACGAAATTTCAACGTTAATATGTAGTAAATTCGAAATTATCTAATGTATTTATGTACTAATCCGATAAAAATGCCGAGTCATTGTAAACATCCCATAATCCCTTGCCGGATGTACCCGGTCTTGCCCTAAATTGTGTCCGGTTGTATCAGATCATCCAATAACTTCTGTCCGGTTGCATCAATAACAACATAGGAATCCTACGTTAAGAGTGTGTAGTGAAACAAGGGTTGCTCAATCACATCCGCACCTGTCCCATAATCCCTTGCCGGATGTACCCGGTCTTGCTCTAAATTGTGTCCGGTTATATCAGGTCATCATGACGTCAGAGAGTGGCAGATAATTTGAAAAATAATGCAAAGTGGCGGGAATAAATTCACTCACACTACAACCTTATAATAGACGCTAATATTCCTCCCACTCCCTTCCGTTATCATGATAGGCATTACCTCCTCCTTTCATGCCAAATTGGAGGGGGGGACGGCATTCGCCGGTGTGAGCGCCTATATGCATTTATTTGCATTATTAATAGACGATAATATTCCCCCCCCCCTCCCTCCCTGTGGCCGTTCTGTAATCATGATAGGAATTACCTCCTCCTTACAGGCCAAATTGGGGGGGGGGGGGGTACGGTATTCGCCGGTGTGAGCATTACCTCCTCCTTTTTTGAGTAGTATCGGTTCCGTTGTCATGATGCACTGATCCCATGCATTACCTCCTCCTTTTTTGAGAAGTGTAGATGTAGAATAGTATCTGCTCCGTTGTCATGATGTGCTCATCCCATGAATTACCTCCTCCTTTTTTGAGAAGTGTAGGGGTAGGGTCGTATCGGTTCCGTTGTCATGATGCCCTCATCCCATGCATTATCTCCTCCTTTTTTGAGAAGTGTTGAGGTAGGGTCGTATCGGTTCCGTTGTCATGATGCCCTCATCCCATGCATTATCTCCTCCTTTTTTGAGAAGTGTTGAGGTAGGGTCGTATCGGTTCCGTTGTCATAATGCCCTCATCCCATGCATTATCTCCTCCTTTTTTGAGAAGTGTTGAGGTAGGGTCGTATCGGTTCCGTTGTCATGATGCCCTCATCCCATGCATTATCTCCTCCTTTTTTTAGAAGTGTTGAGGAAGGGTCGTATCGGTGAAAAATTAGGGGGCTGGAGAGATTTAGGGGTCGGGGAAAATTTTAGGGGTCAAGACGAACTTTTTAGGGGTCAGGCCAAATTTTTTTCTTTTTTTTTGTTTTGAAGTCAAAATAATTTTCATGGTTGGAGGAGAGTGAAAAATTAGGGGGCTGGAGAGATTTAGGGGTCGGGGAAAATTTTAGGGGTCAGGACGAACTTTTTAGGGGTCAGGCCAAATTTTTTCCTTTTTTTTTGTTTTTTTTTTGTTTTTAAGTCAAAATATTTCTCAGGGTTGGGGGAGATTGAAAAATTAGGGGGCTGGAAAGAGTATGGGGTCGGGGAAAATTTTAGGGGTCAGGACGAACTTTTTAGGGGTCAGGCCAAATTTTTTTGTTTTTTTTTGTTTTGAAGTCAAAATATTTTTCATGGTTGGAGGAGAGTGAAAAATTAGGGGGCTGGAGAGATTTAGGGGTCGGGGAAAATTTTAGGGGTCAGGACGAACTTTTTAGGGGTCAGGCCAAATTTTTTTGTTTTTTTTTTGTTTTGAAGTCAAAATATTTCTCATGGTTGGAGGAGAGTGAAAAATTAGGGGGCTGGAGAGATTTAGGGGTCGGGGAAAATTTTAGGGGTCAGGACGAACTTTTTAGGGGTCAGGCCAAATTTTTTTGTTTTTTTTTGTTTTTTTTTGTTTTGAATTCAAAATATTTCTCAGGGTTGGAGGAGAGTGAAAAATTAGGGGGCTGGAGATATTTAGGGGTCGGGGAAAATTTTAGGGGTCAGGACGAACTTTTTAGGGGTCAGGCCAAATTTTTTTCTTTTTTTTTGTTTTGAAGTCACAATATATCTAATGGTTGTAAGAGAGTGAAAAATTAGGGGGCTGGAGAGATTTAGGGGTCGGGGAAAATTTTAGGGGTCAGGACGAACTTTTTAGGGTCAGGCCAAATTTTTTTGTTTTTTTTTGTTTTGAAGTAAAAATATTTTTCATGGTTGGAGGAGAGTGAAAAATTAGGGGGCTGGAAAGAGTATGGGGTCGGGGAAAATTATAGGTGTCAGGACGAACTTTTTAGGGGTCAGGCCAAATTTTTTTCTTTTTTTTTGTTTTGAAGTCAAAATATTTTTCATGGTTAGAGGAGAGTGAAAAATTAGGGGGCTGGAGAGATTTAGGGGTCGGGGAAAATTTTAGGGGTCAGGCCAAATTTTTTTCTTTTTTTTTGTTTTGAAGTCAAAATATATCTCATGGTTGGGGGAGAGTGAAAAATTAGGGGGCTGGAGAGATTTAGGGGTCGGGGGAAATTTTAGGGGTCAGGACGAACTTTTTAGGGGTCAGGCCAAATTTTTTTGTTTTATTTTGTTTTTTTTTGTTTTGAAGTCAAAACATTTCTCAGGGTTGGGGGAGAGTGAAAAATTAGGGGGCTGGAGAGATTTAGGGGTCAGGGAAAATTTTAGGGGTCAGGACGAACTTTTTAGGGGTCAGGCCAAATTTTTTTGTTTTTTTTTGTTTTGAAGTCAAAATATTTCATTCATGGTTGGAGGAGAGTGAAAAATTAGGGGGCTGGAGAGATTTAGGGGTCGGGGAAAATTTTAGGGGTCAGGACGAACTTTTTAGGGGTCAGGCCAAATTTTTTTCTTTTTTTTTGTTTTTTTTTGTTTTGAAGTCAAAATATTTCTCAGGGTTGGGGGAAAGTGAAAAATTAGGGGGCTGGAGAGATTTAGGGGTCGGGGAAAATTTTAGGGGTCAGGACGAACTTTTTAGGGGTCAGGCCAAATTTTTTTGTTTTTTTTTTGTTTTGAAGTCAAAATATATCTCATGGTTGGGGGAGAGTGAAAAATTAGGGGGCTGGAGAGATTAAGGGGTCGGGGAAAATTTTAGGGGTCAGGACGAACTTTTTAGGGGTCAGGCCAAATTTTTTTGTTTTTTTTTGTTTTTTTTTGTTTTGAAGTCAAAACATTTCTCAGGGTGGGGGGAGAGTGAAAAATTAGGGAGCTGGAGAGATTTAGGGGTCAGGGAAAATTTTAGGGGTCAGGACGAACTTTTTAGGGGTCAGGCCAAATTTTTTTGTTTTTTTTTGTTTTGAAGTCAAAATATTTCTTCATGGTTGGAGGAGAGTGAAAAATTAGGGGGCTGGAGAGATTTAGGGGTCGGGGAAAATTTTAGGGGTCAGGACGAACTTTTTAGGGGTCAGGCCAAATTTTTTTGTTTTTTTTTGTTTTGAAGTCAAAATATTTCTTAATGGTTGGGGGAGAGTGAAAAATAAGGGGGCTGGAGAGATTTAGGGGTCGGGGAAAATTTTAGGGGTCAGGACGAACTTTTTAGGGGTCAGGCCAAATTTTTTTGTTTTTTTTTTGTTTTTTTTTGTTTTGAAGTCAAAATATATCTCATGGTTGGGGGAGAGTGAAAAATTAGGGGGCTGGAGAGATTTAGGGGTCGGGGAAAATTTTAGGGGTCAGGACGAACTTTTTAGGGGTCAGGCCAAATTTTTTTGTTTTTTTTTGTTTTTTTTTGTTTTGAAGTCAAAACATTTCTCAGGGTGGGGGGAGAGTGAAAAATTAGGGAGCTGGAGAGATTTAGGGGTCAGGGAAAATTTTAGGGGTCAGGACGAACTTTTTAGGGGTCAGGCCAAATTTTTTTGTTTTTTTTTGTTTTGAATTCAAAATATTTCTTCATGGTTGGAGGAGAGTGAAAAATTAGGGGGCTGGAGAGATTTAGGGGTCGGGGAAAATTTTAGGGGTCAGGACGAACTTTTTAGGGGTCAGGCCAATTTTTTTTGTTTTTTTTTGTTTTGAAGTCAAAATATTTCTTCATGGTTGGGGGAGAGTGAAAAATAAGGGGGCTGGAGAGATTTAGGGGTCGGGGAAAATTTTAGGGGTCAGGACGAACTTTTTAGGGGTCAGACCAAATTTTTTTCTTTTTTTTTGTTTTTTTTTGTTTTGAAGGCTAAAATATTTCTCAGGGTTGGGGGAAAGTGAAAAATTAGGGGACTGGAGAGATTTAGGGGTCGGGGAAAATTTTAGGGGTCAGGACGAACTTTTTAGGGGTCAGGCAAAATTTTTTGGTTTTTTTTTTTTTTTGAAGTCAAAATATTTCTCATGGTATGAGGAGAGTGAAAAATTAGGGGGCTTGAGAGATTTACGGGTCGGGGAAAATTTTAGGGGTAAGGACGAACTTTTTAGGGGTCAGGCCAAATTTTTTTGTTTTTTTTGTTTTGAAGTCAAAATATTTCTCATGGTTGGAGGAGAGTGAAAAATTAGGGGGCTGGAGAGATTTAGGGGTCGGGGAAAATTTTAGGGGTCAGGACGAACTTTTTAGGGGTCAGGCCAATTTTTTTTGTTTTTATTTGTTTTGAAGTCAAAATATATCTCATGGTTGGGGGAGAGTGAAAAATTACGGGGCTGAAAAGATTTAGGGGTCGGGGAAAATTTTAGGGGTCAGGACGAACTTTTTAGGGGTCAGGCCAAATTTTTTTGTTTTTTTTTGTTTTTTTTTGTTTTGAAGTCAAAATATTTCTCATGGTATGAGGAGAGTGAAAAATTAGGGGGCTGGAGAGATTTAGGGGTCGGGACGAACTTTTTAGGGGTCAGGCCAAATTTTTTTGTTTTTTTTTTGTTTTGAAGTCAAAATATTTCTCAGGGTTGGATGAGAGTGAAAAATTATGGAGCTGGAGAGATTTAGGGGTCGGGGAAAATTTTATGGGGTCAGGACGAACTTTTTAGGGGTCAGGCCAAATTTTTTTGTTTTTTTTTGTTTTGAAGTCAAAATATATCTAATGGTTGTAAGAGAGTGAAAAATTAGGGGGCTGGAGAGATTTAGGGGTCGGGGAAAATTTTAGGGGTCAGGACGAACTTTTTAGGGTCAGGCCAAATTTTTTTGTTTTTTTTTGTTTTGAAGTCAAAATATTTTTCATGGTTGGAGGAGAGTGAAAAATTAGGGGGCTGGAGAGATTTAGGGGTCGGGGAAAATTTTAGTGGTCAGGACGAACTTTTTAGGGGTCAGGCCAAATTTTTTTCTTTTTTTTTTTTTTTTTTGTTTTGAAGTCAAAATATTTCTCATGGTTGGAGGAGAGTGAAAAATTAGGGGGCTGGAGAGATTTAGGGGTCGGGGAAAATTTTAGGGGTCAGGACGAACTTTTTAGGAGTCAGGCCAATTTTTTTTGTTTTTATTTGTTTTGAAGTCAAAATATATCTCATGGTTGGGGGAGAGTGAAAAATTAGGGGGCTGGAGAGATTTAGGGGTCGGGGAAAATTTTAGGGGTCAGGACGAACTTTTTAGGGGTCAGGCCAAATTTTTTTCTTTTTTTTTTTTTTTTTTTGTTTTGAAGTCAAAATATTTATCAGGGTTGGGGGAGAGTGAAAAATTAGGGGGCTGGAGAGATTTAGGGGTCGGGGAAAATTTTAGGGGTCAGGACGAACTTTTTAGGGGTCAGGCCAAATTTTTTTGTTTTTGTTTGTTTTGAAGTCAAAATATATCTCATGGTTGGGGGAGAGTGAAAAATTAGAGGCTGGAGAGATTTAGGGGACGGGGAAAATTTTAGGGATCAGGACGAACTTTTTAGGGGTCAGGCAAAATTTTTTGGTTTTTTTTTGTTTTTTTTTGTTTTGAAGTCAAAATATTTCTCAGGGTTGGGGGAGAGTGAAAAATTAGAGGCTGGAGAGATTTAGGGGTCGGGTAAAATTTTAGGGGTCAGGACGAACTTTTTAGGGGTCAGGCCAAATTTTTTTCTTTTTTTTTGTTTTGAAGTCAAAATATATCTAATGGTTGTAAGAGAGTGAAAAATTAGGGGGCTGGAGAGATTTAGGGGTCGGGGAAAATTTTAGGGGTCAGGACGAACTTTTTAGGGGTCAGGCCAAATTTTTTTCTTTTTTTTTTGTTTTGAAGTCAAAATATTTCTCATGGTTGGGGGAGAGTGAAAAATTAGAGGCTGGAGAGATTTAGGGGACGGGGAAAATTTTAGGGGTCAGGCCAAATTTTTTAGGGTCTGCCCAAATTTAGGGGCGGCGATATGTCTGTATTTAGCTTCCACACCGGGGCAGCGATAGGTACTTATTTAGCATTCAGCAGTGGTGATAGGTACTTATATAGCATGTGCACATGGGCGGTAATAAGTACGTATATAGTATGCACACCGGGGCAGTGATAGGTATGTATTTAGCATGCGCACTGAGGAAGCGATCGGTTCATATATAGCACGCGCACCGGGGCGGCGATAGGTACGTATATAGCACGCGCACAGGGGCGGCGAAAGGTACATATTTTAAATTCACACCGGGCGGCGAAAGGTACATATTTAAAATTCACACCGGGGCGGCGATAGGTACGTATTTAGCATTCAAACCGGGGCAGCGATATGTACGTATTTAGCTTCCGCACCGGGGCGGCGATAGGTACGTATTTAGAATTCACACCGGGGCGGCAATAGGTACGTATTTTGAATTCACACCGGGGCGGCGATAGGTATGTATGTAGCATTCGCACCGGGGCGGCGATATGTACGTATTTAGCTTCCACACCAGAGCGGCGATAGGTACGTATTCAGAATTCAGGGGTGGCGATAGCTACGTATATAGCATGTACACACGGGCAGCAATAAGTACGTACATAGCATGCGCTCTGCGGCGGCGATCAGTACATATATTGCATGCGTACTGGGGCGGCGAAAGGTATGTATTTCGCATTCGCACTGTAGTGGTGATAGGTACGTATTTAGCATTCGCACTGGGGCGGCTATAGGTACGTATTTAGCATTCGCACCAGGGCGGCTATAGGTACGTATTTAGCATTCGCACTGGGCCGGCGATAGGTACGTATTTAGCATTCACACCAAAGCGGCAATATGTACATATTAATTATTCGCACTAGGGCAGTGATAGGTACTTATGTAGCATGCACATCGGAGCGCAATTGGTATGTCTTTAGTATTCGCACTAGGGCAGCGATAGGTACTTATGTAGCATGCACATTGGGGCGCAATAGGTATGTATTTAGCATTCACACCGGGGCAACGATAGGTACTATTTAGCATTCGCAACGGGGCGGCGATAGGTACTTAAATAGTATCTGCACCGGGGCGGCGATAGGTACGTATATAGTATGTGCACTGGGGCGGCGATAGGTACGTATATAGTATGCGCACCGGGGTGATGATAGATACGTATATAGTATGAACACCGGGGTGGAGATAAGTACCTATATAGAAGGCGCAGATAGAGGTGTTACTTTTTATAGAAATATGTCATACTATTACCCTGGGCAATAGGAGAAATGGTCGGGAAGAAACAGCTTTTGCAAAATGCAAAATTAGAAAGTAGCGGCGAAATGGGGCGACCAGGAAAGAGAAAGGTAGCAGATAAAGAGACGGCTATAGAGAGAGGGGGCGGACATAGAAGTTTGAATATAAAGATGTTACACACACGATCTTTCTTCAAATATATGTTTTTATGACCCCGAGCAACGCCGGGTAGCCCCGCTAGTCTCTTATATAAAGGGCAGTTGTCTGTTTGTATGTTTGTTTGTATGTCCAGTATCTCCTCAAAAACTACCCGACGACATGTCAAAAAGTTGACATCTACAGGACCGCACAAATCCCGGATGTAAAATATCTAAAAATCGCGAAAATCGATTCACTCGCTGACAGTCAACCGGACCACTTTCCGACAAAAGGTAGCAGTTTTTTTCGTATTTTTCACGAAATTTCAACGTTAATATGTAGTAAATTCGAAATAATCTAATGTATTTATGTACTAATCCGATAAAAATGCAGAGTCATTGTAAACATCCCATAATCCCTTGCCGGATGTACCCGGTCTTGCCGTAAATTGTGTCCGGTTGTATCAGATCATCCAATAACTTCTGTCCGGTTGCATCAATAACAACATAGGAATCCTACGGTAAGAGTGTGCAGTGAAACAAGGGTTGCTCAATCACATCCGCACCTGTCCCATAATCCCTTGCCGGATGTACCCGGTCTTGCTCTAAATTGTGTCCGGTTATATCAGGTCATCATGACGTCAGAGAGTGGCAGATAATTTGAAAAATAATGCAAAGTGGCGGGAATAAATTTACTCACACTACAACCTTTTAATAGACGCTAATATTCCTCCCACTCCCTTCCGTTATCATGATAGGCATTACCTCCTCCTTTCATGCCAAATTGGGGGGGGGGGTGACGGCATTCGCCGGTGTGAGCGCCTATGTGCATTTATTTGCATTATTAATAGACGATAATATTCCCCCCCCTCCCTCCCTGTGGCCGTTCTGTAATCATGATAGGAATTACCTCCTCCTTTCAGGCCAAATTGGGGGGGGGGGGTACGGTATTCGCCGGTGTGAGCATTACCTCCTCCTTTTTTGAGAAGTGTAGGGGTAGGGTAGTATCGGTTCCGTTGTCATGATGCACTGATCCCATGCATTACCTCCTCCTTTTTTGAGAAGTGTAGATGTAGAATAGTATCTGTTCCGTTGTCATGATGTGCTCATCCCATGAATTACCTCCTCCTTTTTTGAGAAGTGTAGGGGTAGGGTCGTATCGGTTCCGTTGTCATGATGCCCTCATCCCAATCATTATCTCCTCCTTTTTTGAGAAGTGTTGAGGTAGGGTCGTATCGGTTCCGTTGTCATGATGCCCTCATACCATGCATTATCTCCTCCTTTTTTGAGAAGTGTTGAGGTAGGGTCGTATCGGTTCCGTTGTCATGATGCACTATTCCCATGCATTACCTCCTCCTTTTTTGAGCAGTGTAGAGGTAGGGTATGTGTGGGTACCCTGCGACCTGACGAAGTATGTGTGGGTACCCTGCGACCCCACGAAGTATGTGTGGGTACCCTGTGACCGCACGAAGTATGTGTGGGTACCCTGCGACCGCACGAAGTATGTGTAGGTACCCTGCGACCCCACGAAGTATGTGTGGGTACCCTGCGACCGCACGAAGTATGTGTGGGTACCCTGCGACCGCACGAAGTATGTGTGGGTACCCTGCGACCGCACGAAGTATGTGTGGGTACCCTGCGACCGCACGAAGTATGTGTGGGTACCCTGCGACCGCACGAAGTATGTATAGGTACCCTGCGACCGCACGAAGTATGTGTGGGTACCCTGCGACCGCACGAAGTATTTGTGGGTACCCTGCGACCGCACGAAGTATTTGTGGGTACCCTGCGACCGGACGAAGTATTTGTGGGTACCCTGCGACCGGACGAAGTATGTGTTGGTACCCTGCGACCGCACGAAGTATGTGTAGGTACCCTGCGACCGCACGAAGTATGTGTGGGTACCCTGCGACCGCACGAAGTATGTGTGGGTACCCTGCGACCGGACGAAGTATGTGTGGGTACCCTGTGACCACACGAAGTATGTGTGGGTACCCTGCGACCGGACGAAGTATGTATAGGTACCCTGCGACTGCACGAAGTATGTGTGGGTACCCTGCGACCGCACGAAGTATTTGTGGGTACCCTGCGACCGCACGAATATGTGTGGGTACCCTGCGACCGGACGAAGTATTTGTGGGTACCCTGCGACCGGACGATGTATGTGTGGGTACCCTGTGACCGGACGAAGTATGTATAGGTACCCTGCGACCGCACGAAGTATGTGTGGGTACCCTGTGACCGAACGAAATATGTGTGGGTACTCTGCGACCGCACGAAGTATGTGTGGGTACCCTGCGACCGGACGAAGTATGTGTGGGTACCCTGCGACCGCACGAAGTATGTGTGGGTACCCTGCGACCGGACGAAGTATTTGTGGGTACCCTGCGACCAGACGAAGTATTTGTGGGTACCCTGCGACCGGACGAAGTATGTGTGGGTACCCTGCGACCAGACGAAGTATGTGTTGGTACCCTGCGACCGCACGAAGTATGTGTGGGTACCCTGCGACCGGACGAAGTATGTGTGGGTACCCTGCGACCGGACGAAGTATGTGTGGGTACCCTGCGACCGCACGAAGTATGTGTGGGTACCCTGCGACCGGACGAAGTATGTATAGGTACCCTGCGACCGCACGAAATATGTGTGGGTACCCTGCGATTGCACGTTAATATGTAGTAAATTCGAAATAATCTAATGTATTTATGTACTAATCTGATAAAAATGCCGAGTCACTATAAACATCCCATAATCCCTTGCCGGATGTACCCGGTCTTGCCCTAAATTGTGTCCGGTTGTATCAGATCATCCAATAACTACTGTCCGGTTGCATCAATAACAACATAGGAATCCTACGTTAAGAGTGTGTAGTGAAACAAGGGTTGCTCAATCACATCCGCACCTGTCCCATAATCCCTTGCCGGATGTACCCGGTCTTGCTCTTAATTGTGTCCGGTTATATCAGGTCATCATGACGTCAGAGAGTGGCAGATAATTTGAAAAATAATGCAAAGTGGCGGGAATAAATTCACTCACACTACAACCTTTTAATAGACGCTAATATTCCTCCCACTCCCTTCCGTTAGCATTTATTTGCATCTATAATAAAGGCCAATGTGCATTTATTTGTATCTATAATAAAGACCAATGTGCATTTATTTGCATCTATAATAAAGGCCAATGTGCATTTATTTGAATCTATAATATAATATAGGGTCGGGGAAAATTTTAGGGGTCAGGCCAAATTTTTAAGGGGTCCGGCCAAATTTTTTTTGTTTTCTTTTTTTGAACTTAAAATAATTCTCAGGGTTGTGGAACAATGAAAAAAAAAGTTGGGGGGGGGGGCTGGAGAGATTAGGGGGTCGAGGAAAATTTTAGGGGTCAGGCCAAATTTCATAGGGGTCCGGCCAAATTTTTTTTTTTTCTTTTCTTGAACTTAAAATAATTCTCAGGGTTGTTGGACACTGAAAAAAAAAGTTGGGGGGGGGGGGGGGCTGGAAAGATTAGGGGGTCGGGGAAAATTTTAGGGGTCAGGCCAAATTTTTAGGGGTCAGGCCAAATTTTTTTTTTTTTTTTTGAACTTAAAATATATCTCAGGGTTGGGGGAGAGTGAAAAATTAGGGGGATGGAGAGATTTAGGGGTCGGGGAAAATTTTAGGGGTAGGAAGAACTTTTTAGGGGCCAGGCCAATTTTTTTTGTTTTTTTTTGTTTTTGTTTTGTTTTGAAGTCAAAATATTTCTCAGGGTTAGAGGAGAGTGAAAAATTAGGGGGCTGGAGAGATTTAGGGGTCGGGGAAAATTTTAGGGGTCAGGACGAACTTTTTATGGGTCAGGCCAAATTTTTTTGTTTTTTTTTGTTGTTTTTTGTTTTGAACTCAAAATATTTCTCATGGTTGGAGGAGAGTGAAAAATTAGGGGGCTAGAGAGATTTAAGGGTCGGGGAAAATTTTTTAGGGGTCCGGCCAAATTTTTTTGGTTTTCTTTTTTTGAACTTAAAATAATTCTCAGGGTTTTGGGACAATAAAAAAAAAAGTTGGGGGGGGGGCTGGAGAGATTAGGGGGTCGAAGAAAATTTTAGGGGTCAGGCCAAATTTTATAGGGGTCCGGCCAAATTTTTTTTTTTTTCTTTTTTTGAACTTAAAATAATTCTCAGGGTTGTTGGACACTGAAAAAAAAAGTTGGGGGGGGGGGCTGGAGAGATTAGGGGGTCGGGGAAAATTTTAGGGGTCAGGCCAAATTTTTAGGGGTCAGGCCAAATTTTTTTTTTTTTTTTTATGAACTTAAAATATATCTCAGGGTTGGGGGAGAGTGAAAAATTAGGGGGATGGAGAGATTTAGGGGTCGGGGAAAATTTTAGGGGTCAGGACGAACTTTTTAGGGGTCAGGTCAATTTTTTTTGTTTTTTTTTGTTTTGAAGTCAAAATATTTCTCAGGGTTGGGGGAGAGTGAAAAATTAGGGGGTTGGAGAGATTTAGGGGTCGGGGAAAATTTTAGGGGTCAGGACGAACTTTTTAGGGGTCAGGCCCAATTTTTTTGTTTTTTTTTGTTTTTTTTTGTTTTGAAGTCAAAATATTTCTCAGGGTTGGGGGAGAGTGAAAAATTAGGGGGCTGGAGAGATATAGGGGTCGGGGAAAATTTTAGGGGTCAGGACGAACTTTTTAGGGGTCAGGCCAAATTTTTTTGTTTTTTTTTGTTTTGAAGTCAAAATATTTCTCAGGGTTGGAGGAGAGTGAAAAATTAGGGGGCTGGAGAGATTTAGGGGTCGGCGAAAATTTTAGGGGTCAGGACGAACTTTTTAGGGGTCAGGCCAAATTTTTTTGTTTTTTTTTTGTTTTGAAGTCAAAATATATCTCATGGTTGGGGGAGAGTGAAAAATTAGGGGGCTGGAGAGATTTAGGGGTCGGGGAAAATTTTAGGGGTCAGGACGAACTTTTAAGGGGTCAGGCCAAATTTTTTTTGTTTTCTTTTTTTTTGTTTGTTTTGAAGTCAAAATATTTCTCAGGGTTGGAGGAGAGTGAAAAATTAGGGGGCTGGAGAGATATAGGGGTCGGGGAAAATTTTAGGGGTCAGGACGAACTTTTTAGGGGTCAGGCCAAATTTTTTTGGTTTTTTTTGGTTTTGAACTCAAAATATTTCTCATGGTTGGGGGAGAGTGAAAAGTTAGGGGGCTGGAGAGATTTAAGGGTCGGGAAAATTTTAGGGGTCAGGACGAACTTTTTAAGGGTCAGGCCAAATTTTTTTGTTTTTTTTTGTTTTGAAGTCAAAATATTTCTCATGGTTGGAGGAGAGTGAAAAATTAGGGGGCTGGAGAGATTTCGGGGTCGGAGAAAATTTTAGGGGTCAGGACGAACTTTTTAGGGCTCAGGCCTAATTTTTTTGTTTTTTTTTGTTTTGAAGTCAAAATATATCTCATGGTTGGGGGAGAGTGAAAAATTAGGGGGCTGGAGAGATTGAGGGGTCGGGGAAAATTTTAGGGGTCAGGACGAACTTTTTAGGAGTCAGGCCAAATTTTTTTCTTTTTTTTTTGTTTTGAACTCAAAATATATCTCATGGTTGGGGGAGAGTGAAAAATTAGGGGGCTGGAGAGATTTAGGGGTCGGGGAAAATTTTAGGGGTCAGGACGAACTTTTTAGGGGTCAGGCCAAATTTTTTTCTTTTTTTTTGTTTTGAACTCAAAATATATCTCATGGTTGGGGGAGAGTGAAAAATTAGGGGGCTGGAGAGATTTAGGGGTCGGGGAAAATTTTAGGGGTCAGGACGAACTTTTAAGGGGTCAGGCCAAATTTTTTTCTTTTTTTTTGTTTTGAACTCAAAATATTTCTCATGGTTGGGGGAGAGTGAAAAATTAGGGGGCTGGAGACATTTAGGGTCGGGAAAATTTTAGGGGTCAGGCGGAACTTTTTAGGGGTCAGGCCAAAATTTTTTGTTTTTTTTTGATTTTGAAGTCAAAATATTTCCCTTGGTTGGGGGAGAGTGAAAAATTAGGGGCTGGAGAGATTTAGGGGACGGGGAAAATTTTAGGGGTCAGGCCAAATTTTTTAGGGGTCTGCCCAAATTTAGGGGCGGCGATATGTACGTATTTAGCTTCCACACCGGGGCGGCGATAGGTACTTATTTAGCATTCAGCGGTGGTGATAGGTACTTATATAGCATGTGCACATGGGCGGTAATAAGTACGTATATAGTATGCACACCGGGGCAGTGATAGGTATGTATTTAGCATGCGCACTGAGGCAGCGATCGGTTCATATATAGGACGCGCACCGGGGCGGCGATAGGTACGTATATACCACGCGCACAGGGGCGGCGAAAGGTACATATTTAAAATTCACACCGGGCGGCGAAAGGTACACATTTAAAATTCACACCGGGGCGGCGATAGGTACGTATTTAGCATTCACACCGGGGCGGCGATAGGTATGTATTTAGCATCTACACCGGGGCAGCGATAGGTATGTATTTAGCATTCGCACCGGGGCAGCGATATGTACGTATTTAGCTTCCGCACCGGGGCGGCGATAGGTACGTATTTAGAATTCACACCGGGGCGGCAATAGGTACGTATTTAGAATTCACACCGGGGCGGCGATAGGTATGTATTTAGCATTCGCACCGGGGCGGCGATATGTACGTATTTAGCTTCCACACCAGGGCGGCGATAGGTACGTATTCAGAATTCAGGGGTGGCGATAGCTACGTATATAGCATGTACACATGGGCAGCAATAAGTACGTACATAGCATGCGCTCTGCGGCGGCGATCAGTACATATATTGCACGCGCACCGGGGCGGCGAAAGGTATGTATTTCGCATTCGCACCGTAGTGGTGATAGGTACGTATTTAACATTCGCACTGGGGCGGCTATAGGTACGTATTTAGCATTCGCACCAGGGCGGCTATAGGTACGTATTTAGCATTCGCACTGGGCCGGCGATAGTTACGTATTTAGCATTCACACCAAAGCGGCAATATGTACATATTAATTATTCGCACTAGGGCAGCGATAGGTACTTATGTAGCATGCACACCGGGGCGCAATAGGTATGTATTTAGCATTCACACCGGGGCAACGATAGGTACTATTTAGCATTCGCAACGGGGCGGCGATAGGTACTTAAATAGTATCTGCACCGGGGCGGCGATAGGTACGTATATAGTATGTGCACTGGGGCGGCGATAGGTACGTATATAGTATGCGCACCGGGGTGATGATAGATACGTATATAGTATGAACACCGGGGTGGAGATAAGTACCTATATAGAAGGCGCAGATAGAGGTGTTACTTTTTATAGAAATATGTCATACTAAAGGCAAAATTAGAAAGTAGCGGCGAAATGGGGCGACCATGAAAGAGAAAGGTAGCAGATAAAGAGACGGCTATAGAGAGAGGGGGCGGACATAGAAGTTTGAATATAAAGATGTTACACACACGATCTTTCTTCAAATATATGTTTTTATGACCCCGAGCAACGCCGGGTAGCCCCGCTAGTATATATATATAGGGAGAGAAAGAGAGAAAGTGAGAGAGAGAAATAGATAGATAGATAGATAGATAGATAGATAGATAGATAGATAGATAGATAGATAGATAGACAGACAGACAGGCGGACTAGAAAGGAGATCCGACGTTACACGGGATTTTAACGAGGAAATATATGTCCTCACGAACAATATCAATAGCGGCTTTTTATTTTATTTTCTTATGTTTCATACACAATTTGGCAAGTAGGATGGCCGGATGTCTTTATAAATACCGGTAGAGGAGTGTAAGTATATTTAACCGTGTTAATTTAAAAATAAATTATTTTCATTAGAGTTATAGTCTTAAATCTCCTTTGACATATTCCAGCGTTTCTCAAGTAATGAACTAGTTCTTAAAAGTACTGAACCGCATGTTAATATTAATAATTCTGTTATGAATATAAAATAAAAAATACGCCGGCTTTCTGTCTATGGATATCCAGGCCGAATGCAGATCTCATACTATTATTATATACAATTTGAATCAAAATGAAATATACTTATCTAAATATATGAGCGAATGTATTTTCAGAATATTTGTGGTTATATGTACCTATTTCCAACACTCATCGCGGAGAACATTTACTAACAAAGAAACAGAAACAAACTAAAACTTTATATATATATATATATATATATATATATATATATATATATATATTTATAATATTCAATTTGTATTAATAGACAACATGTACGATTTTCATCTAAAACATGATAAATAAAAGGTATGCTACAGCCACACATTGATAAGTTGCGAGTGTAATTTTCATCGATATATTTTTACAGACTAGTAAATGTTGTTTACAACAGTAAATAATTACAATTATTAAATGCGTTTATCGTAAAATTGTACGCGTTAAGATAACGCATCTTTGATTATATATATATATATATATATATATATATATATATATATATATATATATATATATATATATATATATATATATATATATAAGAAAGGAAGGATGAAGGTAATCCGACGTAATGGAAATGAAAAAGGAAAAACCAAAAATATGTTGTTTTTTTATGTATTCTTCAACGTTTCGTCTTTATTTGTGATACTTCCTCAGGATGATAATTTCAAGAAAAATGTCATACAAGTACATGAAAATATTGGCTTGACATGATAGGTTAATGATAAAAAGTAGTAGCCACTACTGGGGGCACAAGACCGCGGTCCGGGTTGAAGGAAGTCGCTTGGATGGAATTAAAATAATGTGGATTGCATCCACATTATTAATTTATTTATAATACTACGGAAGTTCAGATCAACATGGTGTCCTAAGGTTTCGAGATGGACAAGCTGATCTTTGCGAAAACATGCTGGATTTCTTGAGTTTGAAATATGTTGAACTTTTAGGCGGACACACCAAACTCCACTATTAAAAACATAAAAATAAAATATATATATATATATATATATATATATATATATATATATATATACAAATTATTTATTTACAAACTATACGTTTCACACTTGCTGGAGACACCATGGTTTCATTGAGATACGCTGCCCGTTTTATTTTTTATCTTTAAGAGAACTTTATATATATATATATATATATATATATATATATATATATGTATATATATATATATATATATATATATATATATATATATATATATATATATACATATATATATATATATACATATATATATATATATATATATATATATATATATATATATTACATGAATGTTTTAATAGGAGTTTATAAATTATCAGACAGGTGTACGTAGTCGCCCAATATATGTAGTATTAGAACTATAAACTTTACATAACATAAACCGTAGTTATTCAGAGAGACACTTCATATTTCATTCAAAATTATATTGACGCACACTTTTCTTATGTACGTATCGATGATATATATTCTTGTGATATATAAAACTATCAAAAATATTCATGAAGAGGCGTTATTAGTGCATAATATTATGCAGTAAATATGACGAACGAAAATTCATCCGACGTAGATTCATTTATATTTTTTTCTTTTTTAACTCATATCCAAAGAGAAAACCTATATTACTCTATTTTGTGTATATTAAAGTTCACGGTGTATGAATTTAATTATATCTGGTTTCCATGATGTTTACAGTGGCTGTATTCGATTCGATACATAAAAGTGATATTCAAAGTAAACTTATAAATAATACTTATTTATGTTACTCAAAAGTATTCGTATTAAAGCTTAAGTTTTTAATGTCCTAAAATGTACATTTGGCCTCGTTGGTTTTATCGTTTATTTATCATTCTGATCTTGTTATTAATTATAAAAATTCACACATTTGTATTTTAATATATATTGATTTATCAAAAAATGTTCTGGGCCACTCTTTATTGTGTTTAATAACAGTGTATTCATATTTACATAATTGTTTGTCTTCGAATTGCAAGAAAATAATCATTTTGAAAGAATTGTTCTTTACATAATTTTTTTAACTAAAGAAACAAATAATAATTTGTTTGACAGAGATCTCGGGAATATGGTCACCGGAATATAATCTTCCACTTTAATTCAATGTTATTATTGCAACATAATGTACTGTATTGCCCCGAAAGAAACAGCTTTAATTTTACTAGTGCTAATTGTGTATCAAAGAGGTTTTTCGGAAAGGTTTGTGAGTTGATTATAATTATACACTTTAAAGTTTACAAAACAAAGAATATAAGGTTATTAAAGTACTTTTTTATTCATTTGAAAATTCTAAAAAGACATCGCTTAGTAAGAATAGATGATAATTTTAGATGTTCCATCAACTTCATTAGTCACTTTTTATCAGAAAATGATTTGAGCACTGTATGGATCTTCTTATCCTAGTGACAACGGCATATAGTCAAGTTTGTAGTTTCTGAAAAACATTTGCACAATGTTAATCTTCTTCCAAACTATCAATTGTAATCCGATACATTTTTCCTCGTGCATGCCTTTACGAAGCTTTTTTAAAATGAAATTCACTCCAAACAAAGTACAGGCTGATTCATAAGTCACTTAGCTATTTTTTTTTAAATTCTAAAGTTAAATAATACAGTAATACAAAACAGAAAGTCATTCAATAAATTAGTTTATGGGAGTTTAAAATTACAGCAAATTCTCAATATTCCCTCCTTCGTTCTGCATGCATCGCCCCATTCAGTTTTGCAAGTTAATTTACGACTCTTTGTAGCATATTTGATTGATTATGAAATAAATATATATAGAAACAAATATATAAACGAACAAATTTAAAATAACAAATAGCAGTAATTAGACAGTAAGATAACAATCATCAAAGGTTTATAGTATGTGTGTGCTTCATATGGTAACCATTTTAAATAGCTAAGTGAAGTGACTTATGAATAGCCAATGAAACGTGGCGACTGTGTTAGGGGCCAGATTTGTAGGTGGTATGTTCGCCAATGACATATTTGTTACATTACATTTAAATGTATGTAGGTTGTTACTATGTGGCGTAAAATGGGATAGGAAAGAAAAGCCAAAGGTAAGCGATACAGTTGGGTGAGTAAGGATATGTTCGTTATTGGATACAGTTAAAGTAAATTCATCGGACTCCATTCAATTGAAATACTTATAAACAGGTATTTGGATACAACTATGTTGCGATTCGACAAAAACTTGAGATTAGCACCTTGCCCAAAACGTAAGGAATATTAATTTGTGCACCAGCGTAAATGTGATTTTATAAAGATATCTGAGACTGGCAGACATGATACCTATTCTAGGTCGGTATAAAGGAATCTACCATTGGCCTTAGACTATTGGTATTTGACTCGATAACTATCATCACTAAAAGGAATCGATCTTCCAGAACATGGTGAATCTTCCAGGGACTCATTTCCGAAAGGTAATCATGAAATACTAGCAAGCGGTCATGTACCCATTGTTAACTAAGGGATGCTGGAGATACTTTGGTATTCAGCTCACAACCATTTTCTTTCCTAACAGTTTACATATAAATAGACTTTCAGTTTTAATATATATGTTTTTCATTTTTCTTATTCTGGAAAGAACACACAAATAAGCATCCACATTCTGATGTTTCGAGAACGTTTGTTAAACAATCGCTTCATAGTCGAATATCTGTGCATGCTTTGCATGAATAGAATTTAACTCCTTTTCTTCACGTGGTACGTTCTCGTTGCCATTTTCGTACAGCGCTTGCGTGCGGAGTATAGGGGGGTTCTGTAACTGTGTTCGATCTTGCGACCGTCAAGGATTCACATTTCTTACACTCATGATAGCGGAAGCTTGAAACGCCGGTGTATGTAAGTAAAATTAATCTACTATTTTTTTAAAAATAAATATTTTTATAAGCATATTTAAAACATATAAGTTTAGCACTGTTCGGGGAGTTAAAAATAGACTGTCACGTAGCTATATGGCATGTTCTGACAGCGTTCATTGAACACTCTCTCGATAGTATATTGCCTGTGCCTGCGCTTGCTCGGCATAACTCTAATTCAATTCCCTTTCTTAACATGGTAATCTCTGCCGGCCATTTGTGTTAGATTGCGGAGTGTAGGCTGATTTTGTAACTTGGTTCTAATCTTGTGATTGTCTAAAATTAGTATCTCTTCTACTGATCATAGCCGAAGCGTGACACGCCGGCGTATATATTGATTTACTCCTCTCCAGGAGTTAGGCGCAAGGCCAGTTTTTATCTTCCTCCCACAAGTAAGATGTGACCCATGGTCGGGTCGGGAAAGTGGGGTTTAAAAATTGCCTGGGCAGCCTCATCGGCATTCCCCAGTAGGGGCGCCTCAGCCAGTAAGCAATAAACTTACTCCGCCTCAAAGAGGGGAGGCGAAGCCTGGGAGGGTGGACCTCCTAGAACTGCACAGGACAGACCCATAGACCGGCGTAAATCAAGTCCCGAAGGCCAAGACAATACCAGTCTATGGGGTGCAGTATCCATCGGAACAGATACTACACTTTGATATTATCCAAATTGTGTCTAGTAGGTAATTCAAACCCCCATATATCTACCTTTTGTTTAATTTTACTTCAGCCAGAGTTCTGAAAAATCAAGGGGTTCCTACCTGTGGCTAACACTTTATCTCTATATGAGATATATAGATATTCGAATATTTTATTAATTTATCCTGTATTTCTGTAAACGTTGAGTTTGTAAAGAAGTTCAGACCATTAATTTCTTGTTTCTCAATTAGCCACTTAACTATTATATATTTCTCATCTTTTCTTGGTCTTACCGGATTCCAGTACAATAATTAATCTAGTCTGGTGGAGTATTTAGCTAAGTGCTGTTACTTGGGGTAACATTACTTGAAAACAGTGCACTATTCTTCGTATGAGCAAGTATATGGCAGTGCTGGGGGATCTTATTAGTGCTGTTAATACTATGATGTGTTAAATATTTGGCCAGTGTTTACTTGTAGGGTGAAGTATCTTCATGTCAGGTTGTCTTGACAAATACCTGTACAGAAAAACCGAATACACCCGAGGATGCTGCCTTGCACGTAAGTCAAACTCTCAATATTTGTGTATGCGTTTAGGTGTGATTACGATACAACTTCATGAAAAATACGATTAGAAATGTTGGTGTTCCTTACTTGTAAATAAGTACACAAACAAAGAATTAATTTACCATTACCCAGGAAAGCGATGTTATTTCGTCAGTCAAATGTTATATGTTGTTATTTATCGCCGTTTTTTTTTTATTTTATATCGCACGCAATTATTTTATACTATACCGCATGTAATTGCAGACCTATATTTTAGCATCATAAAGGCTATTGCTTTTTCCTTAGTTTTTTGTATATATTTTTATTTGTTAGTAAAAGTACATTTTATTCTGTGCCTTCGATTAATTGTTTTTAGCGTATTAAATGGGATATTTTGTTCACATCTTTAAACTCGAGTATTTGTAGTGTCTCATGCAACCAGAAATACCGGATCCTCGACATCTGCCTGAGTGGGTCTCTCTTATCCGCTTTCTTTAAGTTATTAGTAATCGTTCGGTAATGGAATACTACATCAATGTTGTTTTAGAGTGGCGCTTATTAAATGTGTTCTATGATTATGATATTCATTTTGTTTAATTGTACTTCCGTTTTCATAATATATTATTTTTGTTATTCAATGATTGTGGTTAAGACGTTCAAGTATTTTGCTAAATAGTTATACTTTACTCTTGTTATTTCTATTCATAGTTTTTATTATTTCGATTATTTCTAAGAAATTATATCTTCATTTCTTTCTGTTCTTAAATATAAGAGAATAAACATTTATACCTAAACATACATGCATACACTTTTACATATGTATATACTAAACGTAACCGTGACCCGTGGACACAAAACAACTACCACTATTTATTCGAATATGGCATATCTAAAAAGAAATTCCTCCAGTCGAAAGAGATGGAGGAAAGTGTAAAAATGACAAGAGGGAGGTAAAGAGTAAATGAAATGATTCATGTTTTCTCCATTTCCCGATATACATATATATATATATATATATATATATATATATATATATATATATATATATTTATATATATATAAATAAATATATATATATATATATATATATATATATATATACATATATATATATATATATATATATATATATATATATATATATATATAGTAGGATCAAATATAAACCAAAAGTAAAACTTTTAGTAGATTGAACCTATAGTGAAGAGGTTTAGCTCAATATACGAGATATATCAATTGTAGAGATAGAAGAAAAAAGAGTGATACACATGCGACGATTGTCCAAATTTGGACAATCGTCGCATTCTTTTTTCTTCTATAACTCTCTCTCTCTCTCTCTCTCTCTCTCTATATATATATATATATATATATATATATATATATATATATATATATACTAAACTTATTTAATACAGTAAATATTAAATTAATTTTATTTACATACGCAGGCGTTTCAAGCTTACGCTGTCATCAGTGTAGAAGGTTACAATTTGAGACTGCCCAAGACGCGTAACCAGTTACAGAATCACTTCAGCAAACTACACTACAGCAAACGTTCTTACGAAACGACCACGATAAATTGCCACGTAACGAAAAGAAATAAAGTTACATGTATTCTTATATATATATATATATATATATATATATATATGTATAGCAGATGCCCGAAGCTAATAATTCACATTTCTAATAAACACTAATATGATAAAACATATAATTGAAATATTATTTAAGGCTAGTTACGATCTATTATAATTTAACCAACAAACCAATAATCCAAATCTGTCACATTTTTTCTGTATTTACAAAAATGTACATAAATGCAATTATCCTGATAATGAAACATAAACGTGGCTGTGTTTCTTTGTATACATTTATATATATATATATATATATATATATATATATATATATATATATATATGTATATATATATATATATAAATATATATATATATATATATATATATACATATATATATACATATACATATACATATATATATATATATATATATATATATATATATATATATATAAATATATTGACAACAGTCTACGCGTTTATTAAATGGTATTTATTTATAAAAGCATTTCCTTGTTATTATGCACTTTGGAAAAAGATTAGTGCTATCAATATATTAGAATGTAATGTATTAATTTATTTATATATATATATATATATATATATATATATATAGAGAGGGAGAGAGAGAGAGAGAGAGAGAGAAACTATAGAGAAAAATACTAGTATTAAGTTATCTACTAAAATCTCTACTCTTCCGTACTGTTCGATAATGTAATATTTTACTTCAAATACTCCTAAGCGCGAAAGAACGCAACAAACATCATAAATCATTAATTCTTATGGCGTAAAGGTCAGGCCATTTATTTCGCGTCGGCAATCGCATAAATCCACATTTAGTGTTTGATTGTTTCATCCCGATGTTACATGATTTGAGCAGGAACTGGCTACTATACCGCGGAATACACATATTTATTATGAATATCTGATCATGTCTTGAATCGGCTACACTATTCTAGAATCTAATTTAATGTTTTAATAAATATGTACACAAATGTATATATATATATATATATATATATATATATATATATATATATATACAGGGTGGGCCAAAATAAGGGTCCTATCTTTAAATTTGAATAACTTGAATTTGAATAACTTCCACAAAATAAAAGTTAAACTCACCAAACGTTATGTGTGTGTAGACTGACCCTTCCGAGATTTTCTGAAATAAACAAAACAAATTTTTAGCCGAAAAACACTTCTTAAAACTTACAAAAACTAAAGTATTGTTTTTTACACTGTTTTGAGTTTTTTAAGCAAAAATAATGTTTTCTAAATGAGGGTACGTTCCTTAGGGCTAATACGGCTCATGCTTGCTTCGGAAGGGGTCCTTTACTTATTCTTAAAAAAAAAAAAAATCAATAAAAAAAAAAGTTATGAATTTTTAAAAATAGAACCCTTATTTTTGCCCACCCTGTATATATATATATATATATATATATATATATATATATATATATATATATATATATATATATATATATATATATACATATCTATATATAATTCACGCCCTCATTTAAGGCAAAATAAATACAACCTTGAGTATG
This sequence comes from Sepiola atlantica, assembly GCA_963556195.1. Lineage (NCBI taxonomy): Eukaryota > Metazoa > Mollusca > Cephalopoda > Sepiida > Sepiolidae > Sepiola > Sepiola atlantica. The sequence continues at coordinate 35,069,839 of OY744548.1, forward strand.
TATAAATAAATCGTACAATAAGTAGACAAAATATATGTAAATTAGTTAAAGTTTATTTAAATATTAATTTTAAATTGTCACATTATTTTAATCATGAAGTACACATTTTTTTCTTAATAACACACACAAATATGCAACATTGTAATCACTATAGAGAAATGAATCTAATATTAAAGGATATTCTGAAGCTTGAATAATGAAAAAATCGTGATGTTCTCTGATGTGATGTTAAATAAATTTGAAGAACAGAGTGTTTAATGGATACATTTTGTATTTGCATATACATACAGAAGGAAGTATTTAATGATAGTACTCTTCTAACTATAAGGTATATCGTAACACCCAAGTAGCATGTCAAAATGAGCCCGTTGTTCTTATTTACTAGTAGGTCTACTCGGCGTTGTCCGAGTCGATAAAAATAAAAGAAAGTAAATCAACGCACATAAGAACCAACAGTCACGGTCAGTTCCTTATCCCCCCCTCCATTTCAATATTTAAAGAACATATGTGATGTTGATAGAATTAAACCATCCAAAGGGGTTTACAATATATCAGTTACCAAAAGTAATATTGTAATCTTTAATTTTCGGATTGCGGACAATGCTGAGTTGAACAAATGGTCCCTGTAAATTCCTAATTAACTGTCCTTAGCCCCATTTTTAAATAATATGAATATAAAAGAAATGACGCACTTTGGATTATGAAACATTATAAAAAAGACATAAATGCTTTATCCCGGGAAATGAATAAGAAAAATTGATGGTAAATAATAAATAAATGGAGAATGAATACAAAAAAGGAATGAAAATAAATGAAAAAAATGAATGAAAAATAAGTTAAAATCAGTGAATTGAAAAATTTAATTTAAAAATAAATGAAATATTAATAAAACACTTATAAAATACTGAAAAAGAATGAATGAAAAATTAATTTTTAAAACTGAATGAAGAATGTGTAAATAAATTAATGACAAAATGTATTGCAAAAATGAATGCAAAAAATGAATCAAAAATGAATGAAAAAATGATTTTTTTTTTATTAATGAAACATCAATGTAAAATATGCATGAAAATTAATTAAATAATGTATGAAATTTTAATGAAAAACAAAGAATAGAAAACTGAATGAAAAATAATAATTAAAAAATATCTTCTTTCCCAAACTTCCGACTCTGACTCCTTCCAAAACCTCGCCCTTTTACTTCTCACCAAACATTCGACTCTGCTGACTTTACTATAGATGCATGTATAGGTATATTTATTTGAGTGTCTTCCCAGGCAACGCTGTTTCTTACTTCCCCATTCTCTATTAAGCATATATACTATTATTGCACAGGCCTGCGTTAGTTAGGATATTGAGCACCGACACGCAACGCAAGATGTCTATAGTAACACACAGTGAACAGTTGTCTCCCGGCAAACGCAGTGTTTTAAAGCATCTGTTTTATGTAATATTATCTTATCTAGGATATTGATGACTCTAAATTCACATAATTGAAAATTGACATCTTTAATGAATATACATCACTTACAAATGTCACAGGAAACACCTAGTTAACGACAAAACGTATGTTTTTTTTTTCTGAAAACGGTTCATTTTAACACACTTGTTCTACTTAGTATGTTGAGCACGTTTGATTACTGTACACTCTTTTGTTCCCGTTTAGTATTCTACTGAAACCACCGAAATAAACTGAATGATCCCTCTATAGCACTACTAAAACCACCCTGTTCTATTGAGAATATTTAGCACTTTGAATATATTTATACCATGTAAGAACTCCCGGGCAACTAAAACAGATCCGTTGTTTCTCCAGAACAACGATGTGTTCAAATACAACTGCTCTATCTATGATGTTAGACACGTTTGGATTATTATATGCGATTTACATTTATTGCACCAGTTTTAGGATGCTTCGAAAGCGTTATTGAAAACATCCAAATAATATTAAAGATACTTTCAGAGCATTACTCAAACGAACTTTTCCGAGTTTCTTACCCCACTCGATTTGAAAAGAAATGACGTTAAGAAACATTAAATAAAATAAAAAGGTTTTGTTCGGAAGTAATTACTCGGCTATTTCTAAGATATAATATAATTGCATTTACATTTGATAGAAAAATGACCGAAAACTCGACCCCATCTTCTGACGAAAGTTGACCGATATCTCCTTAGAGATACCTTTAGAGATTCGGGAATACTTTACATAACCTTTTTTCTGTTAATTGTATATAGAATATAATTTTAGATTTTTTCTAGTGTATCTAACCTGTTTTCTATAGGGAACACGCACACATACAGACGAACATTGGGGTATATATATATATATATATATATATATATATATAATTGAAATATAAGCCAAATTAGCAATGCAAGATTAATTTATTATTTTTTATTTTTTACATTAATCCTATCAGTTACGGAATAACATTCCTTCTTCAGGGGTGACCAGTATTGAGTCATTTTTTTTTTTTTCAAAAAACAAGAATAAAGAAACTTATTTCTTTGTTAATTTGATAAACGTCCTTGGTGGTACGACGTCATCGCCGTGCTGTCAAAAATTGGCGGTTAGGATTCAAAACCGGTGTCGAACGAGAAATGCGCTGGCACGCTGTCAAGTAAAGTGTGTGGTATCGTTCAAGTTTCAAAGTATTGCATGGAAAGTTAATAAAATTGAAATATAAGCCAAGTTATCAATACAAAATTAATTTATTATTTTTTTTTTACATTAATCATATCGATTACGGAATAAAATTTCTTCTTCAGGGTTGACCAGTATTGAGTCATTTTTTTTTCATCAAAAAACAAGAATAAAGAAACTTATTTCTTTGTTAATTTGATAAATGTCCTTGGTGGTACGACGTCATCGCCGTGCTGTTAAAAATTGGCGGTTAGGATTCAAAACCGGTGTCGAACGAGAAATGCGCTGGCACGCTGTCAAGTAAAGTGTGTGGTATCGTTCAAGTTTCAAAGTATTGCTTGGAAAGTTAATACAATTGAAATATAAGCCAAGTTAGCAATACAAGATTAATTTATTGTTATTTTTTTTTACATTAATCCTTTCGATTACGGAATAAAATTCCATTCTTCAGGGCTGACCAGTATTGAGTCATTTAAAAAATAAATTTTTCATCAAAAATCAAGAATAAAGAAACTTATTTCTTTGTTAATTTGATAAACGTCCTTGGTGGTACGACGTCATCGCCGTGCTGTCAAAAATTGGCGGTTAGGATTCAAAACCGGTGTCGAACGAGAAATGCGCGGGCACGCTGTCAAGTAAAGTGTGTGGTATCGTTCAAGTTTCAAAGTATTGCTTGGAAAGTTAATAAAATTGAAATATAAGCCAAATTAGCAATAATAGATTCATTTATTTTTTTTTTACATTAATCCTATCGATTACGGAATAAAATCCCTTCTTCAGGGTTGACCAGTATTAAGTCATTTTTTTTTCATCATCAATATATATATATACCCCAATGTCCGTCTATATATATATATATATATATATATATATATATATATATATATATATATATATATATATATATATATATATACCCCAATGTCCGTCTCTCTCTGTCTCTATATATATATATATATATATATGTTGGGTTCTTACAACAACATATATATTGACGTGTATACTCTTTGTAATATTCGGACATTTTCGAAATTGCAAGTGTTATCAAGTGTTATTAGAAGCTTCAGAGTGTATATATATATATATATATATATATATATATATATATATATATATATATATATATAGTATAAATGTATTCAAATGCCCAAAGAAACAATCAATTATAACCATTCATTTCATCTTTTCTTTAAATTCCTTAAATTAAATTAAATTTCTTAATCTTCATATATCGTCGAACGACCATAATCGTACATTTATACTGTTCTTTTAATCAACATGTAAAATCGGGTGGTGGAATTAAGTACATCTCGGAATTAAGTTCATATCTGCTCGAGAAACTAGAAATCTCGTAAGCGAAATTTCGTTTGATTTCTCGAATATAACTAGAATTTGCGAAATGTTAGACTTGACGAAACTCTCAATGTTATATTTTGTATTAACTCTTCATGCAAACTATCAACCCCTGCTCACTCTTCACTCTTAATTGGACGTGTTTCAATTTTTGCTTGAAATTCTTCATTTTTCCATCTAATTCTTACTTGAACTTATACTTCTAATGTTTAACTTAAATTAATTTGTTTATGTAAAAGACATTTTTAAAATAGTATATTTTATCATTTAAAGGCATTTTAAAGTAGTATATTTATCATATTTTTAAAGACATTTTTATAGTTAATTTATCATATTTTAACTGAATTTGTGAAGTAGTATATTTATCAAACTTAAAGACATTTTAAACGTATATTTATAATTTTTTAAAGAAATTTGTAACCTAGTATATTTATCATATTTTAAAGACATTTTTAACGTATATTTACTATATTTTTCAGAGAAATTTGTAAAGTTTATATTTATTATATTTAAAGACATTTTAACGTATATTTATCATACTTTCAAGATACATTTGTAAAGCAGTATATTTATCATATTTAAAGACATTTTTAACGTATATTTATGATATTTTTAAAAGAAATTGGTAAAGTAGTATATTTATCACATTTAAAGAGAAATTTGTATAGTAGTATATGTTATAATTTTAAGAAATTTGTAAAGTAGTATATTTATCATATTTTTAAAAGAATTTTCTAAAATATGCTTATAATATTTTTTAAGTAATTTGTAAATTACTATATTTATCAAATGTTTAAATACATTTTTAAAGTATATTTATCATGTTTTAAAAAGACATTTGTACAGTATATTCATCATATTTCTTAAAGGAATTTATAAGTCGTATATTTTCTCATTTAAAAATCATCTAGTGCAAGATATTAACTCGGTATATACCTGTTTTATTATATACTGATGAACAAGAGGAGATGCACAAGCTGCAAAGCTATTTTAAAAAAAATCTATAGACTTGTTTCTGACTTAACTTACATTGAATAACGTTGGCCATTTCGAAAGAGCTCCCATGAATGCTCTCAATGTGGTTCTTGAAAAGCTTATCTTTAGCGAGCCTTTTTTGAGTACAGGCGATTGTGTGCTGGTGGCTTGGGCTCTTTCAGACTAGGTGTGTCTTGAGTTTTCTACTTTTCTCTCCCTTTGTTATGCCTTCTACAAATCCAAACAACAAACACCTTACTATTTCCTATAGTTACCTCAGGTAAAACTTTCTTAATGTTAAGTCCTTTCTCTTTTGGGCAAATCTCCTCACATCCTTGCCATTTATCAGACTAATATAGATGGTTACTTGTTTTTGTCCGCTCAGACACTTCCACGCATTTGCATGGTCTTGCTCTTTTTCTTCGCAACGATCTCCACATGGCACGTGTACACAGCCGTCAATGTTATTGGTGTCATTGTATCTATCTCAGGTTGGCTAAGCCGCACTTCACTTCGTGTGTGTTCTTTTTGTAACGTACCCTTTATTACAATGGCTGCTCTGTTGTGTATTCTATATCCAGCAGTATTGATGATGCATTGCAAATTGATCCGTCAAGCTTTATCTTTGTTTGCTCATAATTCTGACTGGTTCCTTCATCCTAACCGCACCGATCCAGCTGGTGAAATCGGAATTAACTTTTCACGGTCTCATAACGTGTCCCGACTTGTCACATTCACTACACATTTTCCTGATAATGATGCTCATCAACCATCCTTACTTGCTTTTTTTCTCACTATTGTCTCTGAGTCATTTTTTTATTTCCTCCTCTCCTCCATTAGGTTCTCTAGCTCATGCTTTTGGTGGTGATGAGGTTAATGTGTCGTTTAAGTCTTTTTATGGATCGTCCCTTCCATGGAATACGTTTAACTATAGGAAGGCTGATTGGGATGGGGTTCGCAGCTTCTTATGTGACGTTCTATGGCGTTCTATTTTTGACATGTCTCCGAATGATGCTGCAAGCAGATTATTGACTGACATCTTGTTGGAATTAACACATTCATTCCTCATCGTAATTTTCAAGGCAAACATCATTCTCTAGACAATCCTACAGAAGAGCTAGCAATACCTGCAATATAACAATTTCTGGTGATTAGTCTAGCTACTCTCAAAAGATGTGTCACTCTATCACATCTCAAAAGGTTAGCTCTCATAATTTTTAAGAATCTAGAATAATATTCTTTATAGTGGCAAATCTGCTATTCCTCCTCTTTTAAATGGTCTTCAGCTTATTTCATCTTCTAAGGATAATGCTGATCGCTTTGCTCTTCTTTTTGCTGACAATTATTCTCTTGGGAATTTTAGTGCTGTTCTTCCTGATTTTCCTTTGAAAACTGATCAGTCTTTTATTTCTGTTATTATGACTCCTTATATGGTTGCTAGAGTTATTTCTGATCTTAACCAGTCTAAAGTCTCCGGTATTGATTCAATTCCTATTGTTTTTCTCATGCGTTGTACCCCTAAACTCTTTTCTATCCCGTCTAAATTGTTCAATCTCTGTTTCTCTGAGTCCTGTGTAGCTTTGTGTTGGAAGACGACCTCTGTAGTCCCTATCTTTAAAAATGATGACGATCGGTCCGACCCAACTAAGTCTTATCGGTTAGTCTCATCTACGTTATTACGTTTTGCAAAGTTGGTAAACGGCAAGCTGTTTATTTTCTGGAAAGTCTGGGCCTCTTTAGTCGTATTCAGTATGGCTTTGTTGTTTTCGTTTAACTGCTGATCTTTTCACATTTTATAGATCATAAATGAGAGGGAAGAGCCATTGCGTTTGACATTTCGAAGACGTTTGACCGAGTGGGGTATTTTGGTCTCCTACAAAAACTTCATGTTTATAGTATTGGTGGTGAGGTCCTTGACATTATTAAGTATTTTCTTTCTGATCGAAGCTTGCGAGCAATTTTGGACGAGATCTCTTTATTCTCTTTTCTCATCAATGCTGGTGTTACTCATGCCTATATTCTCGGTCCAACATCTTTTCCTCTTATAAATAGTCTCCAAGATGATATTGTTCAGAAAATTAACATTTATCTTGATTATACTACTCTCTATTCTGGTATTGCTTATCGCACATCTCGCCTGGATCAGTCGAAATATGCATCTAATCTAGAAGTTTACATGGGTTCAGTTGTGGATTGGGGTACGAAATGACTTTTTTTATATAATCTTTAAGGCTCAAAAAATATTTATATGTATTGTGGAGTGGGTCGAAATCTTTTATTCTTTTTTTTTTAACTAAATATATTCTTGGTCCGAAGCAAAAAAAAACTCAATGTCTAACCATCGAAGAAATATGACTGGGGATCCCCAGTTTATGGGTGAGAGTTCATTTCTGACGCGGCAGCCTAGACGACCGTAGGGAGGCTATTTTATATATTCCACTTATAATATAACGAGCAGGTTTGCTATCTGTCTGTCTGTCTATCTATCTGTCCGTCCTGGATAATTTTTGTAAACGGGTGAGATGGCGGGGGAAGTAATTACTATTTAATTAATTTCAAAGTCAGAAACATAAGAAAAATATATTAACGGCTAAATGAACAATAAATAATTTCGTCGCTCGATTTTGTTAAGGGGGATTTCTAGGGAGTCTGTTTTAGCTAGTCTCTTATTTATATTCTATTAGGTATACCCGGCTGTCTGTCCGTCATCCCTGCTTGTTATAGGGGTCCTATATATGAACTATGCAGGGTTTGCTGGGCTCAACCCGGTGTTCTGCAGGCCAATTTTGAATGAAATGCATTCAACAAATATTACAGATTTTCAATTATAACAAGAGTTAGAAGGCATTCATCTGTTACCAAAAATATTTCTGAGTCCAATACAAATATAAAAATGATATTAAAATATATCCATATTTCATTTTCATTCAAAGCTTGACATTCCTGCACATAAATTGTGACGGTAAGAGAATAAGTAAATGCCAACAATAGATTTTAAAAAGTGTTTTAAAAAATGCGTAGAATTTTGTAATTAAAAGAAAAATATAAGATTTATTAATTGACAAATAAAATTGATAAGTCTAATATTTGAGATACAATTAATTCCGAGATGTACTTAATTCCGAGCCCCATAATTCATCTTTGTCTCAAAGGCGCAGTTTTTTACTCTGTTTATATCTCATATTTTTAATTAATTTATGTTAATTTTTAAAAATACAAAGCTTATTTTACATCTTACGCCCGTGTCTAAGCAGCCCCCAAATAAATAGACAAAATCAAAATGTATAAAGAAATACATGATAAAAAGAATGAAAACACTTAAATGAACAATGCTGACAAAATCCAGAAACAATACGACTTACCGTCTCTTACAGTCGAATTTAACTGCGCTAGCATCAACCCACTTTAATGCAAGGTAAAAAGAAAACGATATGAAAAAACCTGATAGATAAAACCTGAAAAAAGCTGATTGATGAATCATCAATAATGAAAATGAAGATAAAAATAAAAATAGCCCCTTGAGAGCAAAATAAGGTTTCATACGAAACATCGATGAGTTATATAAAAACATCCACCATAAATTGCAACTTCACAGAGTAACTTATATAACCTAAAATTAAAGTTGTAAAATATTTCCACATTGGAATGAGATTTTATATGTATTGGTATTTGTTTGCTATAAAAACAAAAAAAACTATAAGATTTAATTCCTAAGTGTGTGTTTATATATCTATTATTTAAATTACCGGGATACGGGAACATTAATTCACTATCTTTAATCAATATAATATTTTACCAGCTATTCTGTGCTATATTCTTAAACGCTCAATATTACTTATAGAATCATAATGTAACTTAAATGCTCCGATTAGTTGAGTGTAAAATACACATTTCATCTCAATATATCTAAAAAATGTGTTTAAATATAAATTTAAAAAAGTATTTAAAAAATTATTCATTTATATTTAACATAATCACAGTCTGAAAATGCGGAAATGTAAAAAAATACCCGTTTGTCCAATGTTATCGATCCGATTAATAAATATAGTTATTCATCGTTGATATGCTTATGAAGTAATTTTAATAACACCTATTCTATTAATTATATATGTTATATTTGGTATTATCTCTCAATTATTAACCATTATTTATGTATCATCCAAAAGTATAATGTTAAAATATAATTGTTTTATAACCCCTATATTATTGTCCTTTTATTGTGTATATATTTATTCGCCCAACCTAATATTAATTACTTCCACTCAAAATGGACCTTCTTATCAATTAAGTCCGTAACATAGTAATCTGGGATATTACTCAGAATTTGTATTACGCTTAATATTTAAAGAGCACATATGCATTCCATATCTTTTTCTTTAAGTCTTCGCCAGTGGAACCAACATAAGTGCATGTATTGTTTCTTGTCATTCCGTCACATTTGTAAACTATACAATATACCTCAACTTAGAAGACTATTGTTACGGATTCTACAATTGCAATTTGACAAGCATGTATTATTAGAGGTCTTACTATTGCGAGCGTTTATATCATTACTCGCCTTTTGTATTTTAAAACTGTTATAACCAATAATGGGATAGCTATTTTTTTAGGTTGAAAGAGATAGTTTAACAATATTCTTATTTATGAATTTACCTATTCTACTAGCTCTAGGATGTTCTTTTTCAGTCATACTATGATTTTTTTGTCATATCAATTAGTAGATTCTGACTATAGATAGAACCAACCACGTGGTATTGCGTCTTCTATTTTCTTACAATTGGTCTTATGAGTATCATATGGATGTTTTACTGAATCAGGTTTATAATCGTTCGTTATTCTATTGTCAATGTTATTACTACCTACTCTATTATTTTTTATTCCCATAACCTTATTATATGAAATGAAATTGCAGGTTTCTCTTTCTCTCTCTCTCTCTCTCTTTCTCTCTCTCTCTCTCTCTCTCTCTCACACACACACATATATATATATATATGTGTGTGTGTGTGTACCTATGTATATGTATATATATATATATGTATATATATATGTATATATATACATGTGTAGATATACATGTATATATATATATAACTATATACATGTATATATATGTATATATATATATATATATATAAATATATATATATATACATGTATATATATACATGTATATATATATATATTTATATATATGTTTCGGTTGATATATATATATATATATATATAAATATATATACATGTATATATATATATAAATATATATATATATATATATATATATATATATATATAAATATATATACATGTATATATATATATATAAATATATATTTATATATATGTTTCGGTTGATATATATATATATATATATATATATATATATATATAAAAATATATATATACATGTATATATATATATATATAAATATATATATACATGTATATATATATATATAAATATATATATACATGTATATATATATATATATATAAGCCGAAAAAAGTGAAGCAATCACAATACATTAAAGACACAGTAACACAACTCACGAATACCAATCTACTAATCACTGTTTTATAACAGCATTCGCACATACACAGCAGAATTAAAAACTCTCCTCTAAAACTTAACTACGCACCTCACTTCCCTTAGCTATACTAATCCTCAAACATCTAAATGTTCTACTACCTCTAAACTACATAAACTTAACAAATTTATAACAGATACACCATTAAAACCTTACAACAACACACACGCAGCACTCCTGACAACTCAATCCTTACAACATATACCGTATAGTTTAATTAATTTACATTCAACCGCCATGTGCATCCATAATCTTGGGCGTGTGTACACGAACCTAATCGATATCAGGACACAACATCTTAAACTCTCTACTCCATAATATCCCAAGCTACACCAACACATTACATACTTCTGTTACACGATCAAACATATCGACATTCATCTCCAACAATATGTTTTGCTCAGTATGCTCGTATCAGCTGTTTACACGAATATCTTACAGTATGAAGGTGCACACACTTTTTCATTATTAATCCCCAGTGACTAGATACAATGAATATGCAGCTTAATACACTTTACTCTAACACACATAGACCTTCCAGCTAACATCCAAATACACCTACAGTTAAAAGGCACGGATATGGGAACATAAATGGTTCTTAGTTATGCCGACATAGTCGTGCACATTCTATAAAACCAACTACTACAAATATTTTCTCTCAAACCTCCAACTACTGCCGACGAAATATTCTTAATTTGATCACCGTGGCTTAGCAGCTTAATTGATATCCACCAATACACCAACAATTAGTATGCTAATATTGACTTTACCATATAACACGGATGTGACATCATCATTTTAAGACGAATATTATAATACTATTATTCTTTTTACACGAACCCCCACAGATAACCACAAACTCATAACTTGAACAGTAAAAACCCTTTTAACTGTACGTAGTTAACAATTATACAATCTTCACAGCCTAGCCAAAATATGCGATCGGCGGGAGAAAATATTTGTACGGGCTTCATAAATGTACTTATTACTTATTGCAGTGTAATTACATGTCTTTTGTTTTCTCCCAGACCGTCAGTTCCATAATTACCATCAAACTATGATTCCCATAATTCTTTTCATTTTAATGAATACTTTTAATTTTCAAATGACACTCCAGGCAAAGGCCAACTCTTTTTGGACGGTGATGATGCACGTTCGGCCAATTTCCACTGATCGTTCACGCTTCAGGATAACAATGTTCACCTCATATATACTAATCGAATTCAATCAAATTCAGTTAGCAAAATAGCAAAGTGCCACCAGCCATTCGGAGTCACATATATCAGTTGGTAAATTAATGTAGAGTTCGAAGGACACTTTTAACCTGGATATCGTAGTCATCGTTTAAACTTCTCTGACAAACGGTTCAAGCGACGAGAATCTTTTATTTTAGACGATTGCTACAATAGTACATCATTTGCAGGAATCTTCGGATAGTGTTATTTGGAGTTTGGATTAAAAACGCCTCCTAAAATCCTATCAACTATGATATATTATAGTTTATTTTGGACAATTTAACTACAAGATCTAATAGCCGTTCGTCATCATTGATCCTTGCCAGGTGAGAGTAATCTGTTTTGCGTCGAACCTGAGCATCAACAAAGAGTGAAAGCGTTAAACTGCTATCAATGTGTATTACGCCGCTACCAAATTTAACATTTTACGGTCACATCAACAGATTACATAATTCCCAAAATCTGCATATTGGATAATATTAGTGAAGCGTAATTTACGTGATCACAGCGATTTGTGCTTATATTTCCTGAAGATATACTTTGCATGCACCGATCGTAGACATCACATAGCAATTGATAGTGTAGATAAAGTCTAGTGTATACTTTGTGTTGATACTGTTTCCAATTTGTTGGCGTATAACAATAAGCTAATAATTACAATGTCACGCTTATACTCATAATAAAGACTTATCTAAAAGACTCCTGATGAACTGAGGTAGTATAAGGTTATCTTGCCTCAGTGATTAACTAGAAATTACTCGGTTTACAATTGAAAGTCAAATCACAAGTTCTGCAGCGATTTGATGATAATTAAGCCCACCATATAACCTTATAACATAGCTCATTTAAGACTCTCAGAATTCAAATGCTATTTTGGTCTCTATCATACTTAAATGATAATACTTACCCGATAAGTGGTTGTTGATGTGTTCGAAACCAGTCGAAAACACGTCGTTTAAAATTAAGTTAGAAGAGAGGGGGCGTTGTAGTTTCTTCTGCCTCTGCCCTGTTCAGTTAAGTTATGGTTCTATACAGTTTCAGGAAGGTCCCACTCCAGGGCTTTACATTGTAGTTGAAAATATGTTAGCTTATTGATAATCGTCTGAAGCGCTTCTACCAGGTAATGTCGATGGAGCTCCTCAGGCATTTTGTTGGCGATAACGGGCTAATATTCTTTCGCTAGCTATGAAAAAAACACACGCATGATCTTGTTTCTTACTTCATAGAAAGTAGGTTAATAAAATACTTAAATGGTTATATATGATGCAAGAATGTATGTATGACATATACAAATATTAATTAATATGAAATATGTAAAGTCACATAAACAATGCTTCAAACAAACTACATCAATCTCTTAATATAAAATATGTATTTTTCACACATTTAATACTACAGTGCATCGGTTCGATTATGTCTGCCAAGTGCCTAATTAGTTACTTTATGCGTCTATATTTTAAGCAACGTGAATTTCAATTGTTATTTAAAAACGAAATGCAATAGAAGACTTGTTAGGATGAAATTTCCGATGAACGGCGTTACGTGTCAAAATAAATGTGTTGGCGTTCAAATAGGGAATTTTTGATCAGTGGATTGTATATGGAAATATATCTAAGGGAACCTGACGAAAGAGAAATGTGGAAGCAAATATATGGAGGTGTACAGCGAAGATGGGAGCCAATGAGTGCACTTATAGATATAAAACTATGCAGGTGACGGCTGTTTAAGTAGATGCCACGTTGATTAGGTATACGATAGCTTCACATGTGAATGTCAGTTTCATGCGAATGCCAGTTTCATACGAATACCGATCCCGAAAACTGATAAACACCGTGTTCAGAATTAGATCGTTACTATGGATATATATATATATATATACTGTTATCTGTTTCTTTCTCTCTCTCTTACTCTCTGTTTCTTCATATATATATATATATATATATATATATATATATATATATATATATATATATATATATATATATATTCTCTCACCGGTCGCATATTTTTGAAAGCCAAGCAATACACCATGATGAACAAACATGTACTTTATAACGCCCTAAATTACTCAAAAGATGGTATCATGACGATCGCTCCCCCATTCCATCATAGAAAAGTACATAATCGGGGTGATATGATGTCAACAGAACAGATAGTACACTAACCTTCTACCCTAAAATAGAAGAATATAATAAAATTATGGTATCATAAGAAACTAACATATGCTATACTGCTCCTCATGAAACGCGGTAATACCTGAGACGATCGACCTATAATAGCCCAAGGGAATGTCAACCGAACAGCTACTTCAATACTCTCTACGCCCACCCCAAAGTTAGATACTAGTCTTTTCGAAGAGTGATTCATAACAACAGTACAGCTACTTGATTACCTTCTTCTCCAGGGAAGAATGTCATACCTGGGAGCATTACCCCCAACACCTTAAAAAAGGATAAAGTGATTTCTGTGAGAACGGTCTTATGACAACAGTACCGATACTGCACGACCCACCCACATTAAAAAAATGATACAATTATATATTAAAGCTGTACTTTTTAAAATTCATTTACAAATGTATACATAAAAACATGATTTTGTATGGTTCCTTGTTTTTTGGGGTGATAAAAGAATGTAATATCTATTCTTTGCATAACAACGCCATCAGATGTTTTTATTATTATCCTAAATATTTCGTATATATTAACAATTACGAAAATCTTAAATTACAACTGTATGTAAAAGAGGAGTAGTTCATAGGGATTGATTTTTTAAATACATATGCAAATTAAGAAGACCTAAATGTGTTTGCAATGTACTATATATACGCTATTATAAAGCGGCATGTTTTATCATAGAAATACATTTAGTAAACCTGTTTTGATGTAAATATAGTTAGAAAAGATTACACAATATTTCACATTTATTCATTTATGTATATATATATATATATAAATAAATATTTATATATAAATATATATATATATGTATACATATATATATATATATATATACGTATCTGGGTATGTGTATGTTGATTAGCACTTCTAAAACAACATGACGTGCAATTCGTTTATTTGTGATATTTCAAAAAAAATAATATATATGTATATATAGATAAAATAGTTATCAACACGAACGTGTTTCGCCGTTACTGTAGTTCATCACTGTGACTGACTATGACAGGATACCAACTCTCGACCACAATTATTGCATTGGTTGTGCTACAACCAAGCGTGAGGGATTGTACGAATTAACGTGAGTACTAATAGCTTATACATGTATGTTGTTATTTATTTATTTTGCTAGCCGTAAATGAGCGTGTTACAGTAAGTTACTAGTGCTTTATGCTTCCTAAGCATTTACGAGGTTCCGCTCTAATATATATATATATATATATATATATATATATATATATATATATGCATAAATAGCTTTTTCTATAGCGTACACCACTTTATTATTGCAAGAATGAAGGAAAGGGAATTAAAGTTAAACAAGAAAAAGAGCCAGCCGACCGGTTTCGCCATCGTTAACAAATACTTTATCGAGGGGTGTAAACAAAGGGATTCACAAATAGGACGGTGAGAAGAGGGAATATGGAGAAATAAATAAAACAGCGTTATGGTATATGTGCAATACGTGCTGTATCTTAGAGACTGATGACATCAAGTCCTAATAGAAACTATATTTTTTTTATAAAAAAGGGTCGTTTTAGAAGAACGTGGATCGCTCTAAAAGTGTTAAGATGATATAGTGAGTGAGCATGACTCAGGATAGGCTAAGGACTCTATGCTTACATTCCTAGCGCACGGGTTTTTTAAAGCAAATTGTCTGTTATGGAAGACCTGTATGTCTTATTTTGAACATGCATTCCTAATTCTACTCGGAATGCTTTGTTGGACTCTACTATCGGATCTTAACGTCGTCCTACTTACGATGTCGACACTGCAACCAAATTTAAAGTGATAAATTACATTATTTTTATGGTGGGGTGGGTAAAACGTATTTTCGAGAGCACGCCAATAAAGGTTTTGTAGAGATCACAACACGCACATTCGTAGCAAAATAGCACTTTTCAACTACTGAGTGGATTTGCTGGGCGAATTTCTCATTTGCTGCACCTAACAAACGTAAACGAATGTACATCGAACATTTAGTCTCCGTTTTTTGTTTTATTTCGGAAAAACTTATTTCTTTTTCTTTTTGGTTATTGGCCTACTCATATCAAGAGGATACCATTAGTGGACACAGTATTCGTTATAGTTTTTATATCAGTTTGTTTTTTTAATAAATCGTAAGAAATCTGTGTGTTAGGGTTCAAATTACGTTTACTTTTCCTTTGTTACGATAAAATGAATTGCAGCCGGTATATAGTCCTGTAAACGTAGACTTACGGTAGATCGATGTAAGGTTACTCTATGTGGTTTTTATTACCAACATATTAAAGAAAGTTATAGTGAAATCGCGCTGTCTTTCATAGATATATTTTAATACAGGATGCACGCTATTAAGTAAGAATAATAATTTATTTGCCTCCGTGTTATTTTTAAAAAGGCAAACTGTGTCGTTTACATATCGAAAGGAGACTGAAGGTTCAGTGGGTCCAGATAATAATTCCTTCTTATGGAAAAAATAACAAATATTTGCTATTGTCCGTGCCCGGAATGAGTCTATGAATATACCGTCTATTTGATTATACGTTACAGCTTTAAAACTGACTTCAACGGATGTAGTGTCAAATTTCATCAACTGACAAATAGGCTTTCTGGAACGAAAGTGGTTGATAACTGGCTGCGATATAAAAAAAATCGGCACAGATATCTACTTTTTCCCAAAATAGGGGTAGAGGTAAACAAGTTGCTAATATCGTAGGAACACATACATTTATTACTAACTTTCGAATTGTGAATGTGATTTGAAAAATAAAATTACCCTTTTAAGCATTATTTACTATAGTAGTACAATACTGGCTATGCAATATTAAAAATCCATTTTGCAACCTTCTGCTGTGATGATCCTATAATAGAGAGAATAGGCTTACTTGGATAATAGATTTGTGCGTTTTGGGTAATCCATATAAACATGGGCGGATAGTTCCCTAGAGACTGAGTACACTGGCTACATCGGAAAAGAGTGCATCGCTTTTCACCCACTTAACGAGTTATTTCTGGAATTTAGTTTCTAAGAAAGTTGATGTATCATGAGTGACACAGTTCTAAGTATGATAAAGTCTTCCATATCGTTTAATATCAACATTATTTTGTCGACGTTGATTTGATGTTTTAGTACACAAACCCTGAGCATGTATCCGGGTTGGTTATTAGAAATTACTTATTTTGTCGTAGAGTTTTATGACAGCAAAATACACTTTGCGCTATTTAAACTATGTATGCGATACTAGTGGACTCGAGTAGCTGTGTACAAGGTCATTCAATCTAGCCTTTAGGCCCTTTACTAGGGTCTCACAAACACGTGGAGGTGTCACTGCTTGAGAATTTAACATTTCAAATTCTGTAAATACTTTTTCACGTATAATACCAGATGGTTAAATACAGAATTCCAATCCATGATCTAGTATTAAACGTTGAGTATGTCATTTATAATTGAAGAGTGATTTTTTATTGTTATTCATATGGCCAAATTTGATGAATCTCCCACACTTGATGAAAGGCAATGACGACCTCAAATCAAAAATCACTGCCGAGTTTATTAAAATTAATCAATCAAATATGCTACAAAGAGTCGTAAATTCCTTGCAAAAAAGAATGGAGCTATGCATGCAGAACGAAGGTGGACATTTTTAAAATTTGCTGTAATTTAAAACTCCCATGAATTAATTTGTTGAATAAACTTTCTGTTTTGTATTACCGTATTTTTTAACTTCAGAATTTCAAAAATAAATAGCTAAGTGACTTATGAATCAGCCTGTATTATTAAATTGAAGCATTAGCTTTTTTACTTGCTGCGCTCTTGTAAAATTCCTAAATACCGTGAAAAACCGACGTTTATCACAGCACGAAAGATTGCTCAGTGTTTCTCTCGACACTTGTTCATATTTGGTCTTACAAGTTTGAACATGTAATGCTATTTTTTCCAAGAAATTATGGATTAATGCATTCTCTATTTCATGTCTTGGGTGTATATAAGCTTTCTTTATTTAAATAAAATAAACGAATGAAAATATGTTATTACTTACACTAGAATGTAGAAAAGATAGCATTCTTGCGTTGACCATATTTTACTCTTAATCAGAAAAATATAGTTTAATTTCTTAATTAAACTTTGGTTGTACCAAGTGTTAAGATATTTAACTATTTTGGGGGGAGAACCAAACTTTATTATCGCATGCATGAAAACGACAAAAGTTTACTCGTTAAGAGTTTAAAGTTAAAAAAGAAAAAAATCCCTCTCTGTGCAAACAAATAGAATGCGTATTGGGACTAGATGTGGTCACTTTTTAAAATACATCCTCCATTGTACATATATCAAAAACCTGTTTTATTTATTTCTCTGTATTCCCTCTTCTCACTCGCCTGTTTTAATCTTTCGTTTTCTTTTTATTTGCCTCGATACAGTCTTTGTAAATAGAGACCGGAACTGCTCAGTTGGCTATTTTTCTCTAGTGTAACTCTTAATCATGAACGAGAAAACTCGTATTCCAATCATGCTTGTGATATATATATATATATATATATATATATATATATATATATATAGAGAGAGAGAGAGAGAGAGAGAGAGAGAGAGAGAGAAAGAGAGAGAAGAAAAAACAGTGATAAATATGCGACGATTGTCCAAATTCATTTCAAATTTCAATTGTTCAATGCAAGGTGTATTCAGTAATAAACTAGTGTTTATTATTCTTTCCTTAAGCCAAGGTTTTTCAAAGATCGAAATCTTATCATCAGAGGAGAAATACAGATGGATAAGTTGGCTTTCGAAAAAACCAAAGTTCAAATATTTGAAAAATATGAAAATTATTATTAAAAGAATTTTTGTTAAAAAAGAACGCAGTGAATGAAAAGAAAAGTTCCGTGAAAAAGATAAGCAAATTGTCCGGGTGGTAAATTTCCGTTGAAAAGAAGTTCGATGAATTGTAGAATGTGATGATAAACTCTTTGTGTGGGAGCAGTGTGGAGAAAGTGCTCAAAATATAGGTAAGTCCAGACGCACTTAAAGGGGATTGAAAAGAGAGAAACTGGCCATTTTTTTAATATACTTCCAGGACCAAATAAGACAGACGATATCTCATTCAAGGTTTAAATCCAAATGAAACAAAAAAGGCAAAATAGTTAAAGATTTCGGGTTAGGGGGATGGGTTATGAGGTACGGGATTGTTTAAATAGCCGCTTTGTGAGTTGAGGGGAAATAAAAAAGAAGGGAAAAGGAAAAGGAGGAAGGGTTGGTATGGGTTCAGTTAAAGTGACAGGGAAGTTGAGGGAGTGGGCGGGCGGTAGGATGTAAGTTTTGGAGGGTAGGATTAATCTGAAGCGGGATGTGGGTATAGATATCGCTGATTCTAAAAATAGAATTCAAATGAGTGAGCTTCTAATATTTCAGGCAGCTAAGATCAAACTTAAATTGTAGTTACCAGTTATGGTTTCTGGGGGTTTAAAAAGGGTTAAAGTAGAATTAGTTAAAAGCATGGTAAAATAAATAGAGGAATGTGAGAGAGTGAATGATTACAATTAAAAATTAAAAATTAAAATTTAAAAGGAGCTAGGGAATAGTTAATTTAAAAAAATTTATTTTAAAACCAAATTAAGTGTTTGATGAATACTTAGGAGGGACATTAAATGACCAAGGAGACAAGAGGGGGAAATAAATTAATGGGAAAAGAGTTAGTGAAATTAAAGATCAAGTCTGTCCTACTCGGTTATATTGAAATTTAGGAGTGGGGAACAGTGTAAGGGATAAGGATAGATTGTTTGAAACAATTTGTTTCGATTACAAGTAATAGGGGGTGGAATTGGGTTGGTTCAATCACAACTTGAGTGCAGTGTCAGTGTTATAATCTATAGTTTACATGGTGAGTGAGTCGTAACAGGGTAACAATTAACAATTACAGTTTAAAATTAAATTAGATATATAAGGGAAGCTTGCAAGGGGTTTCCAAGTAGTATGAAAATATGATTTGAGGATATGGGGGTGAAATTGGTCAAAGATAAGATAAGGTGAGCAAAAGGAGAATAGACCGATAGAAAATAGCTCGCGAGTAGTTAGAGGGATTAGGATTATTCAAAATAGGCCAAAATAAGTAGTTATGCAACCCGCCTGAATCAATAAATTAGTTTAAAAAAAATGTTCTCAATGGGGGTATGGAGGCTATTAAGGAGATAGGACAGAAATGCTAGTAACAGTTGAATTAATATAGGTGTTATGGGCCAGGGTTGGATTGAAAAATTAAGCTAACTTACATTTTGATGCCAGTGTGTTAGAGATCTAATAATATATATATATATATATATATATATATATATATATATATATATATATATATATATATATATATATATATATGGGGAAATTAAAATAGGAAAACCAACAAATATTATTTATGTATTCATCAACGTTTCGTCTTTATTTCAAGACTTCATCAGGATGATTGTCTGAAGAAAAACTAATGCAAGTACTTGTGTTTGTTTTTCTTCAGACAATCACCATGGTGGACGTCTTGAAATAAAGCCGAAACATTGAAGAATACATAACTAATGTGTTGTGTTCCTTTCTCAATATCCATTACGTTGAAACATATTTTTTTATTTTTTCTCATATATATATATATATTTATATATATATATATATATATATATATATATATATATATATATATATATATATATATTACTATTTCATGTATCCACATAACATTTTATGAGATTATATAATTGTGTATGTATCAATTTTAACTATTTACTTTAACAGTGCTCGATACATAAGTAGAGCTAGGTAGTATCTATGAAAATATAATTATGGACATTTAAGCTACACAGAGGATCCCGCGTTTCGTCCCCGTATATATATATATATATATATATATATATATATATATATATATATATATATATATATATATATATTAGTATGTTTTTGAAAGGTTTTGGGCAATGTTACAAATTAAGGATAGTTGAATCGAAATTTTCAGAGAAATAAGATGTATTTCATAAGCATTAAACCGAACTGAGGCAAATTTATTTCATACCGTGTCTTTCCTATTTGTCATTTGAACCCAAACAAGTTATAAATGGGGTAATGTAATTAAGGTTGTACCTAAGCCATCTACCCATTCTTTTCACTCGATGGAAGCGAATCATGTGTTCAATACGCCACACTTCGCACTTCTTGAACCTAATTGAGAAGAGATCAGGCGCAGAGATGCGATTTTGTTCAGTGATAACATCCAGCATTGCTGAATTTTAATAGTCAACGACTTCCTGGAACGATGCGAAAAACGTTCTCTGGGTATTTCCTCACCGTTTCTTTACACATTCTTATCTTTTTAAAGCTTTTTTGTGCATTGTCTTTTGATACCTGAGGATCAGTCGACGATGCATCGAACACGTTTGTGAAATCTGTGGAACAATTATTATTTTTTTTATTTAAAAAAGGTATAATAAAACAGACGAATTATGTTATTGTTAAAAATGTTTACATGATCAAAAAAATAATGTCTCTATTAAGACACACAATATATATATATATATATGAATTTATTATAGGTATGTATATATATATATGTATATATATATATATATATATATATATATATATATAATACACGGATGAAGAACATAAAGAGACTAAGATACATCTAGGAAAGGGAAAAAGAGAAGAAGGAAAGAAGCGAGGGCGAGGGAGAAAGGGGGAGAGTGTTGACAACATATTTAATTTGCAAATAGAAAAACCTGTTTCACTAATATAAACAATGCCCACTATCATTATTATAACTCTGATGAGAGGTGATGGCATTTCAGTTCTAATGGAAGAATATATTTTCTTTCATCAAATTGATTCCTACTTCCATAGTTTGGTTGTCCCTTCTCCCCATCCGACAGGTTTCACTTAATAAGTCGTCGCTTTTAGTTATGGCTTACTAAATGCTTCCGATTTATCAAATAAATCGTTTGAATTGTGCCTGTCAAAGGAAACCTGGGAAAAGCAAGAGGAAATATGTCTGGTCTGAATAACGAGCAAATAAATACCGCCAACAATGGCAGCCATACTCGATAAAATAGACGAAATGACATTGATGAGAATGGGCGGGACATTCGACAGACACTACTTCTAATACTTCTACTACTTCTAATACTACTGATACTAGTATTTATAATAATAACAATAATACAAATTTGATGCGAAAACATGAAGTGATTTTCATTCTTCAGCGTTCATAAAAGTAATTCAAATCCGGGAGATATGTTGTCACTCAGACTCAAAGGAATACCACCCGGTTTTACTGTAGAAAGATAATTAGTAATGTCTGATGGAAAAATTCATAGCAAATAATAATAATTACAATAATAATAATAAATATATATATATATATATATAATGATAATCATAATTATTATTATTATTATTATTATTATTATTATTATTATTATTATTATTATTATTATTATTATAACAACACAAACAGCAATGATAATAATAATAATAATAATAATAATAATAATAATAATAATAATAATAATAATAATAATAATAATAATA
Source organism: Sepiola atlantica (assembly GCA_963556195.1). Taxonomy (NCBI): domain Eukaryota; kingdom Metazoa; phylum Mollusca; class Cephalopoda; order Sepiida; family Sepiolidae; genus Sepiola; species Sepiola atlantica. The sequence continues at coordinate 35,092,344 of OY744548.1, forward strand.
ATCAGAAGAAGAAGAATAAGAAGAAGAAGAAGAAGAAGAAGAAGAAGAAGAAGAAGTCGAATATTAAACATATGGTCACCTCACATTAAATTGTAACAGCGACATTGGTTGGTACCACAGAAAATGATTGGACGAATGGAAAGACCGAGGATTGAATGCCAAGCTTTACCTCTACTGAAATGGTATGGAGAGTTCTGCAACTATAGAGAGAGATATCTCCACTCAAATTACAGACAAAGTGTTCAGACTATACTGGCGAAAAATCAGTAATAAACGAGTAATTCGAGAAATCATACACAGTTTCAATCGTAATTAAAACAGAAAAGGTGTAACTACACTTCTAATGAGTCACTTCTTAGAATAAAACAGCATTTAAAAATAAGTTAACATTTCAGAAACAATGGTATTTTTTTAAAACAAAGCAAATTGCCACTGAAACGTAAGTGGCTACCGTGAATTTGAGACCATACACCCAGTAACACTTACAACTAGGAGTAGTGCAACAATATGTGTGTTCATATTCGATTTACATTTCTGCATGTGGTTTCAGTCAAGGAAAGGGGGGCAGCAAGTAAGAAATTTCAAAGCTAAGCAGTTCGAAAAAATAAGCAATTAGATTAGAAGGTGTTAGGGCATCTGATGACATCAACATCGAAATAATAAGATGTTACCTGATTTATGGATCGATTGGGATGATTACGTCGGGAGGGGGTGCACAAATACAGCAAGACCATCGATGAACATTCCATTAAAACACTTGTAAAACAAGAACAGTGATGCAACATCGCGGCGATGGAACAGCGACTGGAGTTTCAAAGATAATGGAGGATCTATTAGATTAGATGCTTTTTTGGACGCTGTCTATATGGATTGGTGCACCATCTGAAATGTGACAACAAATCATTGTACATATGCAAATGCTTGCTTTGTAGAGATATAATATACTGGCAGGGGTTATATGTCTCTAGCACGGTAGAAGGAGTTCCTTGCAGAAGCCTTTGCAATGTCGTATATGTATTGGTTCCAATTCATGTTGCCTTTGAATGTAAGAGAGTGGAGTATGAATGATCGACTCTCGGGTAGGGTGTCATTAGCTATGGCAATTATGGCTGAAACAGTTTCTCATAATGATTAAAGATAATAGTTTCATCTTCTTATTAAATGTTTCCATTAATTTATGACCCCATTCTACTGCCGATTGGAGATCATTTTTGGGGGGTCAATTTCGTCATGTATATTTAATAAAAGTGTGTTATTCATTTCTTCTCATTTAAATGAGTTAATTGTTTATTATTATAACCGTTCCTGTTTTAAAATGTTTGAGGAGAGAACGTATTTTTCTTTCATATTGAAAAGCTCGTGTTTTTGAGTTAAATTGTTTGTCGTACGATATTTCTCCATACCGTCTTCCTTAGTCTTTCTCTTTCACACACTTATCATATGTTTCTCATCCCGAGTCTTTTTCGTCATTCAAAACTATGACACAAACTATAGATGTATTTATACATATATACTACTACTACAATTACTACTACTACTACTACTATTTCTACTACTAGTACTACTACTCACAATAAAATACTACTAATAATAATCTTGGAAGAATTATTGTTACTCAGACTCAAGGAATCACTACTTGGTATTGATAATAAATTGTGTGAAACTCCGAGTGAGAAATCTAATAATGATAATAATGAAACTAATAATAATAATAATACTCATGATAATAATAAAGAAAAGACCCAAGAAGGGAACGACCACAAGCATTACATACCAAGAACATGTTTACCAAGCACTTACAGACCAATAACCTGTTTACCAACAATGTGGAAAATCCTAACGGCACAACTGAGAGAGCATATTTACTATTCCCTGAACAGTCATTGGCTACTTCCTGGGGAACAAAAAGGATGCCAGAAAGGGAAATGGGGGAAGCATGATCTGTTATAAATAGATCAAAAGATCCTGAAAGAAGTTAAAAACAAGAAAAAAAACATATCTATGGCATATGACTACAAGAAAGCGTACCACAGAATCTCTAAAGCATTGATGAGTAAATGCTTAAAAGTGTACAATATTCCCGACAGGATTATTAATCTCATCAGGAAAGTTATGGAAACATGAAAATTAGAACTTGCAGCTGGAGAACAACACTTGACAGAAATAAAAATGCAGAGAAGCATTTTCCAAGGAGACTCCCTATCACCAATAATGTTTATCAAAGCGATGATGCCACTTAACTACATACTCAGGAAATGTGATGCCGGATACAAGTTTTACAGGCAGATAACAAAGAGTAAACCATCTCATGTACCTAGACAACCTGAAGCTATTTGCATAAAGGAACTGGAAAAGCTGAGAAATACGAGCAGTATCTTTAGCCAGGGTATTCAAATAGAATTTGGAATAGAAAAGTGTGCATTGATAGAGATTAAAAAAAGAAAGCTGGAGACGACTGAGGGCATGGAACTACCCAACCAAGAGCAGATGAGGGCGATAGGCGAACAAGACAGCTATACATATTCAGGACACAATCAAATCAACAGAAATGAAAGAGAAGATTAGAAAATAATACCTGACACGAACAAGAAAGCTCTTAGAAACAAAATTATATAGCAAAAACCTAATCAAAGGAATAAATCGATGGGCAGTATGACTAATAAGATATCATGGACCATTCATATGCTGAACTAAAGAAGAACTCATGTACCTTGACCAGACGGCTAAAAAATTAATGACTATGCACAACGCTCTACATCCAAAAGACAATACATACCCACTCTACGTGAAGAGAAAAGAAGGGGCAAGAAGACTGGTAAGTATAGAAGACTGTGTGAACGACACTACAAAAGAGCCAGAGAAATACATAACTCAGAACACGAAAAGACTAATCGCAGCAGCACGAGACACAGTCTCAACGAACAACGAAGGAAGCATCGAAACTGGACACAAACAGACACGAAAACGAAAAGTTGGAAGAAACACAACTACATGGACGTTTCACAAACTATCAAGAGAAGAAACCAACGATAATAGCTGGACATTGCTAAGAAAAGGAAACTTGAACAAAGAAACAGAATCTTTACTGATCGCTACACAGAACAGTGCGATTATGGCTAAAAAAGATAACACCTAGGAAAATAGTAAATGAAGAATGTGTGGACAAAGAGACGAAACAGTAAATCATATAATAAGTGAATGTAGCAAACTTACCGAAAAAGAATACAAGAACAGACATGACTGTAGGGAAAGCAGTACAGTCGGAACTGTTAAAACAATAGAATTTTGAAGAATACAGAGAGGCATTTTCCAAGGGGACTCCCTATCACCACGACTGTTTATCATAGCCATGATGCCACTCAACTACATACACAGGAAATGTGATGCCGGATACAAGTTCACAGGTAGATAACAACGAACAAACGATCTCATGTACATGGACGACCTGAAGCTATTCGCAAAAAGCAAAAAGGAACTGGAAACGCTGATAAATACGACCAGAATCTTCAGTCAGGACATTCAAATGGAATTTGGAATGGAAAAGTGTGCATTGCTAGAGATTAAAAAAGGAAAGTTGGAGACGACTGAGGGCATGGAACTGCCCAACCAAGAGCAGATGAAGGCGCTGGATGAACAAGAGAGCTATAAATATTTGGGACTTTTGGAAGCAGACACAATCAAATCAACAGAAATGAAAGAGAACATTGGAAAATAATACCTGAGAAAAACAAGAAAGCTCTTAGAAACAACATTATATAGCAGAAACCTAATCAAAGGAATAAATACCTAGACAGTATAACTAATAAGATATTCTGGACCATTCATAAACTGGACTAAAGAAGAACTCAGCCCCTTTGATCAGACAGCTAGAAAATCAATGACTATGCACAACGCATACATACAGACTATTCTTGAAGAGAAACGAAGGGGGAAGAGGAATGGTAAGTATAGAAGACTGTGTGGACGAGACTAAAAAAGAGCCGGTGAAATACATAAACCAGAACACACAAAGGCTGATAACCATCTAAACGAACAACGCAGGAAGCATCGAAACTGGACACAAACAAACAAGAAAAGAAAAATGGGAAGAAAAACAACTACATGGACGCTTCATAAGACTCACAAGAGAAGAACCCAACGCAGATAGCTGGACATGGCTAAGAAAAGAAAACTTAAACAGAGAAACGGAATCTTTATTGATGTCTGCACAGAACAATGCGATTAAGACAAACTACATCAAAGCTAAAATAGATAAACCCAGGAAAACAATAAATGCAGACTGTCTGGACAAGGAGACGAAACAGTATATCATATAATAAGTGAATGTAGAAAACTTGCTCGAAAAGAATACAAGAACAGACATGATTGTGTTGGGAAAGTAATACACATGGAACTGTGCAAACAATTGAATTTCGAATATTCAGACTAATAGTACAAACATTAACCAGAAACAGTACTGGAACACGAAAACACAAAATCCTCTGGGATATGGATATACAAAGAGATAAACTTATACAAGCAAGGAGACCTGATGTTATTATAATAGACAAAAAGGAAAAATCTTCCAGTAGCCACAGTTTGAAGATCCAAGACACGGAAAAACGAAGTAAATACACAGAACTAGCCAGAGAACTTAAAGAATATGAGCATGAAGAAAGTTAGTACAATACCTATAACGTAGGAGCACTAGGAACAATCCCAGAAAACCTGGAGAAAAGACTGGGAGAAATTGGAATCAAAGGGACTATCAAACCCATACAAAGGACGTCAATGATCAAAACAGCTGCAATCTTAAGGAAAATCCTCGAATGCGAGAAACTAACACACATAAGCTACAAAGGCTAACCAGTCACAAGGAATTTACAACGGAGAAAACAAAACCACACGAAGAACACTACAACAAGAACAAAGGGACAGAACTGCAAGAAACAGCATTTCATAATCTCCGCCCACCAACAAATTACACTTGCCTCAGCAACCACTACACAAAAATGAACCAAAGAAACAGAAATTACAAGAAACACTATAAGCTCTTTCCTCTTCCCTCCAAAAAAACAAAATTAATTTTTTTTTTTTAAATAAGGAAAGAGAAAAGGAAAAAAATAAATAATTGAAAGGAAAAAATTTGAAAATTAAAAAAAAATTAAACTTTAAAAAAAAAAAATTTTTTTAAATTAATTTAAAGAAATATTTTTTTTTTACTGGTGCCGGCCTAGGCTGACACCAGAAAACATATTTGTAGAGGGTCGACGAGGATGAAAAGACCGAGGAGGGACAGCACAAACCAGACCTCCACTGGAAAAGTGCAGAGAATTCTGAGACCTTTGGGAGGCTTATTGCCACTCAAATCCCAGAGAAGACCAATTGCCTTTACCAGCGAGAAATCAATGGTAAGCGGCTGTTGCGATACTGCATCGTTATCGAAAAGAAGTGAAGAATACTGGAAGTCTGTGGAGACTTGTTGTCACTCAGACTCCAGGAAATACTACTGGTTATTGTTGGTGAGTAATCATTGACGTTGATCTGTGTGAGAACTCCTAGTGAGTACAAATAATAATAATAATAATAATAATAATAATAATAATAATAATAATAATAATAATAATAATAATAACAATGAGAGCGCTTGGCGACCATGATACGTATAAATATTTGAAAAGTCTGGAAGCAAACACGATCAAATGAACACAAATAAACAAAAATAAAGAAAAACAATGGAAAATAAAAGCTGAGATGAACTAGAAAACTCTTAGAAACGAAATTATATGATAGAAATTTATTAAAAAAGTATAGAAAAACTTAAGCAGTATCACGAGTGTAATATTCTGGATCAATTATATGGATGGCAAAAATATAATGTATGATCTTCACCAGGAGCTAAGGTAGCAAATGCCCATCCACAATGCATTACAACCGAAGGATTATATGGCCTACCTTACGTAAAAAAGAACGATGGGTGAAGAGGACTGGGACGTATAGAACACTGTGTGGAAGACACACACAAAGTTGGAAAAATATATTACCCAGAACATAGAAACGCTGATGACTCCAGCAAGAGACATTGCCAAAATGAGTTATACAGGAAGCACCGAAACCAGAAACAAAAATACAAGAAAAAATAGAAAGATAAACGGCTACATAGACGATTCATAAGAATGACAAGATAAGTAACTCACGAAAACACGTTGAAGTAGATGAGCATGCCTATAAAAGAGACATTTGAACAGAGACACGGACCCACTACAAACGGTTCAGCAGAAACATGTATTGTAAACTAACTACATTAATACTAAGATATATACCCCCAGGAAATAGTGAATGTAGACTATGTGGACAAAGAGACGAAACGCTAAATTACATGATAAGCGAATGAACAAAACTAGCCGTAAAACGAATGCAAAACAGACACGACTGCGTGGGGAATTAATTATACAGAGCGCTATGTTAACGACCGCATTTGAACACGCAGACAAATTGTACAGACACACACCAGAGACAGTACTTGAACATAACAAAAATCCTACATTTTATGGAGCATGGAGCTACACACACACAAACTTATCCAAGAAAGGACATCGAGTGGTATAATAGTAAACAAGAAATAAACTGCGAAATTCTACAGGTTGCCATTCCAGCTGACATCAGAGTAAAAATCAATGATACAGAATAAGCGAAGTCAAAGCACGGAGATTACTAGAGCACTGAAAGGGATATGAGTCATGAAAATAGGCAATATAATACCAACAAGTGTAGTAGAACGAGGCACATCCTGAAAAAATAGAAACAAGACTAGGATAAATTGGAATCAAAGAGCAGACTGATACTAAACAACGGACGGCAATGACGAAACAACTTATTACTCTTATTCGTTAAGTAGTATTTTGACCTTAATAAGCGCTCACTAATTAGTAGATAAATAATCTAATAAATAGAGTTCTATTATTATTGCTGCTTTATAAGAATTAGAGAAAATGTACGGTACCGTTTGATCATTAAACTCTTAATTGAAGAAAATTATCACAACATTATATATGAAATCGCTATGTTAATATTCTTCTAAAACTGTAAACTGTTTAAAAATTGAGATTTTCTAAGAATATATATATATATATATATATATATATATATAGTTACTTTCGAAATCTGAAGAGTAACAAAAAATTGAATTGTTTAATTGATGACTTAACTCAAATGCAATGTGGTTTATTTAAATCTGTAATGAAAATATATTTTAATAAGATTTTTCATAATTGTACGATGTTACTATGTTGATATTCTTGTAAACTTTAGACTATTTGAGGTTCGCTAAGAATATTAATGCTACATAATTACTTTCAAATTCTTAAAATAACAAAAAAGTACATTTTTAAATTCATGACTTAACTGTAATATAGTCTTGTTGATGTAAATTCATGATGAAATTATATTCTTTATAAGGTTTTTGAATAAATAATTTTAGTAATGTATTCAAATATTATTATTTTAATGAAATAAATATAATGATAATGTGAAAATATTTTAGCGGTTTCGAAATACACGTACAAAAATACACGAGAAAGTGTCACAAGATATTAAAATAACCATCATTTTCGAAATATTAGATTTACATTTGATTTTTTATATGAACATTACAACGTTTTTGTGAACTATTTAATGAGTCGTACATTTCTGAGAAAAATGTTTTTGTTTTTGGTTTACCACTAATGAAATAATTGTCTGCATAATTATTTCTCGAAACAAAGATGAAATCGTAAGCGGATATTTTACATGCAAGGATACTCTTAATAAACTGTTGAATTGAAATTGAAAATGAAATGATCACTATAAGCAAATAAGCTACTTCTATAGGTGCGGCATCATATCGACCAGAAGTATTTCGAAAAGCATTTACGAAACCGATCGAAAATGGTCGAGTCTTTACCGAAATAATTTGTGCTCACATTAAATAAAATAACTTTTACATTTATTTTTACTTAAATTTCGTGTACTTCACCTTTCACCTTCCGCGTAACAAATGGATTTACTAATTTTCTTAAAGTCAGAAACTATATTTCTTTCTTAGGAGGTTGTTTCAATGTATTTATATTTAGGGGAAGGGAATTACATATTTTAACCGTTTACCCTGACCTAACCCTAAGCTAACCATTACCCGATCCATGTAACAAAACTAACCCTAACCTGACCTGATATTACAGTCATATCATTTAGCGCTGTTTGCGGTATTTTTTTTTTCAAATTATATAGATACTAGGGCAGTTCCGTTTTTTTTTACCCGGAATCATACTCGAAAATATGTGGGTCAATATGGGTCCCCAACTATAGTAGAACCGACAACTGTTTCAATGAAATAAATAAAAACAAATGAAAGACAAAGTCCTTGTAGTTAATGCTATTTTTAAACTTTTGTATCATATTTCTAGTTACCCATTTTTCTGAGTTCTTTAATTTTTTAACTGATGTGTCTACTGATATTTTTTGCTTGATTTCCCTGTTCATGTAATACTAACGTAGTCTATTTGTGAAGGTGAATCGCCTTTAGTATGGTTGCAAAAATGATGCTTAACAGTGCTTCTATTTCAGTATATTTAACAAATTATAAACTAACTCACGTGTTGGCGTTGAATATTAATTGGAAGCGATGAATGATCTGTTTGTGGGTGGGTGTTAGAATCAGCTGGGCCACCCACCATTTTCCCATCAGAAAAAAAACGAGAAGGGTGTGTGGTCAGTTAAAGTCCCTCACATTTGTTAGAGTGTAAGATCTGACTTATATCAATGAAGCAACAGAAAAATAAACGCTCATGTGAAGAGAATAACCGAACCTCTAGGGGTATTTGTATATTTTATTATTATAAGCATTAGAGATTTATTGAATCCTTAAACAAGAAATAATGTTCGCTTTTTACTTGAAATAGATTTAGAATTAGGTGATATACATGCTTTAGATATCAAACATGATATTTATTTTGTACATTCAACAACGTTTATTAATATACGTTTGGGGGAAAAAGGAGCCATTTAGAATCTATCATGAGTGTATCGTATGAAACTACAAAGCATCGAGCGTGCTCTTTCAAGTTATCTCTTTCATGAGTATATAAATTTGATTACACAATTTCGTAAATCAAATTAATATTACACAATTGCCAAATAAAACATTCGATTGCTTTCCCTGGTTCATGTATTATACAGGCGTGTTGACTGATGTTATTTCAATTTTAAAATTATTCTTTCAAACATAGAACTTGTTTCGTCTTTATCCACATCATAATATATTGAGGAAACTTCATGTTCGTACGTAAGTTATCACCTTCAATTCTTATTTGAAATAATTGGATAGCCCAATCGTCGAGGATTCAATGCAAGCACACATAATTTATAAGTGTCATCTGATATTGCTGCTGTGTTTAATGAAACTCAAACTAAAATACATTTCCTTGGCCGTCATTATATAATCTAAGTGTAGTATATGCTCTCTCCAAATATTATTAAATAATATCGTTCGCTCAGAACTTCCATAAAATAGACATATGTTATACACTCGTTGAAGTTATTGTGAGACAGCCCCCACTCATAACAAGATTAATTCTAAAACTACACTAACCAAAGTACTTAGATGCGTATGATTCAGTTTTACAAAAGTTGATAGAACACTATCGTAAGACATTCGTAGAATGGAAATATTTTAATGCCGCAATATATAGTAAATGAACTTTACCACTGCCGATTCCGTGAGTTACATGTAATTTCTTTAACTGAAAATAACTTAGCAAGTACGAATTTGATAACATAATAATGTTCGCAGTTAGAAATAAATTGCAACGTGCATGTGCCTCAAGTGTTTAGATTGCTCTTCTGTCCGAGCTCTATCCTCTAATGATTAATTATGATTGAGGACAGTCACTTAGACGTGAATACAACTTAGAATGTGAAACTGTTGCGCTACGTGCGGCAATCTATTGGTGGTTGAAGGTTCAATCCTCAGTACGAGTGATGCTAAAAAAAAAACAATTATAAATTATCGAAAACGTCTACCATATCATGGCTGAAGAAATAGGGATAGCTCTCCTCATATTAAATAAAGGTTTCCGTTTGAAATTCTGTACAGATTCTTGAGTTCACCATGAAGGCTACCGAGTTCTTTAAGACGCACCTTAAGAGGGTCGGAGGTTACATCGACGGAAACGTTTTGAGAATGACACTCATAATTGGAATATAACTCCGAATTATTCAACTAATTAAAATTGTCAATGCTTAGCAAACAAAGTCAATGATATTAAATGTTTTCAAATTCTTATTTCATATAATTTCTCCAACTGTAAATAATTCAGTAAACATGATAGGAAAAGAATTCCATAACTGATTTATTAGAAGAATCTAGCTAAGATAATTTCAACGGCATTTGTGCATCGCTGATATTAGTGGGATGTTAAGTCTTAAGATCGTTTTTCTTTACAAGGACACCCCTCATGATTCTTGTCGAAAGAAATAAAACATCCAAATGGTGTAGCTACTGAAGTCATGTTCTGCACAAATAAGCTTTATAAACCACCATTCTGTAAGAAGGACATTTGAAAAAATACCAAACAAATCATGTAACAAACAAGGTGAAGAACAAACAATGAATAGGTTTTATTATTCCCTCTTTATATTTTCCCCTTTCTTTTGAATAAACGACAATACAATAGTTCATACAGTTCGCACAATGACGCACGACCTTGGCTCAGTGAATACATAATTATAGCTACGAGTCCTCCCTTTGTGTTCGCGTTCACCTTGACATTTTGCTAGGGAAGAAACTATGAAAATAAAATAAATATATACAAACAGCACCAGGAAGCAAGAAGTGAATATGAAACACTTTGCTTATTAAGGGAGGGGGCGTTGTTATTCTAAAATACAATTTTGCATTGTTAGTTGTTGCAGCCATCTTTAAACAGAAAGAAAGATGATATTAAATGATTTCTGCTGTTTGGGTTTTTATCATTCATTTATTTAAGAATTGTGTTTTTACTTGTTCTAGAGCAATACATTTCACGTCTATTTTGGTAGAGTCCATCTTTAGTGAGGAGTGTTTTAGTTATGGTTAAAGATGAGGTTTTTATTTTACCCTTGTATTTCATGTTTTGATCCCAGAAGAAAATCAATTCTTTGAAAGCGATGCGTATATTTAGTTTTATTCGAATCGTTGTTGTAGAAAAAAAGATATACTTTCTTTTGAATTCCTATATTTATTATTTCATTGTTCTCAGAAATGAATACTATTCGTATTTCCAATATTTTATAAGGAACCATCAATTAAAAAAAACAAAAAAAATAGATATTGTTAAACACTGCAGATGTATGCACTCTTTTGCATAGCACACAACTATGTAGCTTTATAATAAAACTACTACTCATAATTCGCCCAAATTGTAATGACATATTATCAACTTAAGATCAGTCCTTAATATGCAAGCGGGTATTAGAAGCATAAAAGACCATTGCTATCATATTTAGAAAAATAGATATTGATATGGAAAAAAAATTCAAGGCACAGCTTGAAACGTGTGCCCTTCTCCATTCCCTTCAATATATATATATATATATATATATATATATATATATATATATATATATATATATATATAGAGAGAGAGAGAGAGAGAGAGAGAGAGAGAGAGACAGACAGACAGACAGACAGACAGACAGACAGACAGAGACATACAGAGAGAGATAGACACAGAGAGATGGACAGATAGAATTAGGGGGATTTTGTTTATATATATATATATATATATATATATATGTATGTATATATGTATGTGTGTCAACACTACTATTTTTCATGTATATATGCATAATATTATGAGGTGGTTTAATACTTTCAGTATTTACATTAATAGTGCTTAATATGTGAATAGAGAGTTGTAGTAGTTGTAGTACGAAAATATATTTCTAGCAATTAAGCTTCAAAGAGGTGTCTGCGCGACACACCCGAATGAGATAGTCAGGAAAAGTTGCGAATGTCTATATCTCTGTGTAACTTAAGTGGCATCAATATATTTCCATACTACAACTACTATATGTATATTAATGACAGTAAGAGTTATCGCATACTTGTATTTGAATTTGATTAGGGAAAAACTACTTCTTACACATGTGTTTGGATAGAAATTCAGAACATGCTAGAACAAATGTATGCTGTCACATGAATACTTTGTCTTCAGAGACAGTTGTCAGATTGAAAACCATACGATAATTATGTTATGCCATCAGAAATTGTTGAGAAAAGAACAGAAACTTGTCAATAACGAATTGAAAGTATTATAGGCTTACATTAGATATTCAACATATTCAAAATGTTGTCGCTCTGCAAAATAAAATTGGATTCATCTAAAAATGCTCACCGACTAATGTTCCTGTATGTCATAGAAACTAACTCAGAATGATTAAGCAATAATCAAAATAATTGTTTACATAGGGGCAATTAAACCGAAGTTTTTAAATGTCTGCATTTGTATTATAATATAATTTTCATATATATATATATATATATATATATATATATATATAGAGAGAGAGAGAGAGAGAGATATATATATAGAGATATATGTGTGTAGGTGTTTACATGAATCCTGTTAAATGACTTGAATGCCTACATATATCCGTGTATGTTTCTTGAGAGTCAGTGTGGCTTTAGAAAAAATAGGGGGACTACTGATATGCTCTTTACGGTGCGTCAAATGCACGAAAACTGTATTGTACATCGTCTAGACCCATATCAGGTATTTTTTGATCTGAAGAAATCGTTCGATACAGTAAATCGGGATGCGATGTGGAAGTTATTGGGTAAGATGGTATGTCCCCCTAACTTTGTTGGACTCTTGTCAACTGCAATTGTTGGCTTTCACTAACTGTGACAAAGGCGTGTATCTTCGATTGCGCACATCGTGTCGGTAGTATGACTTACAGCGTGTTTAGACATTGTCAACGATATTATCCACTGTTGTTCGAGATTTGCTATATGGAGATGATCTGAATCTCGTGGCTAACTCGCTGAATTACATTCAGGATATCATGGATCACTTTGCATGAGCGTATAGAATCATGGGTCTCACAATAAGCATGGGCAAGACACATACTATTTTACCCAGCCCCTTTCAGGACCCGGATATATTTGTTGAATGCCGCAGATTATCTATAGTAAATCGTTTTATCTATCTGGGTAGTGTATTTTTAAGAACGGGTCCTTAGATGCTGACATAGATGAACGTATTGAACGGAGTACTGGGTATCTTTGTAATTTGGAGAAGCATGTGTATACACCATCTGATACGAGGCTGAAAACTAAGATAGCTGGCGTGTGTTGTCTCTTATATGCTTATGAGACATGGAATACTTACATAGCTGATATTCGCCTGCAAGTGCGTTTCTAGCAGAATTGCCTCAGGTCCTTGCTAAACATCCGCTGGGGTAGCGTTACCCCTAACACTGAAGTGTTGGAGCTACCTGCTGTTTCAACACTCGTGTCTCATATATGGAAACGCAGACTTCGTTAGGATGGCCATCTCATTCGTCTTACTGATGGCAGACTGCATTTGATCTATGGGGAACTAATTGTGAAGGCTCGCGATTAAACGACTGTCTCAAAGACGATTTGAAGTGCTTTGCAATTATTGGACCATGGGTGGGGGTGGCTGCAGATAAATCAAGGTAGAGGAAAGCGCTTTTTTAAGGAAGCAATCTATTTGAAAAGAATAGAATAAAACACCAGCAGCAGAAAAGAGCAGCGAGAAAGAGACGGGTCGTGGCACCTCCAGCACATGGTAGAAACATGGAACATTGAATCACAAACGAGTTCATGCTTTGCTAAATATAGCACTGACAAGAGGTGGCTTCGTTTATGGCATCCCCTCAGATAACCAGAACATCTGCCCACTCTTTGGTGTAGTCTAGCAGGCTTGAAGAGCCATGTCCGTGACTCTGTCTGGGAGCCTTCACACTTGTATGACATCGATACGCCAAAATGTGTCATATTCGAAAAGACAGCATATATATATATATATATATATATATATATATATATATATATATATATATATATATATATATATATATATATATATATATATATAACGTTTCAAGCTTATTGCTGTCATCAGTGCAGGAATGTAACAATTTCAGACGGTCGGGAGGCGCGAGCCCGGTTCACAGAGTCAGCCTAGTATCTGCAAGCAGTCGCCATATCCACTCGGCCAACGGAAATTGTCACGTAATTAAGGGAAATTAAGATCAATATGTACCTAGATACGGGTACAGATAGAAGATTAGTCGGAACTTAATATATATTCCTGTAATATATTTTAGACTTCTAGCATGAAATAATTAAGTCGGTCGGTTATTCAAAGTCAAAGTTAAATAGTAATGCATTTGATCAATTAAGATTTGATGCTGAATAACTAGTAATTTACTTACATTTTAGTATAGTATATTTGCACAAAATTAATTAGTTTTGCTATTAGGATAAACACTTATCTAGATACAGAGCTACTTCAGGATAAATGTTCATGAAGTAGGATTTTTTAAGCAGAAATATGAGAAACAGCGTGCGAGTATGAACATTTCTCAATGTTATGAACCACGTTTGATTGTTTATAAGGCGGTCTATGATAATAGGTTGTTAATTTTAGATTCGAAGACGACTGAACTGTAATTACTAAGGACGCAGCAATGTGCTAATACTGGTTACAAACTGGATTACTTTCATCTATAGTAACTATTACATCTAATCCCTACAGGAATAGAACACTACCTATCTATACTAATATAACATAGGTTATCTCTCTTCCTTTTTATTATCATCACTGTACACAGGACCCTTACATTTGTTAAGCATATTTCCTGTATATATATATATATATATATATATATATATATATATATATATATATATATATATATGCCAAATTTCCTTATTTTATAAATGAGTCACCGCTTTCTAAGACTCAAAATACACGAGGAGAAAGGTCCATAAATGGATACATGTTACACTTTTTATGATGAATATTATTAGATGTTTAAACGTGTCCACACACGAAGAATTCAACACAGAATCCGACAAATCGAACAACAATGGTGCCCTTTTCTCATAAGCAACCGTCATAGAATGCGAAGAATATTTAAAAAATGGAGGAGAAGCGAGAGTTACGAGACTGGTTATAGTTAACACAAGGTAAGCTTTCCGCTTTTGTTCACCTTAACAAGATATGTAACCACTGGGACAAAAATAGTTACAATAAATTAGGGAACTATCTATAGGGGGAATCCTAAGTTGGTAGGTGTGTGGCAATATATTTGTTAACATTACATTTAAATAGCTGCATGTTAGTGCAATCTGTTTAACATGAAGCAGCGGTTTATCGAAAGCAGCTATTAGAGAAGAAGGCTTTCCGATATCTGAGGACATCTACGGAAAAAATTGGAATTTTGGTGCTTATTGGGTGGGTCGGTTTTATACGTTAAGGGAGGTACAAGTGCATTAAGTAAGTCGGAGAACATTCCGTGAAAGTACTTGTAAAAAGCATAATGAGTCCACATTGCGGCAATGAGACAGGCGCTGAAGCTATATAGAAATTGTGTGACCTATTATGTTAGAGATTCTTTTTGCATACCGTCAATAAAAACGAGACTTGTGGTGCATTCACCAGCCAAAATGTGATAAATAGTCCACGAATGGGCGGATGGTGGCTTCATACAGCTATAGGATACTGGCAGGTGTGAGAAGTGTTCTTAGTTCGGTAAATAGAACCCACTTCCCTTGTTTAGGTTCAACCCTGTTTGTGTAAGTTGTAGACAGAGAAAATATAGTTCTGTACACATCGTCTCAGTGCAGGTGCATGCATTATAATAACAGCGAATTGCATGTTCGTGATTAAGATGCATTTAACTACAACTTAAATACGTAATTGTTTACAATTATTGGGCTGTTTAACGGCATTGTACTGTTATTAACATCTGAACTCTACAGGAACCGTGCACTCCTGTGAGTTAAATATATTATGTACAACACACATTTCAGCAAATATAAATAAACTAGCGAGACTCGTGTATTTTCATAATTGAATCATGCATCTATCGCGAACACAGACCGCGCGATATAAGTGTACTACCTTTTTGCATACTATCTAAGTACTCTGGTTTGTGTACATCAATAATAGATGTAGTTATGCGGGTCTATAATACACACCTTGAAGGAGTGTGTGATATATTCCCATTATGTGGGCGTCAATGCACAGAGAAAAACCCCTAAAATGTTATTGAACTATCTTTGGGCAGATCAGATATTACACGTTGATCTTTACCCGAATGCCAATTTTTGTTTACTGTCATCACGCTCGATACAACAGGAATATTAGATTAAATTACAACTATGACTTTTCTTAGATTTTCTTTTTGGCGAACGTGTGACCCCATCTGTTAATAAGATGTGAGAGTTATAACGTACGTACCAACATAAAATTATCTTAGCGTATACTTTTATAGCAACTGCAAAAGACTATTGTAGTTTGTTTGAAGCATTGTGCGTTGTGTATTATAAGAACATATTCGAGTCCACACACATTTATTAGGAAACGTTGATAAAGTGCGATAGCTCTAAATATTAGTATTGCACCGGTGTGAACTCCGTAAATTAAAAGATATCTCTAAGTGATAAAACATATGAGAAGGATGTTTTAAAACAGTAAATATTGTCTTACTGTTTTATATTACTTTAGTTTTCCGGTGAGCACACCATTTACCGTATTGTCAAATCCTTTTAAAATATACACACCGATTTAAATGGAAACTGTAGTACATAACAGAAATATGCAAAACAGCTTTACACCTTAAACGGATCATTTACAGTCTTTTAAATATGTTTTTGTATTGAGTTATTTTATCTCGGTGTGAGGTCAAGTGTTTAATAACATCCGCATCAATAAACTTGCAGATTTAGTATACGCATGTTATACGACTCCACAAATAGATATATATATTTACCTGAGAGCGCCGTACGAAACGGTGGCTTCTCAAAACTGTCCGCTAATCTGTAAGCTCCAATTAAAACCACCAAGGCAGAAAAGGACATATAATAGCGATCCAAAAAATAAAGTGGGGGAAAGTTCAGAAGAGACTCAACATCGCGGAGGAAATATGAAAATCATGTTGCCACCTGTGACAACATTCAATGAAATTTGGTAGAATGCCAAAAGTTAATCCATTTAGCCGCGAAAAAAGCTTGGAGAAGACAAAGGCCGGCAAGAGACAGATTTACAGAGACAACCTGATATGAATCGAAGATGTGAGGAATACGGTCCAGCGAGATAAAAAGGTTCTATCATTGTTTTCTCGCGGATAAGACAAAATACACCTGTCAAAAATACCGTAAAGCAAAACAAACAGCAAATAAAGTCGTAGCTTTAACAAAGGAGGAACAGTACAAATATGTGTACTACCAACCTGATGCAAATGACGGTGAGCGTGAAGTCTACCGCCTCATCAGAACTTGTCACCACTAAAGATAATATATGACAAGGGTAATGAATGTAAATGGCAAGCAGGAATTACTCATCCATGCCAAAGCACTGGCAAAAGAACGCTAGCAAAACTATTTTAAGAACTCAACAACTGTAGAGTTTTCCCAGATACCAATAGCGGAAATTGTAACCGCCATCCGACCCATGTTATTGGTCTAGTACAATCGATCAGCACAGAACAAGTTAACGAAGCTCTACGAGGGATAGAATGTGGGAAAAGCAAACATTATCATATGTAGCAGCAGCGTTGTATGGGTGAGGACGCCTGCATGCTTGTGTATTCTAGGCTCATTCCTTCAACCAGATCTCGGATGTAAAGAACCTCCCTGATGAATGGCGGATGAACACAACTGCACACCTCTGGAAAATAAAAGACAGAGCAACTGACTAAGCAAGTTTTTGTACCATTCAACTTCTCGTCCATTGAATAAAAATCCTTCAATAGATCATTGACGCGTCCAACATATACCAAACTTAACCTTTATTAAGCTGGATGTGTTATAAAAACTGTCACAACTGACGCAATACACGCAGCGTAGTTAATTCTTAGAAAATACAGACATAAACTAAAACCAATTCACGTACCCTTTTTTTATTACATCGAAAATGCTATTGCCAGAGCACCGAATGAATCTATATGATATACTTTGCGCTATCATGAAGTTCCCGAGGAGCAATCTGTTTAACATGAAGCAGCGGTTTAGCGAAAGCAGCTATTAGAGTAGAAGGCTTTCCGATATGTGAGGACATCTACGGAAAAAACTGGAATATTGCTGCTTATTGGGTGTGTCGGCTTAATACGTTAAGGGAGGTACAAGTGCATTAAGTAAGTCGGAGAACATTCCGTGAAAGTACTTGTAAAAAGCATAATGAGTCCACATTGCGGCAATGAGACAGGCGCTGAAGCTGATAGAAATTGTGTGACCTATTATGTTAGAGATTCTTCTTGCATACCGTCAATAAAAACGAGACTTGTGGTGCATTCACCAGCCAAAATGTGATAAATAGTCCACGAATGGGCGGATGGTGGCTTCATACAGCTATAGGATACTGGCAGGTGTGAGAAGTGTTCTTAGTTCGGTAAATAGAACCCACTTCCCTTGTTTAGGTTCAACCCTGTTTGTGTAAGTTGTAGACAGAGAAAATATAGTTCTGTACACATCGTCTCAGTGCAGGTGCATACATTATAATAACAGCGAATTGCATGTTCGTGATTAAGCTGCATTTAACTACAACTTAAATACGTAATTGTTTACAATTATTGGGCTGTTTAACGGCATTGTACTGTTATTAACATCTGAACTCTACAGGAACCGTGCACACCTGTGAGTTAAATATCTTATGTACAACTACATTTCAGCAAATATAAATAAACTAGCGAGACTCGTGTATTTTCATAATTGAATCATGCATCTAGCGCGAACACAGACCGCACGATATAATTGTACTACCTTTTTGCATACTATCTAAGTACTCTGGTTTGTGTACATCAATAATAGATGTAGTTATGCGGGTCAATCATACACACCTTGAAGGAGTGTGTGATATATTCCCATTATGTGGACGTCAATGCACAGAGAAAAACCCCTAAAATGTTATTGAACTATCTTTGGGCAGATCAGATATTACACGTTGATCTTTACCCGAATGCCAATTTTTTTTTACTGTCATCACGCTCGATACAACAGGAATATTAGATTAAATTACAACTATGACTTTTCTTAGATGTTATTTTTGGCGAACGTGTGACCCCATCTGTTAATAAGATGTGAGAGTTATAACGTACGTACCAACATAAAATTATCTTAGCGTATACTTTTATAGCAACTGCAAAAGACTATTGTAGTTTGTTTGAAGCATTGTTCGTTGTGTATTATAAGAACATATTCGAGTCCACACACATTTATTAGGAAACGTAGATAAAGTGCGATAGCTCTAAATATTAGTATTGCACCGGTGTGAACTCCGTAAATTAAAAGATATCTCTAAGTGATAAAACATATGAGAAGGATGTTTTAAAACAGTAAATATTGTCTTACTGTTTTATATTACTTTAGTTTTCCGGTGAGCACACCATTTACCGTATTGTCAAATCCTTTTAAAATATACAAACCGATTTAAATGGAAACTCTAGTACATAACAGAAATATGCGAAACAGCTTTACACCTTAAACGGATCATTTACAGTCTTTTAAATATGTTTTTGTATTGAGTCATTTTATCTCGGTGTTAGGTCAAGTGTTTAATAACATCCGCATCAATAAACTTGCAGATTTAGTATACGCATGTTATAAGACTCCACAAATAGATATGTATATTTACCTGAGAGCGCCGTACGAGACGGTGGCTTCTCAAAACCGTCCGCTAATCTGTAAGCCTCAATTAAAACCACCAAGGCAGAAAAGGACATATAATAGCGGTCCAAAAAGTATAAAGTGGGGGAAAGTTCAGAAGAGACTCAACATAGCGAAGGAAAATATGAAAATCATGTTGCCACCTGTGACAACATTCGAGGAAATTTGGTAGAATGCCAAAAAGTTAATCAATTTGACCGCGAAAAAAGCTTGGAGAAGACAAAGGCCGGCAAGAGACAGATTTACAGAGACAACCTGATATGAATCGAAGATGTGAGGAATACGGTCCAGCGAGATAAAA
Organism: Sepiola atlantica; assembly: GCA_963556195.1. Lineage (NCBI taxonomy): Eukaryota > Metazoa > Mollusca > Cephalopoda > Sepiida > Sepiolidae > Sepiola > Sepiola atlantica. The sequence goes on from OY744548.1 coordinate 35,112,557, forward strand.
AGGTTCTATCATTGTTTTCTCGCGGATAAGACAAAATACACCTGTCAAAAATACCGTAAAGCAAAACAAACAGCAAATAAAGTCGTAGCTTTAACAAAGGAGGAACAGTACAGATATGTGTACTACCAACCTGATGCAAATGACGGTGTGCGTGAAGTCTACCGCCTTATCAGAACTTGTCACCACTAAAGATAATATATGACAAGGGTAATGAATGTAAATGGCAAGCAGGAATTACTCATCCATGCCAAAGCACTGGCAAAAGAACGCTAGCAAAACTATTTTAAGAACTCAACAACTGTAGAGTTTTCCCAGATACCAATAGCGGAAATTGTAACCGCCATCCGACCCATGTTATTGGTCTAGTACAATCGATCAGCACAGAACAAGTTAAGGAAGCTCTAAGAGGGATAGAATGTGAGAAAAGCAAACATGATCAGATGTAGCAGCAGCGTTGTATGGGTCAGGACGCCTGCATGCTTGTGTATTCTTGGCTCATTCCTTCAACCAGATCTCGGATGTAAAGAACCTCCCTGATGAATGGGGGATGAACACAACTGCACACCTCTGGAAAATAAAAGAAAGAGCAACTGACTAAGCAAGTTTTTGTACCATTCAACTGCTCGTCCATGGAATGAAAATCCTTCAATAGATCATTGACGCGTCCAACATATACCAAACTGAACCTTCATTGAGCTGGATGTGTAATAACAAATGTCACAACTGACGCAATACACGCAGCGTAGTTTATTCTTAGAAAATACAGACATAAACTAAAACCAATTCACGTACCCTTTCTTTACATCAAAAATGCTATTGACAGAGCACCGAATGAATCTATATGATATACTTTGCGCTATCATGAAGTTCCCGAGGAGCTGGTGAACTAGATCAAGATGTATAAAAACCTAACAATTCGCATGCACAACGTTCCTTGAATTTAATTTGACTTCGTTATTATTGGCGTGCCCATCAAGGTATATCTTTGTTACATCTATTGTTAATTTCGGATATGAACGCAATAACTCTGAATCTGCAACGACTACACCCTTGGACACTTCTTCATTCAGACGATGTTATGCCTGTCTTAGTAGATAAAAACGAGCTCCAACATCATGTGCAGACGTGCAGAGATCGTCTTGCACAATTATGTCTACAGCTCGCCATCAATAAAACCGAATATTTAATAACTGATGAAAGGATGCAGGATTCCATTACCGTCGATAATACCGAGCTCCTATGAACAGATGTATTTAAGTATCTGGGGGCAAGAGTCGCTGCTGACGGAAAGCTGAACCCCGAGATCATAGCAAGCATAAATTCAGTTTGGCTGAAGTAGAGAACCACACAACCAGTGATGTGCGATAAGAAGATCAGTGACCAGCTGACATCTAAGATACATCGCTTAGTTATCTGACCAGTCACAATTCATGGTGTTGAATGTTGGCTAGCCACAAATGAGCTAGGCAACCGTCATGGAGACGACGCTGCTGCATTAGACATTGAGCATTATCTTACTCATCCAATTGCAGCATTGTTTGGCAATATGAAGTTCTTCAAATTGCCAACTAGCTATGTGAATCTCAAATGAAATAGAAAGGCTATGTCTTACAAGCCAACGACAGTCTTACAAAGGTGGCATACGAACTGACAATTAAGGGTTGGTTATTGAGTAAACGGCTAAAACTGCGTTGGCTCGAAACGCTTCACCAGGACTTCATAATCGCGGGTGTGCACATCGAGTAGGTACACGGCCAAAGGAAATAAGTGACAAAAAAATCTGCGAATCCCTTCGAAATATGTGAGGCCACACTAGTAAGAAGAGTCTATGATTATTTTAAAGATTGTTTTCTCCAATTTACGCATAGATTGAATAGACGCATATTTTAACCCGGTGGTAACATCAAGGTCATCAGTATAATTTTCTTTGATCTGTCACACTTAAACTTGAAATATCATTTCGTCGTTATAGCATGCTCGCGTATTCAATTCAACATTTTAAACTTAGTAAACACATAGAATACGTGCAACTTTGAAATGTTCTTCGTCATTTATTTTGTAATGTAATGCGAAATTATTTAATAATAACTCAACAAGGCGAATACATATAAGAAAGGTCTTACGACAACAATCTTAAGAGAACAATCTTAAGCGAACAATTCCATAGGCACTTACAATTGGGTAACATAATGTTAATGTACAAATGAAACTGCCTGACTGTACTCGTACTAACATCGACTAAACCTACTTTGTTATCCGCAGGTATGTAATAACAACACAAAATGCCAACACACACATGCAGTGTCCACAATGCATTCGTACATACTTAAAACACATAGATTTTCAAAGCAAACAATTATACTCAAATCTTATGTCGATTAATAATATTGTCACAATGATTACCGTGATTTTCAATTAAGTATTTTCTGCGCTTTGTAAAATTCATGGAATATGTCTAAATTACTTCCGATTCAAGCAGACTAACTGGTCAAGACGTCTGTCGTGTGATTTAAATCTGAAATCTTCGTCGAGTAAACTTTCTCTTTCAGCATATTTCAGAAAAATCAATCTAGGGAAGAAAGGTTTGGTGAACGCTACGTCGCCTCGTAACTCAGTAAATCTCTAATAGTTGTAGCAAAATGGGCAAGGGCATCATCTTGTTGAAAACAGTCCGGAAATCCGTCGAATATACGCTTAATTTGAGGCATCAATTTTTCTCCAAACATGTTCAGATAAGTCTCAGCCGTTACATTGCTCTTCAAAGAAAAAAAGGTTAATTGTAAATGAGCTGTCAACAAGCCACACCGCGCTCTTAACTGTCTATACGTAATATTCGGTTTATCCTATGTGAATTGTCTGCCAGGATATCGTGAAATCTAGGAATACTCAATTTCGTTGAGGTCTGCCGAAGTGATTTATTTAAGCCAGCATAGAAATTTGTCAAGATCTCTTTCGTTTCTTCTTAGGTTTTTGGTCGTCCGGAACCGAGGTTTGTCAACCAAACTGTCTATTTCTTTAAAATTCAAAACCAATTTTTAAACGGAAGTAAACACAAATAGTTTGATGATAATGCTGTCAGAGATTAAATCGTACACCAATTGTTCGATACGATCAACCTTTTCACCCAGTTAAGAAAACATATCCGATTAGTTATTTTTTAGACAGAGACATAATTCAATCTGGATTAAAACAATTATAAAATATCTGATGTAGCTAGAATTTATAGAATATCCTTTATAAAATAGTGTATTACTTTAAGCGAAGAGTTAAAATTCGGTTACCAAAATATTAATGTATGAATGGGAACAGCACAACTGTACTCGTACTATCGTCGTTCTAATGACGAATGTTTTCGGTAGGTGTGTCATAATATTACACAACCAACATACACATGTAAAAGGGGGTATTACTATAAGGGAACAATGCAATACATATTAACAGGTTGAGTAACTATTTTGTAATGTATAAGGAGAACGGACCGAATGTAGCCATACTGACGTTGCATTCCCCGAGACGGACATTATCGTCGTTTATATTAACTTTATTGTATAGGGAAGGTGATTCCAATAGTTATCTCCGATAGTTAACATAATCAGCAATTTATCAGTTGCTAAACCCTTCCAGGAACAAGTATCGTAAGTAGTAAAATATATTTTCAAAATATGAACATCAGCAAATATAATCTTGTAAAACCTTATATTATTAATAATAAATGGGACGTATGAAAAAAACACATTATACTCGTAAACTTACATAACACCATTCTCCTCTTTGTTCTTCGCACTTTGTTTTGTTTTCTTTAGCTAGACAAAACAGTTTACCAATTACGTTGTCCCCGTTTCCTTTAAATAAGTCACGCCAAAAGCAAGGAAAAAAACTCAAATTTATCATCAACTTAAACTATTTTCTTAGAAGTAGAACAATGAACAATAGGGTTTTATATAAATTAACAACAGTTTTATATTTTTCTTTTAAACAATTCATTCATCATTTTTTAATTAATCTCGGCTTTTTCTAAGTGAAACTCTTGTTTATCCTTACGGAAAAGTCATATTTAAGCAGTTTTCTGAATATTCAAAAGTATAAATTAATTGTATTATCAAAACACGTTATCTGAAAAAATGATGACGTTATATGTGAATTATATAAATATCTGGTGTATTTTAATTTGATCGTTGCATGATTGTACGACATATACACATTTTTTATGTAAGTTAGTGACAAATCCAGTAATTTCGACAATGTTTTTAGTTTATAATATCTTGAAATACTTCATTCATAAAATTCGTTTTATGCAATTATTTTCGAATAATAATCCGTTATTATATAATCTGATATGGTTAGTATCTTCTATTTGTGCGATCTTTAATTATTTATTAATAATCACAATGTTGTATAGAATAATATAAAGCATATAGATGAACTGTTTAGTGGTATTAGTGATATTAGTTATTTGTTCTGTTTGTAACCATATCAACTTTTTACTCAATTCAAAGATGTTGATAAAAAAGCTGTTAATCTATCAACATCATTATTATTCAAGGGGAGTATGGAATGATGGCGGGCGAACACAAAGTACGGGATCATCCTAAAAAGAAAGTAATATATGGGAAGGTGATATCATGGTAACAGAAAATATACCATACTAACACCACCTATCTAGCACCTACGTTAAAGTGTATCACCTACTTTTAAAATCGCAAGGAATGATAGTATCATAAAAACAAAACAGATACTACAGTACCTTACCTCAAAAATTGGAAGCAATGTACGGGAGGATATTATCATGATATTATGATGAGAGGATAGCATAATTACAACAATTCATACACTACGTTACCTATTTTAATTAAGCGTTCAAATATAATGCTTTAGTCTAAAATAATATAGTACACTTAAGTGAACATCAAAACATTTTAATAATGCATAGGTGGCTTCAGATATAAAAAAAACTAATACTATATATATATTAAATCTCAATTAGGCATATATGTATGCTTATACAATTAGAAGCAGTTTAATGTTAAACAAATGAACTATTCTATTTATCAATAACTATCACCCTCCAGATTGTTGCCCTTGTAGTAAAATAACTAATAGATGATTTAAATTATTTGAAAGGTCGCAAGACAGGGTCTCAAACTAAAGGGCATCTATCCTACTCAAAACATGTTTATAAATGTATCTGTTTTGGCAAAACCGTGCTGATAGGATAATTTATAACTCGACGCTTAAAATAATATAGATGGATATGTGTGGGTATATACGTATCACTATGTTTTTATAACCAATACTTTTATGTCGCAATGTGGTTGATTTAATTGTGTTTTATTTTTACGGCTAGTATACAGATATTCTGATATATAAATAAGATGTCCATATCTATAGTATTGTTAATGACGTTATATCTTCAGAGTTTTATTAATGCTGATCACAATTCAGGCATATTATCAGTTAAGGCTTCTAAATCATTAAAATATGTTCATTAAGTACATTATTTTCAAGATTCTTATAATAGACTTAATTATTAAACCGACAATCAATAGATACGTTTTACTTTACTCCTCAAGGTGGCTCATTAGTAAATAAAGATCCGAAACTGTTATATAATCATTTGAAGGAATATTGTGATATTTTGTATATCTAATATACATTTTGTAAATAAGAAAAATCTAAATCTAAACCTAACTAAAATAAATGAAAGTAAAATGTATTATTTTCTCTTCTGTAAATTACGATCATTTTTTTACAAAATTATGTGTACAATCATCGATGTTGATAATAAAGAATTACAATTGGTGACGTAATGAATGTGGAAACGTTCAACTTTTTCGACGTTTTCACGGCAGCACAATGCAGTAATTAAAGAAATTCGCCTCGATTTCATTTACCCCCACACATGTGCGTAAAGCGATTTGAAATGTTAATATAAAAATCCAGAATCATTAACTGAAAATCGAAATCCGGATCATAGAAATAACAAAGACATGTCACTAGCATATGGCCGACGACCCAGACGATTTCAGCTTCATCACGGACGCCATCTTCAATTATTCGCCACTCATTAATTTTATTTTGTGTTTGACATGAACATTTATTTTCTTCTTTGGATTAATTTTTGTGCTTCAAGTTTTATTCCATAAATGCGTCTGTTTCAATATCATGTTGTCATTTGTGTAATTCATTCTTTTGTATTCTGTTAATTTTTTTATAAGTTATCGAGGATATTTCCGAAAAGAACTCAATAAAATGTTGGTAAAAAAGAACTGGGGAATTAAAAAGTGACAATGCAAGAAAATAATGGTGCCAATTAAACAATCTACGGATTCTTTCACGGCTGTCAACAGCGCCTGTCATTTCTCGACAATGTCTTAATAAATATCGACATTCATTCTGGAAAAGGAAAATCTGAGAAAAACTAGAAAGTATTGAAAAAAATATGTACAGATAGTCTCATTTGTTGTTATTTCACTGTAAACGCTAAATGCATTCAGCATTGCAGAATCATATAAGGATTTTGGTTTGGATTAGGATCAATTTCAGCATATAGGTTTTGCACTCTGATGCAGATGTACGCATCGTTTATTTGAATTTGTTTAGATCGCAGTGTATATAAAATCTAAAATATAATTAAGTAACATAAAAATATTAGACCAATAACATTTTTGACAAAAATAACAAAGTGCAGCAAGTCATGTAAAATACACTTACACATATTCTATCTCTATACGGCTTGCATGTGTGTCTAAGGTGACTTAAACTTGTATATGGTACGCGCTATTGCTATCTCGTATGGCAGGCTGTTTAAATGAACAGACAAACGAGCAGAAAAAATGACTGTTTTTCTTTTGCAACGAAAGCGATACTGTTTCCATATCTGCGGGTCACTGCGAGTAGGCGTTGAGGTAAAAACAAACTTTAGTAAACGTAGATTTAAATTCATATTTCCTGTGCTGTATGGCAGAATCAGGTACTCTTGCATCCTTCGTTGGTCAATTGAGGTCAGATTTCGTTTTGAAGCTTTTCTTTGTTGTAAAGTGTAGAGAATCGTATAACTATTCTTGTTGCACCCGCTGAGAACGCTTCAGGTGTAGGAGACCTTTCCTTTTATAGGGAAATGTTGTTTGGATTGAATGCTAAAAAATGAGGTGTACAGAAAATCGTATTCTATTAGGCTTAGAAAAGATCTTCTGATAAAGCGCGCTTTGAAAAGTGTTGCTCACAAATGTACCAAGGTTATTTTCATTAGATACATTGATGACCATTTAGTAATAAAAAGTTTCGTATGCTTGGAATTGAAAGTATGTATATATACATTTTTTATTAAATTTATTGAGCAATATATACATACATATATCTGGAATGAATGAAATATTAATGAAGACTATCTCGGAACAACATCTTTTTACAATTGGATCACCACTTATCAAGGTTAAATTCATTCGATAATAATTGTTATTGAATTGATGAAAATATTATGACAATATTGGAACGAACAATATTTGATTGCGTATGAGGACGGTGTATTGGAAGTATCTACTGCCATTTGATTATAAAAAAGAGTTATTCAGAAAGATCCAGTTGCATTTCTTTTCAGTATAAAGAAAAATTGTTCTTTTACGTTTAGATTGAAAAGTAGTTGTAGGAAAGGTAACCCAGTAACTAGAATGTACGTTCGCTCGCTTACTCGACATCGTTGACAAACTTTAATCAAACACATATTAATTATACACCGATTCGTCTAACTTTTATAACAATGATAATATATTTTGCAAATTAAAAATAACACTTACAATGTATATATAGTGCTCAAAGATTCCAGGGAATTCTATACACGAGATATAAACAATTACAATTACACAAATTACACAACTTATTATTCCAAAATGGTCATTCAATTTAGTACCTCCATAGCTCAATATTACTAAACTTCATATTGATATTTCATATATTTAGCGAATTAGAGTTATGTGCCTTAACATTTAGTTTCACTTAGTCGAAGCCCCATTTATATACTTATTAAGAAAATTTGCACATTTTCACGTACATACTCCCCCTACCTCTGAATCCCGGAGTAATATGTTGCACTCGTAGTAGAAAGAGGCGTTCTTCTTTTGAATAGTTCACCAAGACAATGGGAAGCGAAGTTAAGTAGCCATATAAAAAATGGTCTTAGCGTAGGAACATTTATAACAAACACGAGCCCAGTTCTCTTTACCCAAGCAATAATTTTCATTGGTTTAGTTTTATGCCTACAACTAAACTTTGAAAATGTTTAGCTAGGAATAGTGGCATTCCTTATTGAGTAAAGCAAACGTCGTATTACTATACTTTCCTTACCGGGCAGGACCTCTTGGGGTGTTATGTAAGTAAAAAAGCACACGTTCACATTATTTACAAATTAAAGACAAAGAAATATTCGCTTCGTACAAAACTTTAAAACGTTTAACCTGTAACGTAAACCCTATCAGGCAGAGGGTATATACTAGTATAATGTATAAAATGCATTATACTAGTATACACAACCTGTCAAAATTACGGGGGAAATATGCTTTTGTTCGCACTATCATCCAAATGAAATAATTTCTCAATCGGAGACTTAAAGGAAAATATAATACAGAAAGAAAGAAAATCTCTCAAACTGTAAAGTTTTACAAAGTATTAAATATTGTATATTAATATTAGAGCGAATACTATCGAAGAATAACTTTTCTGTATAATTATTTGACGGCGGATTTACACACGCATAATATACAATGTATATATATATATATATATATATATATATATATATATATATATATATGTGTGTGTGTGTGTGTGTGTGTGTGTGTGTGTGTGTAGATTTTCTTGTTAGGTGATGTTTCTGGTAATATTCTCGGTGTCTTCAGCAAGTGTTCTGGTTTCCAACCACAGTGTTCTTGATTCGTCCATAACGTTAGTGCTTTCGACCTTCGTAGTTGTCATTAGAAGTAGTTTTTTATTTTTTAGAAAAATGTGAGATATTCTTCTTTTTTAATAATTTACTTGACTGTTTCTGGTAGAATTGGAGGTTAATATAAAGAAAATAAATGGGTTTTGTTAGAGTGTACTATTTAATTTTTACTTGTGTATTTATTAGATTTGTTTAGTGATATTAGATTATTTTTTATATATTGTTGTATTTGTATTAATTTTAATTATGGAATACGTTTAATAAGTTAGTACCGGCCACAAGACCAGAATACTCTACCGACATATTACCTATCCTCTATCCGACAATAGCTCAATTCAACGCCACGTCACTTCACATAACAAAGCACTACAGTCGGCCGATATACGAAAAGTTTTAACAGCAAATACCGAAATCATACATTAAAATAATTGAATAGATTGACTATAAAATATTAGAAGCACATTTTTTAAAAAGAAACAACCCAATATAAGCAAAATAGTGTTTAATACCCATACTAAATAAACGTATTAATCGGTTCAAAAAGAAAAGACAAGTCTCATAGACATAGTGTAAAGGGGGGTATTTTCTGACTCACAATCCCTTATTGGTCAGGAAGTTCATTCTCGCTAACCTTGTGTAACAAGACGGATATATTAAACTTAGAACGACCAACAATGACTATCAACAAGAAGAAGTAGGACTATTATTTGATTTACTATCTGTTCCGATGGATACTGCACCCCATAGACTGGTATTGTCTTGGCCTTCGGGGCTTGATTTACGCCGGTCTATGGGTCTGTCCTGTGCAGTTCTAGGAGGTCCACCCTCCCAAGCTTCGCCTCCCCTCTTTGGGGAGGAGTAAGTTCATTGCTTACTTCCTGAGGCGCCCCTACCGGGGAATGCCGACGGGACTGACCAGGCAATTTTTAAACCCCACTTTCCCGACCCGACCTTGGGTCACATCTTACTTGTGGGAGTAAGATAAAACTGGCCTTGTGCCTAACTCCCGGAGAGGAGTAAATCAATACTCCCGCATTTAATCATATTCTTAAAACTAAACTTGTTAAAAAATTCCCAGATTTAATTTACCTACACTTCTCTTCTAATAGTATACTAAGTAAAATATTTAATAAATATAGCTTTAAATTTAGTTGCAGTATTGCTGAAACCATAGAAAAAATTAGTAAAACACTAACAATAAAATATTTACCGACAGCAGAAATACTGAATTAAATAATTAAAAAAACACAATAGAATTCAGACTTGTAGCTGCATAAACGAAACAGAATGTCACCTGCAGAAAAATTGCCTTTAAATTCAAATAGTTTACGAGGCTACAACTTCAACTAAAGAACACCAAACTCAGAAATAATAACATATATGCATGGCTGTTAATACCTTCAAAGAAATATATACCGGCAATAAATGTTGATTCAATAATTTTGCCGATTCAAAGGAACTTCACTCTCTATATACCACTGGGAACTAACCAATGATAATCAATCATCAATATTTAAACTGAACACTATCAGAAACACCAGTACCTGCAGTTCCTTGAATTGACTCTGTTACCTATGACTAAGTAAAAAAAAACTTGAGACAGTCAGATTTAGTGATAGTAATAAACTTCTAAACAAAATCAAGAAAGCTCAATTAACTGTAAGCAGAGTGTGAATTTCCTTAAGATTGCAGCTGTTTTGTGTTTTGTATGGTCTCAGTGATCAATTTGATTCCAATTTCCCCCAGTCGGTTTCTAGTTATTGGGGGGGGGGGGGCTGTTCTTAGTGCTCCTACGATTATTGGCATTATACTTTATTTTTTCATGTTCCATATTCCTTACAGTTTCCTGGCAAGTTCTGCGTATTTGCCTCGTTTTTCCGTCTCTTTGTGTTGCATAGCGGTCCCGGGAATCGGCTGGGGCAGTCCTCTCTTTGTACACCCGTCCAGTAATTGGTCGAGGCAGTTTTCGTTTCGTATACCACTCCCCGGAATGGGTCGCGGCAGTTCTCGCGTAAACAACTGGTAATTCTTAAAACCAAATATGTATATGTTGCATACCTTTAATTTCTCGTACCTTTACTTTTTCGTCGCGGAGGGGCGCCGTCTCGATGTCGTCTAGTGGTTGAATTCTTTCTTCGTTTCTGTACTGCCATGACCATCGCCGCCCGCTGTGTCTGCAATAAAACCTTTATGACCGACTCACGAGACAAACAATATTTTAAACTTTCAATTTGTTTATTTCAGGCGTTAGATTTCCGTCGGCTACCGGAGATATTCATTAACGTCGAGGGAGAGACCAAATTACTGGTTTATCGTAGTTAATTCCTATTTAAGTTCTTTAGCCATTCGAGGAGAGGGGTAGAAGAAATCCTATGCCTGTATTCTCTTAGGGAATTTAATTCCCCTAATCATGTTGAAGACTACATAGTCAAATCGTCCGTTCAACCCGCTTCCAAAACCCAGACTTGCAAAACACAGCTTCCTACGCAAGAGCCCGTGACGTCACAGAGTCCCTATCGCAGCAGGTGCACATTGACCCTTGATCTTAGGTCTCGCCAACGTGGTGACCCCGTTTGCGTCTGTGGGCTCCAACCGTGAGAACAGCCCCATTCTGCACTCCACTGTACGGGTCCACCCGCACTAAATCGCGCAAGCCAAACCAAACGATCTCCAACACAAGATGCGTCTGCCTCACAGGGCCATTATCCAACATTTGATCTTCACTCTGTGTCTTCGGAAACGGCGAAGTGTACGATTTTGCAAGATTTTTCTTTCTTGTCGATTATTATAAAATACGATCTCTTTGCTTGTATGAGTTTGTCTGTTTATGCATCCATATCCCAGAGGATGGTGTGTTCTTCGTTTTCCAGTATGGTTTCTGGTTTATGTTTGTACCATTTGTTTGCGTATTCGAATTCAATGATTTGCACAGTTTCTCAGTGTACTGCTTTTCCTACACACTCATGTCTGTTATTGTATTCTCTGTGGGCAAGTTTGCTACATTTTTTTGTGAGGGGGGGGGGGCGAGTTTGCTACATTATTATTATCATTATTATCAGCATTATTATTATTATTATTATTATTATTATTATTATTATTATTATTATTATTATTATTATTATTATTATTATTGCTGGTAACAACCAGATTCTCTAAGATGAAATTAATAAAAAAGTAAAAAATGAAAAGTTTAAAATGTAGTTTTTTACTTTTTATTTTTATAGATAAAAAGGAAATACCAACACAATTTGATTTAAATGACTTTACACCTCCTCCCCACACTCTACTTCGAATAAAGCAAGACTAGAGGCAACGGCTCGTGTCTCTTTCATCTCCTACACCCCGCATAATATTGACACCGCCGAAGAAACTCTTAATACATATCTAGACATTAGACAACCTAGAAAATGTTGCACGGGTAATCGACCAATATTTTATATCTTCCACATGAGTTTGCTTCTGAGTTTCGACGGTTTCAAATCTCACAAGGTGACTTTTTAATCTTAAATGTTTAATTTTGAATTCAGACTTTTTTCTTTTCTTCCTTTCTACTTCATTCTTTCAAAATATGATATAAAATAAATTATCAGATTTTCATTATGACTGATGAGATCTCAGTTTCTATTAACTGTTGATTTATAACATCGACATGCCAATGTCGCAAAATATGTGCATGTCTGTAAAAATTTTAAAAATACTTATATATAAAAGCTGTATTTGATATTGAGAACCCTTTATAAGCCCGGGTACATTTGTTGGGGTGTTTCTCCTGTGGATATTTACTTTACCGGGATTTATATATATATATATATATATATATATATATATATATATATATATATATATATATATATATATATATATATACTGCTCATCATCATAAAGATAAGGATAATATATATTTTATGTTTTAATGATGTATAGCTTATGCTTAGTTTATGGAACAAAGAGTTGCATTAATATTAGGAGTCACATTATTTTGATAATTAATTTGTTCTTACAAAATGTGTTTTCTTTTCTTTAATCAAGTAGGAAATTAAATGTGAAATATAGACAGGTCAAATAAGTATATATTATTACGACTACAACTATTAATATTATGTACACACTACGTGTTTTCAAACATGTCTATATCAGTGATTTGCAACTAATAATAATCATGGGTAATCCCCAGGTGTCTTAGTGACAACAAGTTGTTTTAGATTTCCAGCACTCTCCATCTATTTTTGATAACCGTTGCAAATCACTTTGTGTTATCACAGCAGCTTCTTTCCATTATTGTTTCGCTGACATTCGTTATTTCTGGAATTTGAGTTACAAAAAAGCCTCTCGAAATTCTCTCTGTGCTCATCTAGTGGAGGTATAGTTCATGGTTTCCCTCATTTATTACTTTGATTCTACTTAACCCGACATAATAATTTTGCGCGGTAGCTGCCGAGGCCGATGCCCCCACGTGTGTGTTCTTTATGGGGTGGGGGTTATTGAATTTCAATCAGTTTCAGAGCATTTTAATCCATGTGGAAATAATTATTATTATATTTTTTTATTATTTCATTATAACAACACTTTCCTATCATAGAGAATTAAATGTGTCTTAGATATTGACTAATTCTATTATCTAAGACTGTATTTGCTAATACTAGACGCTGGTTTAGATTAAAAGGGGCAAACATGTTACACTACATATTTTAACATCAGAAGACAATTCAGTTTCAATATTCAGAAAGTCAACGTAAACAGATCATGAATGTAAAGAAAGGAAATATTAAAAATAGTTACGCTATAGTCAAAAATGAAAATGTTAGAATTGCAGTAAAATATAGTAAGACGAAGCATGCAAGTAAACTGTAATAAGTAAAACTAAATTATTTTTAATATGCGCTAAATTCGTATCTATATATTTTTCATCTACATACAGTATCTATGAAAATAATTATAATTACACGAGTCACTTCGTTTTCTATAAAAGGGAATACTCACACAGTGAAAGAAAATACCTGTTCATTAATATATAAACCTCCAATACATAAATTAATAGAAACTGCAACGTCATTTCGGAAAATAAATCCGGTTAACGGTCATATCATTAATAAGCCTCTATATAGAATAATACTTTTAGATGTTCGATTCTGTCATAGACTGATATGCTTACGGGGTTTCAGTTAAAGATGTAGAAATTTATTGACGAATGTAAAATCTCTTGTTAAATGATCTCTAAAATATAATTAGTGATGAATCAAGCAACTTCTTTTTCAAAGAAATACTCTACTGCCTATGAACAGTTATGGATAACGCCCAACGTCAACTTTAGTGTAATTGTTACTAGCGCTTCTGTGGAAGCGAATGTAAAATATACTAAGAAGATTTCCCAGATTAACTACATTTCCTTTACAAAAAGTCCTAAAACATGTTAGATTTAATCTATTCATTCTAAAGATATTTTAATATGTAGATCATTGCTTAAAACTTCCGAGGCGGAAGCACTGATGAAGCCGTTGAAAAGGATAAGAGCGAAGGAATGAGGTCGCTAAAATAACACAGGTAAGAAACGTTATGGGACATGAGCGTCTTTATAAACAAAGTGTTGTATATTATAATAAGCAAGGTGATGCGGCGTACCTGATCTTAGGTTCGGCTGAGATATCTACTCTAAAAGTAGACACACATTATCGTAAATAATGATGAAAGGCAAAATCAACTCCACAGATATCCGTCGCTATTCAAGTGAAAACAGATTTAGTTTTTGAAACCGTACTTTATAGGTGAGCGTGGGGAATCCGATATATATATATATATATATATATATATATATATATATATATATATATATGTATCAATAGTAGTAGTATGTATGAAAATATATGTATATATATATATACATAGTTACAGTAGTTTATATATATATATATATATATATATTTATAGTAGTGTATACATATATATGTATGTTTATATGAGTTTACGTATATACATATATTTATATGAGTGTGTATATATATACATTCATATTTGTGTATACATATATATTTATGTGTATTAGTTTATGTAAATATATAAATATATATACATATATATATAAATATATTTATATAAGTGTATATATATATATATATATTTATGTCAGTTTTATACACATACTTACATTAGTTTTTATATATATATCAGTTTATATATTTATATTAGTTCATATATAGTTATATTAGTTTATATATACTTATGTTAGTTTGTATATATGAATATTCATTTTAGTTTATAAATATATATATATATTAGCTAATATATGTTTATATTAGTTTATATATATATGTTCATATTAGCTAACATATATACTTATATTAGTTAATATATATATATAAGTAGTTTAGTTTATATATATAAGTATATTTGTTTACATATAATATATGTATATATATATAATAGTTCATATACATATATAGTTATATTAATGTATATATGTATATATTTATATCAATATATATATATACATATTAGTTTATATATATACATATATATATATATATATTATTTTATTGTATGTTATCAATAAATTAGAACTTATTTAATTAATGCAATATATATATATATATATTGATTTTATTGTATGTTATCAATAAATTGGAACTTATTTAATCAATTCAATATATATATATATATGTATATATATATATATATAATGTGTAATTATGTAATTGTTTTTATTGGTGTTGCAGTGTTCGTTTTTTTACTACTACTATTTTGATTGTGTCACTTACTTAGTGATTAAGATGTATACAATTGTATTATTAGTCGCCCTTAATATTATAAAACGTATTTTTCGTTAACTTATATATTTTTCTATTAAGTTTACACGTACATAAAAGTAATCACGGAACACGTCTTTTCTGGCTCACAGCCGACATTAGAATATTAATACGTATAGTAAAATAGGAGTGTAGTACATTAACTACCATCAAAGCTTGTGATAGATGCAACATTTATATTATTTAAAAGAATAGACAAAATCGAAACCGATTTTTTTCTTTTTTTTATAAACTATCATTTTTTTTGTAGTTTATAGTTAAACAGATATTTCGCTAATAAAATTAGCCTCATCAGTGTGTTTGAAATTCCGATGCAATTGGAAAGCCAGCTTCTGTTAGTGTGAGCCGGCGAATGAGATGTTGTTTTTTTCTCTCTCGTATAAAATCACGGATGCTTCAAAAAAAAAACGATGGATGTAGCATGCTTACATTTACTCATTTGAGTCCTGCGAGAGATCTGCAAACCAGCCCACAATTGATGCAAGAAGGAAGATCTTGAGAAAAATCGACTGGGATATTTGTAGATGTTTTTGTTCTTTCGCGTCTTTCGCGCTGTTGATCAATGGCAGTTACAGAGAACCGCCTGATGCCCCTCTGGCAGTCAGATCGCCATTCCTTCCGTCGAGAAGCAAGCTGTTCAAAATCACGATAAGCAATATTGATAGATGTCAAATTCATTTTCAACTTGTCCTTAAAGCGAAGCAGCGGTCGACCCACATTTCGCCTTCCACTGTTGAGCTCGCCGTACATCAGTTGCTTTGGTATTCTATCATCTTCCGTACGTAAGATATGTCCTGCCCAACGCAGTTGTGATTGCATCAAAAAGCTTTCAATTCCGCCAATACCGCAGCATGTAAATAGGTCCGCATTAGACATACGATTTCTTAGGGTGACACCACAAATCGTTCTAAGGCAATTTTTGTGAAAGACATCAAGCTTCTGAATGTGGCTGCGATAGACTGTCCATGATTCCGATCCATAAAGCAGTGATGTTAGCACAACTGCTCTATACACAAGTACTTTTGTTCTCAAACTTATCCCCCTGTCCTTCCATAACCGATGACGCAGTTTTCCAAAGGCAGTGGTTGCTTTCGCAATTCGGTTAAAGATTTCGTCATCAAGGGAGGCACTCCAATTTATCTTACTCCCAAGATAAGTGAAGTTTTTCACATATTTCAGATCTTTACCGTCCACTTGGATTGGAGTATCTGGAAAACAGTGTACTGGTGGTCGTTGCTTTACTGGTGGCCGTTGCTTCACACCCTGAACTTGTTTAGGCATGAGGCGAGGTTGGTGAATCACTTCTGTTTTCTTGATGCTGATTGTCAGACCAAAAGCCTTGCAAGCAGCCGAAAACCTGTCCACAAGCAGTTGCGTTTCCTCCCGAGATGTTGCACAAAGTGCAGCGTCATCTGCAAACAAAAGATCCCTGATGACAGTTTGTCGAAGAAGGGTCTTAGCTTTGAAACGTTGCTGGTTGAAGAGACCACCACTTGTTCTAAATTTAAACTTCACCCCAGTATCTATATATAAGCGAAAGCATATCTCAGCATAACTGAAAAGAACAAAGCAAATAGCACAGGTGCCATTACGCAACCCTGTTTGGTACCATTTGTCACATTGAAAGGTTCTGAAGACTCTCCATTTGAAACAACCGATGCCTTCATTCCATCATGGAAAGAAATAATTACATTCAGCATGTTGTCAGGTATTCCCAGCTTGTCCAACACTTTCCAGAGGGCTTCGCGGTTTACTGTGTCAAAGGCCTTTGTAAGGTCAATGAAAACCATATACAACTCCTCGTTCTTTTCCCGAACTTTCTCGGCAACCTGGCGGAGGGAAAAGATCATATCAACAGTACCCCGACCAGCACGGAAACCGCACTGAGATTCGGGATAGATATCATCAACAAGGTGTTTAATTATTCTGTTGAGAATAAGCCTTGCCAAGACCTTCCCTGCAATTGACAAAAGTGAAATGCCTCGATGGTTGTCACAGATGTTTCTATTGCCTTTATTCTTATACAAGTGTTGAATTAATGCATCTTTGAAATCCTGAGGGACATTTCCACCTTGCCAGATCTTCACAAAGAGACTGTGCAGCTTCTTCACTTGGTTCTGGCCACCGTACTTAAACACCTCAGGAGGTAAGGTGTCTTTCCCTGACCTTTTGCCTGACGACATTTGCCTAATAGCAACGAAAACTTCATGTATTGCTGGAAGGAAGGAGAGTTCAGGAATCTCAGGTCGTTCAGTGATAGATGAAAGTATTTCTTCATCAGTTGTGGAAGTATTGTTTAGGACCGCTTTGAAGTGCTCCTTCCAGCGATTCAATATATCCGCTCTATCATTTATCAGTGTGCCATCATTTGCAGATACGGGAGAAACGCCAGATTCGTGTGGTCCAAAAACTTTCTTAATACCTTCATAAAAAACTTTCAAGTCTTTTCTGTCAAATGCTTCTTGCATCAATTTGGCATGTGAGGACCACCATGCCTCTTTCATCTGCCGTAATGCTTTCTGGACTTTACTTTTGCATTCCTTGTACAATTTCCTCTTTAGTGTTGAGTTCTTATCATCAATCTAGGTTTTATGAGCCTTATGCATTTCATTGATCAACTCCTGGGCCTCAACATTTTGGTCATCGAACCAGTCCTGATGTTTACGGACAGGTAACCCCAAAACCTCCAATGCAGATGTGTGAATTACGTCCCGCAAGGATTTCCAGGAAGATTCGATATCATCGATTATCTCAACAGAATCCAATGAGCGATCAAGACGGGCTGACAGTGCTGCCCGCTGAACAGTATTCTTTAATGGTAGAATGTTTATCTGTTTAGGGACAGAGGAGCGTTTCACTCGTCTGTGCTGTAAACGAAAAGACGTTTTACTTCGAAGCAAGGCATCATCTGAAAGATAGCAACTTGTATGGAACGAACGAGTGATACGAAAGTCCCCAAGGTCACGTCTCTTGGTGATGATGTAGTCAATCAAATGCCAATCCCTAGAACGAGGGTGCATCCATGTAGTCTTGTGGGATTTTTTTTGCTGGAATACAGTGTTGGTAATGCACAGATTAAGCTCTCCACAAAGAGACAACAAACGAAGACCATTCCCATTCATACGACCAATGCCATGATGACCCAGAACACCACGCCATGATGTACTATCCACACCCACACGTGCATTAAAATCACCCAAAAGAATAAGTTTGTCCTTGTGTCGAACATTAGTGATAATTTCTCTTAGTTGCTGGTAAAAATCATTTTTCTCCTGCTCTGGTCTGTTCAACGTGTGAGCATAACAACTAATTAAAATAGCACGGGTATCACATTCAAGATTAAGGGTTAATGTCATCAAGCGATCCGAAAACCCCTTTGGAAGGGTTGGCAATGACTCTGCAAGATTGGACTTGATAGCAAATCCTACTCCAGAATGTCGAGGCTCCTCTGGGCCTTTGCCACTCCAGCAAAAGGTATAACCACCCTTTTCTTCTGTCAGTTGTGAATTTCCAGCCAGGCGAGTTTCACTAAGGGCGGCAATATCGATGTCAAACCTTTTAAGCTCAAGTGCGACAAGAGCCGTCCTACGTTCTGGCTGAGTATCATTGTCAAGTAGAGTACGGACATTCCAAGATCCAAAATGAAAGTTTTTACTTCTTCTGTTATTGGGACTGCATGTTGGATACCCAGACAGCTGCAGTTGGCTGCCAAGGGTAATGATGAGCAAGCATATGTTTAGGGCTCCTTTTATCGCCCCCTCCCCAGCATAGGGAAAGCAGTGCTATCCCTAAACAGGGCTGCTTTGTCACCGATAGAGGACACGGACTGCACAATTGCTCAAATGTTTGGGCAGAACGGCCATCACCCACCGGTCGCCAAAGTGTAAAGATCGAGCTAAGAACTTCCAGTAATATCCTTTACCTGTTCCCGTCGCCTTACCCTATCGCCTGTGGACTTTTTTTGTGTGTGTGCAGGACTTTGGTATAAACTTAAGTTGTCAAGAAACCCACACAAAAGATTTGTTTATAGTGGTGAAAGCCTGTGTAAATACTATCCACACTTTTTGGACCTTTTCATAAACCCAAGTCGGTGCAGAAAAATCGCCACAGATTAAGCAAGAAAAGACCTCAGGTTTAACATCAGAGTTTTCCATCTCCTAGATACCTGTCTTAACAAAGACTAAGGGAGGTATCTTGCCCAGTGGTATTAACGCGCCCCCAGACACTATCCTGGGAATTTTCATAACCCGGCACCATATATATATGTCTATACATATATAGATACAGACCACTACCCAGTGGCAGGGGGTTAGATTGGTGAGCGCCGGGACATATCTGCATGCCAGCAGGCCCTGCACACTGCACCTCTGGGGTTCTAACCTACTCCGAGATCTCTAGTCTATTAGCCTGGGGCCGCAAGGCGCCCAGTTACCATAGTGTACCACGAGGAGGTCAGACTAGAGTCTTGTCTGGGGATAGGCTATATACCAGCAGGGAAGACTTACTCACTCGGCTCCCTTTTCGCTCAGCTAGTGGGCTATCTGGCGGCTAAGCAAAGAGTAAGAGTAGGAAGAACATGCAACTACAAGTACGCTCCACTGTTGCACTAGACGCATCACGCAGACCCGTGGATAACTCCACCACACCACATATATATATATATATATATATATATATATATATTTATATATTTGCAGACTTTACTAATATATCTTTTTTCTTTCATTCAAGAGAGCATTAATCACAGCGGAAAATTTTTTTTTATTATGTATTTAATTTGTAAAACTATATTTCCCTACATGTGTTTCGCTATATAGCAATGTGCTTGCTATGCAGTGGATAAACAAACCTAACATAGTGACCTTAACAACTGACAATACACCACAGGGAATTGACTTAGTTGAAATAATATGAGAAGGAATAAAAGTGAAACAAGTCTAAAAGACAGCTGCAATAAGTATGTAAAAGGTGGTAACTGTGATGCTCATCCAGCAATCACATATTACCGAAAATGCAAGTATTATTCATGATTATGTAGAGGAAGCTGCTGGACAAACTAGATTTTGTATCGAAAAATGTCCATGTCATGTAACATGCTATGCAAACTCTCAAATGTCGGGATCTTCTTCTGATTGAAAGTGTTGGATTTTCTTCCCGACTTGGGTTTCATTCTTACCAATTGTCTTCAAATTTTTCTAGAGGTAACTTTCCGGATCTCGGGAGGTCACATATTGCACCTAGTGTTTTACAACATATGATCATGGTTCTAATAGCATTTACACTATGCGTATGTCTAGTGTTAAACTGTCGTAGGTAACGCCGCTGTGTTTCTTAATCTGACCTATGTAAATCAAAGTACCAATGTGGGTTCGTTCCTCAATGCTGCATTGTTCATCACACCGTCGGAATGATAGATTTAACTACTCTGTCAGTAACTATGTGGACACCTATATGTATATATATATATATATATATATATATATATATATATATATATATATATATATATATATGCGTGTGTGTGTGTGTGTGTGTGTGTTGTTTTACGTATCGGTACCTACCGATCTATATATCAGATCACAAGGTGATTATTCGATGGAACTAGAATACACAATGATTCCGTTCATAAAAAAATAAAAAATGTTATTTTCCCAAGTTCGAATATTTACGGCATTGCCAACAAGTGTGAATACCGAACAAAACGAATTATTATATACATATCACATGAATAATAAAATTATTATCATAGGGTAAATGGAGCTTAAATATGAACAATGAACATTAAACAAATGGGTTTGAAGCATTTGTATGTTTTGGCAATAAAAGAAATGCCACTTATGGAATGGGGGAGTGGTTTTACTTTGAATTTGACTTTTTTTGTTTGTTTTTGTTTTATGATTGTCTGTTTTGTATCATTTCATAAATATCGCTTGTGAAGTCGTATTTATCTTGCAATTCCGCCATCTCTAATAGTAGGATCTTTTGATTTCTGTAGCGTACCTCGCTGAGTTACTCTCTATTCGAGATGTTTTATCGCTCCTTGTTTGGTGTTATTAGATTATCGGCTTCACATGGGTTTCTCACGCATTATTGCTTCGGCCTTTATTCATTTCGCTGGGAGCTAACCAATTTCGCATGCATCTTCAGTTCGTTGCTGTATTGCTTTAAACGACTAGACTTTCTGGGAAGACATTTCTAGTTTTACGCCTTGCTCGGTAGAGTTTTCCTCAGATATTAGTGACATTCTTCGTTTTTCTTTGTCTCGATGTCTATATTCGTCGTTAAGATTGTGTTGTTCTTCTTCGATCTCAAACGCTGCCGTGCGCGTACTTTTGAATTGCGTAGTTTCCCGCACGCATATCGTTTATTAAAGTCGGAAGTGGGTTACGCTGTTGGGGAAAACATAGCACTGTTAAATTAATTCAGGATCAAGCGTTTTTTTGTGTTCATGTGTTCGTTTTAGTTTTGTTTGTTTTGTAATATTTTTCTTTGAAATAGTAGCCTTTCTTTTTTAACGTTTTATTTTATTCTCTAAAATACGCTCACAAGTACCAATATATATATATATATATATATATATATATATATATATATATATATATATATATATATATATATATATATATGGGAAATGAACAAAGAAATACCAACAGATATTTTTTATATATTCATCAACGTTTCGTCTTTATTGTAAGACTTCCTCAGGATGATAATTTAAAGACAAATGTCATGCAAGTACATCGAAATATTGGGTTGACATGAAGAGTTCATTAGGAAAAGTAGTAGTCGTAGCTACTAAAAGCGCTGGGCGAGCGTCCAGACTGCGAGAACACAGTAGTTGCGAAAAAAAATGAATATATATGACATTCATTTCACTCTTCGCCACTGCTGACTTCTCGTCCTAATTTTTGCTACAGAAACAAAAAAATACTACGATCACTAGATTAAAAATCCGTGTATAACGACAATAAAATAATTTTCAGAAGCAATAACGCCGATTCGTAACATCACAAGTAACACATTACTGGGCACTCTAATAAAGGGGACGCTCGCCACTAAATGAGTGAAAACTAGTACGATGGGCCAGTACATGTGGACATGTAGACATACCTTGGCTACTATATTTTAACGAAAAGCTTGACATATTACATTTTTAAAGATCCTCTGAGTTACAGAACTTAGAAAATAAATATAAATCAATTTTAAGCAAAGAATAAAATGTAATTTAGGATAACCGCATACTCAAATACTAAATAAATAAAATAAAATGAATACAACATTTAAGTAGCAATCAATAAAAACAGTAATCGAAAAAAAATTCAAATTACTCACGTGTAAAAATAATCTCAACTGTAAATTCGGCACTCTCAGTAAAGAGTTGTTTTTCACCCATACAAAACAAAAGGAAACTATTTCAAGTAAAGGTCAGCCAGGATGTGTTTGAGAGAAGCTGAGCCCTAGGCCCATCAACACATAAACAGTGCGACAGAAATACCAAGAAATCGGATTGCTTTCTTAACTGGATAAACACCACGTGTATATATATATATATATATATATATATATATATATATATATATATATATTAACAAAAATATATACACACATGTATATATATGAATATATATATATATGGAAATATTTCCTTTCCTTATTTACACATTTTATCACACTAACAGTAACAAAAAGACGTCTAATATTTCTTGAAGCGTATTTCATTCCAGTCAGGGAAACCGTAATTTTATCTACGATATGTCTGTATACATCTATCTCTCTCTCTCTCTCTCTCTCTCTCTCTCTATATATATATATATATATATATATATATATATATATATATATATATATATATATATTTATACATGAAGAAAAAGGTAAAGAAAAAGGGAGATATATATACCCTATACAGATAGAATGGTATAGGGACAAGTCTAAACTTTTCTTTACAATTATTGTTTTTATTTCTTATTTGATATTTTTCTCTTTAACTTTCTTTCCTGAATTTTTTGCATATCTCATTGTGTAAGTAAAAGTTCCTTGCCACGAGGTGGAGCATTTAAATCATGAGTAAATACATTGGCAACAGACCAACACCTGACGAGAAGGCTTTTATGTGAAATTTTCAAGAATCACTCCTAGTTCACAGCAGTGTCCACACCCACCCGTCGGGTCAGTACCCTTTCTGACCTGGTCGACCCGCGACACTAAATCTTGTCAGGTGAGACCATTTCTCAAAACCGATACGACTAGCGATACTTCTCCTGTTACGTCGACAGCAGGCGCCTGTAGTTCTTATTTCCTTGTGTTTCTGTTTCTTCATTCGTAAGTTTGTATTTGTTTAAATAAATTACCATGCCGTACTTGATAACATAAAGTCGATCCTTAAATGCTGTAATTCGATCTTCGTAAATAAAATTCTATTCTTTGTGGCTCGTTTCTGTAAGAATGCATCTCATTCTCTTTTTGTAAACTGTTTTATTTATGCTTTATTATGTGAATAGAAATTTGTATTCTCTCCTTTTTTACTAACATTTTATCACTTCTTTCTATTGCTTTATTTTATCTGCATTTTATGTGGATCAATTGATATTCTGGTCTTTGTGTTGTTACCCTATTATTTAACGTTGTTAACTTTTTCCTTAATGCATTTTCTGCGCGATGTTTATCGACTTAAGTGTCAGTTTACTTTCAATCGTTGATACATTGTTTCATTCCTTTTCAAATAATACACGTATCTATATACTAGCGATATCTACCCAGCGTTGCACGTATGGATATCTATGGCTGTTCGGAAACAAATTCAAATACAGTCATGTTTATTCTGTTTGACTTGAATGAAAAAAATACAATTTGCAATATTAGGGCAAGTAGTAAAATACTGCTTTATCCGAAAATAACAGAATTTTGTTAATATTTGTTCATTGATGTCTGCAAACTATTGTTACAATTTCACAAAAATAATAGGTATCTTAACCTAAACATCGGGCTGCCAACCCCTATTTGAACTTTTTTCAGTAAAGTAAATTAAACAAAATATAGCCCACAATACGATCCCTTACGCTTAGCAGCTGTATTTCTAAAGTTATAATGATCACTTCATTAGTGTACGATTGGAGGATGTACATACAATTATATAAACATGTTATATATTTACATACACAGACTCACACACACACACACACACATATGTATATATATATATATATATATATATATATATATATTAACAAAGAAAACGTAAACATCTACAGGAGAAAAATATAAAGCAGTTCAACTGAGTTTATTAGAAGTGCTGAATATCAAATAAAGCTTTGTTATATAATTATTTCTATTTTTACAGACATGTACATAATTTGCGACACTGGCATGTCGACGTTATCGACATACAGCTGTTATAAAATGAGATCTTATGAAGACGAATGAAAACTTGATCTTTCCCTTGGATCATATTTGGAAAGATCCCAGGGATAGATCAAATTTCCATTCTTCCTGATGAGATCGATCTCAGTTTCTAACAGCTGTTGATTAATAGTATCGAATTGGCAGTGACACAGAGTATGTAAGTATCTTCATGAATAACAATTAGTATATATATGCATATATATATATATTTTTTTATTTTTTATTTTTTAAATTAAGTTCGAATATTAACATAATGAACAAAACCAATTTCAAATGTACTAAACATATATTAGAGTTTTTTGTATTCAAATAAAAATTGTTTGAATATCCGACAATTGTTGCAGAATCTTTTCAGTCGAAGAGGTGCTTAAACAATTGTCGGATGCATAAACTTTGTTAATTAATATATATATATATATATATATATATATATATATATTATATATATATGTGTGTGTGTGTGGGGGGGGGTGTGGGTGTGTGGGTGTGTGTGTGTGTAATATACATTATGGTTGTAAAATAAACTTCGGCATTTTATGCTGCTACTAAATATAAGATAACCTTGTTCACGGCTTGTCGAAATGACGCAACCGATAGTAGATCAGACTACATTTAAAACTGTGCCTGTCTATCTCTGCTCAAATGCGGTAATACTATGAAACATTCAGTCTGTATCTCTCTCTCTCTCTTTCTCTCTCTCTCCCTCTCCCCATATATATATATATATATATATATATATATATATATATATATATATATATGTATATTTATTTATTTCGGTACAGAAAAATTAGTACAACATTCGTACCGTTGGTTTCAAGCTTAGAAGGACTTAGCCATCCGGCTCCTATTAGCTTCCGTTGTCATCTGTTTCGGAAATGTGAAATCACGTATAACTCTTGTTTCGAAGCGTTATTTACTTAGAGTGTTATGTATGTTTGTTTACATTTAGTGTATGGAACGTTTTATTAAGGTTTTATAATGAGAGGGAGGGTGAAAATAACAGTTGTGATTTAACCGGTGAAGATGTAAAGAGATATAAACAAATATATATATATATTTCTATATAAGTCCCGTGAGCCAATATTTTGAGTATCGTATATTTGGTCGTTACTGTTTTGTTGTTTAATGCTGTGTCCTCTAAAGGAATTAGGAGGAGAACTTGGTTTAAGGATTAAAAAAGTTAAAAGTAACCACATTAATGTAACTAAAGTTTTAATCATGAATTACACTAATTTAAATCAATCCCAAAGGAATTTAAATTAATATATCATCCGGGCGGTATAAGGGAAGTAATTCTGCAGGATTTTTAAATTATTTGTATTAGGGATTTAACATTATTAACTAAGGTATAGTGAATACTTCTGGGGGTGATTAAATAAGTATGCTGATTAAAACTGGTTTAGAGATATGAGTAAAGATTGGGTCGGAAAGATTGGATCTGTTTGGGGGATATGCGAGATTAGCATTATGATCGGGAAAGGGTGGACACTTATGGGAGTAATAATAATATTGTGCAATTGGAATGTTACCCTCTTAATGATTTGAGAAATATGTTGGGGTAAGTTATAATTGTTCCTCTTGAAAAGTAGTGTGGATATTGGTTGATTATGGTATTTCTTCGTATTATTTTATTTCATTCATATTTATGAGGGGTGATAGCTGGGAAAATTTTCCGGAGCGGAATTCGGTAGTGAATTGGGCAATTATGTGGTTATGTATTTAGAAGAGAGGGGTAGCTAGGCCTTCATGGGTATCGGTAAGTCCAGTTTATGAGTAGTGCGTGTCTCCTGTGGATGCATTCCTTAAATAAATTGTATTTGGGT
Organism: Sepiola atlantica; assembly: GCA_963556195.1. Lineage (NCBI taxonomy): Eukaryota > Metazoa > Mollusca > Cephalopoda > Sepiida > Sepiolidae > Sepiola > Sepiola atlantica. The sequence goes on from OY744548.1 coordinate 35,139,520, forward strand.
CAATGACGGCCCTTAATATATAGTATTTTCAGCGTCACACAGAGGACATCTATTTATGGCTGGAGAGAAGTGTGTCTTTCCATCTTTAAGTTGCCATATCCCGGTCGCGAGGGCCATATTTGCCTTGTGTTTGTATTTGAAGGTGTTTCTGCATGAGTATAATGTTTGCTTGAAGCTTCTCTGTGTAATGCCAATGTATTTTTTCTGCACTAATTGGTTTGTGACGGTGACTTATACACGAGTGAATCGATTTTGTAATTCCCTTCTAGGGCGCAGTTGTTTATGTCCAAGCATAAGCAGCCTGAGTTTGCAATTGCTTTGGGCTCCGCAGAGATGATTTTTCTTATGGATGGGGCAGTGGAGTAGCTAACCTGGATATAATGTCTTTTAAAAAGTCTGTGCAGGTTGTGTGTGGGAGTAGGCAGTGTGTGTCAAGTAAGTTGAGGAAAAAGTGGTCTACCTTTGTATTCGTATTGGTAAAATAAGGTGGAGAAAACTAAATGACCGACTTCCTTTTATTGCGGCTCTCCCGTGGTAGGCCTCGGGTGGGGCTGTATGCGATCTCTTCTCTGAACCCGGTGTCGCGGAGCGCTTTGTTGTAAGAGGGTGCATCCTGGTGGTAAATTTCGGGATTGGTTGAGAGGTTTGAAATACTTTAGCTAATATTATTGACTACATTTTTAAAAACAGTGGAGAGGTGGCAGGATCCCTTTGTGTATGTATTAGAGTTTTTCATTGGTTTTTGGAAAGGTTTGTATGTGTTGTTTGTAAGGTTCAGTGTGGTATCTTGGAAATCTACGTGGTCTAAATTAGATTTAATAGTGATGTTTAAATCGAGTTTAATAAAGGGTTTGGTTAAATCTTTTCCAAATCTATTTAGTGTGTTCCCGTTTTGGTTGCGTGACAGGCAGAGTATGTCCTCTCTGTAAAGACCAAAGAAATGGTTCGCGAATTCATTTTGGAGCGTATCCAAAATAAGCAACCTTACTAAGTCGCTGATGCCTGCACTGTCATGGGGCTCCATTGCAAAATCAAATGGGTCCCCTTGGTTCGATTTTTCTTAACCCAGGTCCTTCCTTTGAAGTAAAGTAGGGTTTTTCTTGCTTGTAGTATTGTGTCCCTTTCTAGTAAACTGAATTTTGTGTGTAAAAGTGCAAAAGTTAAGGCCTTGTCTAGGGTGGATTTTGTTATGGATGGGTAGAGTCTACTCTGTCTAATTGTGTGAATTTGCATTGGTGTTTTTCCTGTATGTTATGGAACCAATTTAGGACTGGATTTGTATTGCCCTGCAGACTTAGGTGTGTTTTTTCCTTAATTTTATAAATATATTTAACAATTGATTTACTTGCTAGTCCTAATTGACTTTTAGCTGAGTGGATTAGTCTGCATGGGGTTTATTCCTGAAGTTATCTTTGTAGTATTTTAAAGTAACAAATACCTTTCTCTTTTCTATGAAGTTAGTTCTGTATTCGACACCTAGTTAAGTATCTATCTCAGTTTGTTCATTATTAATGGGCTCATAAGTGTCCGTCTTGGCTAACTGACACTTACCGGTAATAGAGTTAATGGTTAGGTCTGTTTTTTCTCTCTTTTCTCATATATATATATATATGTACCCCACTCCGTCAAACCGTGGGAGTCAACCGCACAGGTGTCACATCCTGGTCGCGGTGCAAGACTGGGACACCCACTCGTGCGGATCGTCGTAGTGGCAATAACAAAACATATAGATTGACATTCCTGTAGGCCGGGATGGCGACGATGATCATGATGCCGTCGCCGATTTTGTCGTCTCGTCCAGCTACAGACACACTCCCATGTTGAAACTGTTTATATCAGCGAGCGATCACTAGGCGAACTGCAACAGGTTGACTCTGCGAGGGCGAAAAATCATTCGAAGCAGAACAAAAGGAAAAGAACAATGTTCAACAACTCGGTCGGATTTTTTTGTATAGAAGAGTAATTATTAATAAAATTACATTAAATTAATGTATACCGTACTCGTTAATGTATTTGGACAAAAGGTTGTGTGGTTCTCTAAGTAATTCCGCTAGTTTTCTGTGTGCGCGAATTCTTTAGACCAGTTGTTGTTTAGTCACAAATTAACGGCGAAGGCGATGGCGAGTATTTCGTCGGTTTGTTTTCCTCGACGCACGCCATCATCGACGCGCGCCGGGCGACCGTTAAACTCCGTCTACATACACCTCTGACTGGCTCTCTCGTTTCTACTGGTGTGCGTAAAAACGCACATTCTTTTATTGAAGATGTCTATCGTCGTACACCCCCTTACGCCATCTTACTCCTTGCATGGCTTCCTCTCTCAAGAAGGGTGGGGACGGACGCCTCACTCACACATCCCTAATAAAAATAGGGATCTTCTTCCCCCAAACAATAATATCGCGTTATTGACACTTCAGAATTAAATTTAAGATCATGGAATGTTATAATCTTTACTTCTTATCGGGCAAATATATCCTTGTCTTGGGTGGCAACGGATTCTGACTATCAAACACGACCCACCGAGACAAACTGGCGCTTCGTCTAGTCGCCTTAATAAGTTCGTTCTACGTCAATATATACTAGTTTTACATCGCCACTTCGTCTCGACGCCAGGCCAACAGTCGACATAGCATGACCACAAAGATGCATACTAGCGCGTCACCAGGGTAACCGATCGCCATGGGGCCCGGATACTTTGTCACATCCGCCCCTTTCTTATTTCTGTGTCATTTACTCGTAATTAACGTCTTCCAGACCGCCACCCTTCCCCGCACACACCTAGAGCACAACGGATAACTTAATCAAACAACCAAAATAACTGCCACTAGAAAATGGGAACCTTAAGTTATTGTTTTCTGTCCGTTTTTTTTCTTCTTTTTCTCTTTCCAGTCTATTACCACATCAGGGCTACGTATGTTTGTGTGTGTATGTATTTTGTGGTTCTTGTGTTGGAAGAGGATAATAATAAAATTAATTATTCAAACATGCAATACAAAAATACTCTCCTTTCTCTCTTTCTGTTTGTTCTGTTTGTTTCTCTTTCTTTTTCCAGTCTATTAAAACATCAGAGCTACGTATGTATGAGTGTGTGTGGGTGTGAGTATGAATTTTGTTGTTCTTGTGTTGGACAAGTATAATGACAAAATTAATGATCTACGCATGCAATGAAGAGTTTGTCACTAGGAAATGATGGGCTCGCAATACCCCTTATAATTACTGCACTATCGTCTTCTCCTCGGAATCAATCTCTACTTCTTCACTGTTCATACTTTAAGGTAAGGTTTTGGTATGATGCTTGGTCCCTCCAACTTCTTTTCCACACGTCGGTCATCCACCTGGATTTCCAACAAGGGCAGCGATTCAAGGGTAAACCTTCTTCGCTCATGCACTCGGTCGTCAGTGTATTCGCGCTGTCAAACTTCTCCCCTCGTCTTTCCCACGTCCTGTTTTTCTTCAAAAGCTTACCCTAACATTTATGTTTAAAATTATCACTTACATCAGCTAAGCCACTATCGTACCCGTGTCTAATTTCCACTTTCTAACGTCAATTTTCTTTCTTGAAAGGCTTAATCGATCCTTCAATATTTCAAAGCTAATAGCTTATTACTTTCCGATTACGTAACACATCGTAACACATTATAATGCTTCGATAACTGTTCAGTGGGATCGACCGGTAATCTCAAATGATCGAGTAATTCGGCCTGTATGTGCAACAGCGCCTCTCTTAATTTACCGAGGTTATTATACTCAGCGACAAATGTCTCAGAGATAGCGTATGCAAATGTGCACGCACATGTTCCAACAGCTTCATCCACGGCTGCCATGTCTGGTGCACCCATTCGTTAGTGTTAAAAACTGAAATTATCACGGTACAAACCCGTCTGGTTCACGCACCTTCACTGTCATTGCGTTGGCCACACCGGCCACGTCTTTTCTACGTTCACGTGTCTGAGAAAACAGTTCCCTCAAACTACCACCTTCTGCTGTCACTGCGTCGGCCACACCGGCCACGTCTTCTCTACATTCCTTACCTGGGAAAACAGTTACCTCAGACTAGAACTTTCTGCTGTCACTGCGTCGCCAACACCGACCAGCTTTTCTATAAATTCACGTACCTGGGAAAACATTTCAATCAGTACACGCCTTCTCTACATTCGCGTCCTGGGAAAACAGCTATCTCAGACTAGCCCTATTCTTGGCTCACTCCAGTCCGGTGACGTTCGATATCGATACGCCTTCCATGGCTTCATGCGACAGTAACCCTTTTGGTTTTTCCCTATCGCTTCCAATTTCTTCGTGATTATTCTATCATCGCTTTTCAACACTTTCCCTAACGACACACCGAGTGCCTCTCCCACCATCGGTGGCACTGATTTCTTCTGCCCTGTCTGTATTAACACTATCTTTCTTTAATAGGATCTCATATCCTTCTCTTCGTGTATCACTACTTCTGTGCCTTTACGTAAGGCGCAACACATTGTTTTTTGAATATCTGTCGATTACCTCAACCCCTTTTTAAACTCACTACATACCTGCCTGATCGTTTCGGCAGCAGCCTATCCAGCTGCAGGTACATCACTAACGTGATCAACCATTTGGATCTAACCACGACGACTTCCATCAGTTCCAGTAATGCATCTCTCTCTATCCTTATCTATCCGTTTATCTCCAGAGTTACATCCAAGATAACGGTCCGTGCCACACCCACCAGCACCGCATATACATGAGGACCCTCCCTTCACACGGTGGAGGTAACAGACGCGACACAGCCCAACCTCGGCTTCTCTCGCAAATCCCTGACTATCGTTTGCTTGGCTTTCCTACTATTCTGTTGTGGGGCTCCCCTCAACCGTAACTTCATAGGCAATTCTTCTACCTTTTTAACTAAGTGATTATTTCTCAATCTCTCCTGGAACTGGATCAGGGGTATTTTGTCGCCCTTCTCCCACTCTCTAGACTCATCAACCGACTTGGCAGTTGGGTTTAGTTCGATCTCTCCTTCCACGTGGGGGGGGGGTTCATTGCTTCTGGCGGTTTCTCATAAACCAGAGAACAAAACCCAAGTCCGTCTTCTTCCAATTTAGTTTCACTTCCCTTCACGAAATTTGTCATTTTTAGGGCCACCCAGCCTTCTATTCTCTGCGGAGTGGCCTGTGGGCGTTTCCCGTGTTTCATACCCCAGCGTCAGGTGGCACACTAAGTTTCGGCATCCTAATACCAAACCTCCGATCTCCCGCTCACATGCACCACCGACTCTAATGTCTGAACTGACCACACCTAGTGCAGTTCGGTCCAGACGAGCTGCGTGGACGCTCATAATTTGTGGGACACACTGCCGCTCGATGCCCTTCACCGCTACAGATCTAGCAGACTGATATCTGTCGATGCAGAGCGGGTCTATAGTGCCCGTATTGAAGGTGTCGTGCCTTCCTACTAGGAACGGAGTCTGCCTCCCAATCCTCTACGCCCCCTCTTCCTATTCTGGAACCCGAACTCGCTCTATTCACCAACGTGTTCCTTCTCCCAACCCTTTATCAACCATCGCCCTTCTCTACGCGTTCTCCTACCCTGATGCTATCCCTCGGTAATAATTGGGCCTCCACCAGGGTGAGCGAGTGATCCCTTACGACCTCTCTCTTGGTCTCTTCGTCACCTAACCCGTCCACCATGGATGGCCTAGATGGGACCCGTATTTCGGATCACCCCATCCGGGAAGGCTTGAACTGACAACACCTTGATCCGCTCTACTAACTCGTCGAGCCCCTTTGTTAAACCGTAGCCGGGTTAGTTTGCGTACGGCCTCAATCGAAGTCCGCTTGCTGGCATTTTACTTCACCAGCTGCTCGCGGAGCTCCGTTTAAGCCATCCCTGGGTTCTCTTCATACATCCCATCAATAAACTTTGACACTGGCCCCATCGCTTCATCCAGAGCAAGCAGCATCTTCTCGTGATTCTCTAATCCGTAGATTACCCTCTTCTTTTGGATTACCGCCAACTATTCTATTAGGCCGGCGAAGTCTTCCTTTATACGGGGTATCTGTATTCTCCCTATTGGTCTTCTTATTTTCCGAGTGTCTTCTACCCCCATCTCTGCTACACTTCCTATTATATCATCTTCCGAACACATTCCTTCTTTTGTGTTATAAGATGCAACTCCAACAACAGAAATACCCAACTACGTGCAAAGTTGAACATCAATCGATACACTGACAGGGTACACAACTGAGCAAAATGAACAAATGAAATACAGGAGTCACTTTTGCTCTTTTGCGGTCTCCTCTTTTTGTGGGCTACTAATGTCGGGTTGTTGTTTTTGCGAGCTCGTTCAGACCTTATAGTCGATTGACTAAAGTCGCGATCTTGGTCGGCTCTCAAAGTCTTTCACAAAATAAAACGGTTTGTCTGTCGGTCTATTTTATTTTTCTATTTTTTTTTTCAAAACGGGTTTGGGTGCCCGTTAGACTATCTCTCTCCTTCTTTCTTTCTTTTGTTTTCTTTATTCTATCTCTTTTCCTGAACCAATATCCATTCTGGGGAGAAAAAGATTCTGTAGGTAAAATTTGCTTTTTCGTTTAGCCCGTGTATTTTTTTTTGTTTTTCTACCTAATGTTACCATGTACTAATAAAACGTACCCTGATCCTGCGTCGCGGCACCGTTTTATAGACCCCACTCCGTCATACGGTGGTGGTCAACCGAACAGGTGTCACATCCTGGTGGCGGTGACAGATTGTGACTCCCAATCGTCGTAGTGACAATAACAAAAATATAGATCGAAATTCGTCAAGGCCGGGATGGCGAGGATGATTATGATGAGGTTGCCGATCTTTTCGTCTCGTCTCGTAACACACATACTCCCACGTTGAAACTGTTCATGTCAGCGAGCGATCACTGGGCGAACAGCAACCGGTTCGCTCTGTGAGGGCGAAAGATAATTCAAATCAAAACAAAACGAAAAGAACAATGTTCAACAACTCGGTCGGGTTTTTGTATAAGAAAGTAATTATTAATAAAATCAAAGAATTTATTTTACATTCGATTAATGTCTTCCGTACTCGTAAATGTCTTTAGCAAAAGGTTGTGTTTTATTTAAGTTATTCCGCTAGTTCTCTGTGTGCTCGAATTCTTTACACAAGTAGTTGTTTAATCACAAATTAACGGCGAAGGCGATGGCGAGTATTTCGTCGGTTTGTTTTCTTCCACGCACGCCATCATCGGCGCGCGCCGGGCGACCGTCCAACTCCGTCTCAATTCCCTCTGACTGGCTCTTCCGTCTCTACTGGATTGCGTGAAAAACACAAATTCTTTTATTGAATAGGTCTATCGTCGTGCACCCACTTATCCGCCATTTTATTCCTTGCGTGTCTCCCTCTATCAAGGAGGGGTGGACGGGCGCCTGATTCCCCTATCCCTAATAAAAATGGGATCTTCTTTTTAGCTTGGCGTTATCGCCAAAAGAAACGCTTTCTCATGCTGTCACACAGCCGGCGGAGATCTGTGACCGGGCTCGTCATTGACGATGACAGCCCCAAATAAATCCCTGCTAAGTCAAAAAAGCCTTCACAGAATCGTGATTCCAAAACGCGTTATTCCCCCAAACAAGAATATCGCTTAATGTACACTTCAGAATTCCCATCTGGCAACTGTCTCTTTGCCTTGGGATGCCATGGATTCTGACTATCAAACACGACCCACCGAGTCAAAGAGGTGCCTCGTCCCGTTGCCTGAATATGTTCGTTCTACTTAAATATATACTATTTTTATATCTCCACTTCGTCTCAAAGCCGGGCCCACAGTCGACATAGCATCATCACCAAGATGCATACTAGCGCGTCACGAAGTTACTCGATCCGCATGGGGCCCGGATACTTTGTCACACACACACACACACACACACACACACACACACACACACATATATATATATATATATAATAAAGTAACACGAAACTAATTTTTCAATTGTAAAACTTAAACATAATATTTAAATTAATTTGTTTACATGTTCAAAAAATGTGCAATATGTATTTTTCACTTATATATCCTTTGTTTAGTTAAAGTTTTGTTTCATGAAAAGAAGTATATCTATTTAAAAAAATAGATTTCGTATATTTACGTTCCAATACATGTGAAGTATGTGTTAATTCTCCTAATGATGCACACTAGAATCGAAAGTATGTTCAATGGCGTCTTTTGATTATGTGAAAAATTAAACGTATCTTAATGTTCTAACCATTGTGCACAATTTTTAAAAAACACATATAAACAAATAGTGACATGTGTATACATAGACTAGAGTTTGTCATGTTTGTTATACTCCATGGGTCATTATTATTGATTAAAACTGATCTTGTACATTTTTTGATGATGGGGATTTTATTTTTGGATATATCGGTATATATCTTGGCAAACTCTACGGGGATGTTTAAGAGTTCTTCGAAATGGATATATAGCAATATACGATGTCGAATTGTAGGCTAGATTCATTAACCAAATATCTGGCAAAAATTGAACTAAACATATGCAATCTACCTCGGCATTACGTAACAAATCGTGACCCTGGTTAAGTACTGCTTATTTTTACTGCATGTTCTGATTATTTTTCCTCTTTTTTCTCTCTCCCTTTTTCTTATTTGTTTAGCATGCGCCGCATATTCGTGTTTTTATTTTCAATACATTTTAAATCTTCACCTTTTCTGAAGACGTTTGTTGATCCGAACGAAATCGGCTTACATTGCTCGTTGGATTTTAATTTTTTCCTGTGTTTACGTTTTTTCCCTTTGTCTCTTTTTGTACATCCTGTTTTGAAATGGTCGTACATTCTAGCTAGGCGACCGCGTCTCTTCCTCCTGTGACTGAAGAGTTCCAATGTCAACCGTAAATGTGTAAGTGAGTTTGTTTAAAGGCTATCATGATTTAAGTCAGTTAGCTCAGTCAGTAACGACTGAGACAGCTGCCTCAACTCCACGGTTTCGATTACCAGAATCGGTGTCAAGTTTCTTTATTGTTTATTTATGTAAAATAAGTTTCTTACGTTTAAAAAAAATCCGCTGACTGACAGACATACATCCAGACATACAGAGATAATTGCCCCTTCCATAAACCTTGACGTTTTGGATAGATCGGAGTGTAGTATCTGTGAACTATTGCAGCTCGCAACAATTCAACATAATGTTCAAGCAAGTTGTCATCAGTTTTAGGCATATTAAGACTATAGCATCGTCTTCACAAATAATGGGATGATACAAAGATTGCACTTTAATTTCATCTGCCTGACTGTTACTGTTTCTCCCGATGGTAATTTAAAAAATGAACCAGCGTAGTATTTTATTTGTATGCAGATAGTTCAGTTCGATTTAGTTTAGAAAGAGTTTTTTCTAACAGGATTGTAAACAAAACAAACTCATAAAAATGTATTGAATTTGAAATATTATTAATTATTACAGACTTAGGTTTAAACTGTAATTTTAATTATAGCAAGCTCTTAGATATTCCCGTAGAACAGTAGCCCTATTGGAAACATGAGTGGAAAAACGAAATTTGGTTAGGTGTAATTTACAGCAAATATGAAAACATTTAAGATTGAATGCAACCAACAATCATTATCCTTAATCTGCTGTTGCACCTTTCGTTACATATATCTAGAAATATAATTGCTTTTATCAGAAAAAAGTTTTAAAGCTGAAGCACAAGAAATGATTCTAAATAAGAACATTCAAAGGTAACAGAATGATCGCCAGTGCATAATGGTGTGGTAGAGTCACACTCATTGGAACCAATGGAATTTTCCATAAAAAAACTGAAGAAGTCAACGCCATGAAAATTTAAGTTGGAAGTTCCAATATTATTTTTAAGAAAGTGCTCACTATTATGGTATTATGCCATTCGGTATTCGATTGTACAATATCGGCATCTTGACGTTAATTTTTTTTAAGGGCTGAAAAGCTAGAAATTTGGTGATGGGTTCATTCTTATTGGAAAAATTGTAAAATAAAATTATTTTGAAATCCCAGAAAAAAGAGTAAATACACAGGTCAAACTATAATACTCAGGGTTGTGGTCAGTGATATTGCTTTCCAAAGACAATGCTTCCCCTGGTTTCTGATTTTTTAATTGTTAACCAATTAGCAAAGATCCCCGTGCAGGTATCATGAACGGTGTGCGGACGAAAGTCCACCGGTCAAAAGAGAACCAAAATAATTCGAACACGGACAAAAGCCCACCAACGTAAAATATTTTTTTTTTAATTAAAAAAAAATTATACAAACATTTTAAGTTGAAAAAAAAATAACACCACCCCCATTTTTCTCCTCCCCCATACATAGAAATATTTTTAGTTAAAAAAAAAATCTACTCCCATCCTACCCCCGAAGAAAAAATATTGGAGGTACCTCGGTCATATCAAATAACCAGTTTTGTATACTCATGTTTAAATATGCTATTGAAGGCGCTTACGTCATATCAAAGAACCAATTTTGTTATTTTTCCAAAATTGCTACCAATTTTGTAATGGCCATGATATGTTTTGCTTAACTTCAATTTACAACAAAACACCTTGTCTAAACAACGTAATAAAAATAAAGAATAATAATGTGAAAAAATCCTCCTACAATGACGTCACTTCCGGAATGGTTGAGTTTTTAGCGTGAGAGACAGACACATATTGTATTTCAAACATAATAGTCCAGTCAAATAAGCCTCAATGTGTGCAAACAGTCAAACGAATTAGAACACAAGGTTTTTTTAGCACAATGCATTTTTATAAAGTCTCTATTTTAACATACTAAAAGTCTAGAAAAATATAATGATGCGAAATATGCAAAGTTAACACTTTTTATCAACAGGTGCTTTGTATTTTCAGTGAACTTGATGTACTTTACTAATCGCGCCAAGGAATCATTTGTAAATGTATACATTGAACTTTGGTTAAGAAATTATTCATACTGAATTGCTTCTTTAATTTAACACTTAAAATTAAACTATATAAAATGTATTTTAAGGTAAATCTTAAGTTTTAAGACATTTTAATTTATTAAAATCCACTGTAGTTGTGTATGCTTTCAAAGAATAGTCTACCGTTATCAAATTATTGGAATATATATGGAAGCATTTGATTAGATATACTTTGCATCCTTATTTTTCAATAAAAAAATGAATATATAATCTATTACACTCCCCAACACGGAGTTTATGTTTACATTATCATTTATTTATTTGCTTGTTTATTAGAAATGTGATGCAATTATTTTGTTTCGCTAAATCTCTATATTGGCTCAAAGAAGTCCCCATTAAAGTTTGGATGTGATCCAGTTCAATATCTAAATCCAACATATTTTTTAAAATTAGGTAAATCCCTATCTTTCATCATTGTCCAATTTTCAAAAGTCATATCTCAGTAAATGTGATGTCTATTCTTTTGAAATTTGAGACATGGGCATGAAATAAAGTCACATATCATCATTTATTTATTTGTTTGTTTATTAGAAATGTGATTAATTTATTTTTTTTCGCTAAAGCTCTGTATTGGCTCAAAGAAGTCCCCATTAAAGTTTGGATGTGATCCAGTTCAATATCTAAATCCAACATATTTTTTTAAAATTAGGTAAATCCCTATCTTTCATCATTGTCCAATTTTCAAAAGTCATATCTCAGTCAAATGTGATGTCTATTCTTTTGAAATTTGAGACATGGGCATGAAATAAAGTTACATCACATTTCATCTGGATCTGATACAGATTCAAGATTTGGCAGCACTTTTTAATTTCATCATAGAACATCCCATTTACCAACTTCGGATTAATCACTGCTTATCTTATATTTCTCAATTAATCCGTGTACACTTTCCAGTGTGTATGTAGGGTCTCATTTTGAAAAAACATTGTCAAGTTTCACCTGCATAGTAAGGTAACACAATGAACATTGGCGCATGTTTGTGCTCTCAAAGTGCTTTTTTATTCAATTATTTGTCATTTAACTCAATGTTATCTTCAGGCACTGACGAATTAGCAGAAACTGTACCACGAAACTATCCACATGCTGTTGAATAATTAAGCGCATGCCTCTTGCAGGTACACCGTGCTGTATTGCTATCTATTTTGCAGTTGCACCGAAACAAGCTAAGAATAATTTCTGGTACTGGTGGCATATCAGCATTTTTGGTATCATTACACCATTGAACAGCTGCCATCCCCAATCGATGGTATTTAGAAAGCGATTATCTAACTAAAGCTTTACTTGGTAGTACACACGCTTATAATGGAATTTTGCAGCAGCTGATGTTGAAGGTAATACATTTAAATCCACTATGATTATGTTTTGGTGATCTTTTGGGAAACTTGCGATAGCGAAATGTATTCAATTTCCTTTATGGTGTTCCCCTATATACAAAAACTAGAGCATCTTTACCAAATGCAATAATGCTTTCTTTAGATGTGTCACTATAACAGAAGACCTCTGCATAATACTGTAAGTATATGTTATAGCAACTGCTTTTCCCACACTCGTAAACTAGAAATTGTATCATATCCAAGTAAGGCATGAATAAATGGTAACTGTAAACACATGCTTGGATCAAGGGCAGCTTTCAAACAGTGTATATTCAATTTTATTATAAGTTCCTTTCTTTGGTTCATGCAGGATTAAGACAGTTTTTGCACTTGAATGAGCATGGTAACAAATGCGAACAAGTATGTCTGTATCATCAGCGACAACAATTGTTTATTTGTGATTGAGAGCATTGACAGCAGTTTTAACAATAAGAAAATCAACATCACCATTGGCATGGATACACTGACATCCTGCTTGTTTCAAACATTCAGATAATATATGCACAAATCTATGTTTATGCGATTTATTTGACAAAAAAATGTCATTTTTCATTGTTGAAAGCATAGTTAATTCATAGTGTACAACCACGGTATGTACTCCTCTTCTCAAATGAGTCTTTGAACTGAAGGTGGTTCACAGTAACAATCAAATGCAATAACGCATGTGCTATATTTGCAGAGTACATATTTAATATATCACTTACACACACTCAATATCCAGGTTCATCGTCTATGTTTTGGGCAAAGGATTCAACGTTGCCGGCTGTCTTTATGCTTTGTCTACATTGGTCACGATTGTTAGGATTGACTGTGTCAATTTTTCACTGTTTACGGTCTTGCCTGATAGTTTCTATCCATGTCTTTCGAGGGCGCCGAGTTTCCCTTTTGCTGACGAGCCCTTGGTCTCTGCATTGTGTTGATATACCCCTTTCTACTCTAAGCATGCTCGAACCAGAGAATACGATTTGCCCTTATTAGGACATCAAGTTTATGAATGGTCAATGTTTCAAGTAGACTGTCAGACGTAATGTTCTGAATCTCGTCCAGCTTTAGATTGCATATCCACCTAATCATCGCCCTGTCATTTCTCTGGAGGCAGGAAAATAAAGCCTGGGTGAGGGCCCAACACTCACTGTCATACAGTATCACGTTTCTTACGCAGCTATTATAAACCTTACCCCTGGTAATAATTGGGGTTGCACGGGATGTTAAAATAGTGAGAAGCTGTCTTGACTTTTATGGTCGAGCTTACCTCTTACACTCAGCATATCTCTTAGGCAGCAAAAGGAGTCTACTACTTCCATATTGTCCTAGCTTATTTAAACTTCTGTGTAAAGGTGGCCCTCAGTTTGGCGTGCAAGTCCTAGACATCTCTTGCAAAGAAGCAAGGAGAAACCGCTTCAAAATGTCTATCATGTTCATATATTGCAGCCACAAGAAGCAAATACGATTTGTAAATGTTTTCTATTTTTACTGTTCCATTTTTTCTTGGATTGCAACACCTGCTATCAGTGTCCTCATCTCTCATCGTATCCAGATTAGCAATGAATTGCCCGACTATTTGTTTAACTGATGTTATGTAACTTTCTGCTAAATTAGTACATTTTTCTTGAATGTTATTAAATGTCACTCTTACATAATTCACTTGTGAACTTTCACTTTCAATTGCATTGTCAGATACAGAATTGTGTGGCACATGGAGTTCCAATCTGTCTACAATAAATAATATATTAAGTGGAGCATCTGTTAGCTAATGAACTCTCCCTGACCTAACAAGAACATTTCCACTGAGCATATTTGAAACAATGTTGTTGTCATAGATATATTCTGTAATTTCTGATTATTCTGCATTTTCTATTATATGAATTATACATCCAATAAAACGTATATCCGTGTGTAGTCCTCCAATTCTCAGTAGTACAGATTTAAAACGGCTACTAGATGACTTATTAGCTATAATAGTTTTACATTTCCAATACAGTTGCTGCTCAAATGTGATAACAGGAGTCGTGCTGTAAAAATATGCTTGTTCAATCAGTAATATCAATGTAGAATAAATACATGACATATTTGATGGATCTAAGTCGATGTAAGGCAAAACACTACAGTGGCTTATTTTGTATGATTTTCAATGTGTATATTATTTGCATGGATTTTATTGATTTAAATATTTTAGATAATTCATTTTTCAAATGTAATTTACAATTTTGTGTCATGTTACTCTCATTTAAAATGAAAATTGAAACAGGAAAATTGATATAATGTCCCTTCAATATTTGCATGAATCTAGAATATTATCCACAATAATTCGTAACTATGTTTTATTCATTAGTATTTCAAATTTATTTTACGTAGTATGTAGAATTGTATCAATGCAAATTAAAAGAATGTTATTTGTATTTAAGTTCGTATAACAAGCACTAAGCAAAAACGAAACACATATTTTCTAATTTTATTTAACTAAAGTTACTTTTCTTTCTTTTCAAATACACACAATTTTAAATAAAAACATTATTCAAAATAGTGAATTAAATTTATTTACGAAAAAGTATTGGTTCTTTAAAGTTTCGTAATAAAAAAACAACAATAATTATTTATTTATTTTTTTTGATTCAAGAAAAAATATTTTCCAATTTCGAAGAATATTCTCCGGTGGGTAATACCTATAGCTGCTTATTTGTATATTGTATTAATAAGCGAAAACATAAAACTATAATAGATAAAACTTGTTTCATAAATACTTAAAACAAATGTTAAATCAATATTTTATTTACATTTTATGTGTGTAACCTGAATGGGGGTCTTACAAATATATAATTAAAATCCCCTTTTTAAATTAATAATAACACTGTTTTTTGTTAATTATTTGCAATATGTGAATGAAATTATTTGGATATTACTGTTTGGTTTAACTTAAAACTCATAAAGTGTATTAATACAATTTAGTTTGAATTATTTAAAAAGTATAAAAATGTTTCTTTAAAAAATATGGTTTCAGCACTTAATTTGGGTGATTCTTTATCATCACTACGGCATGTTAGGCCTCTCTTAAAAAGTTATAGCTAAAGAAATATATAAACTTTGGTGGTTGAAAACGAGACAGTACATTAAAAAATACGCACATTTATCCAGTATATATTTTAATAAAATGAAAAAAAAAATGATTTTATCTGTCAGCCGCGATTTTGAGTTTTCTCGAAAACATAATTTTAGTTATCTCCCTTTCCTATAAGTAAATATAAATGTCTACATATATGTAAGATCGTTTTTTTTTATTGTAATTGTTTCTGTCAAATCTGATATTAACACGTATGTACCTCACAAAGTTTATAAATTACTTTAAATATTTTCATGTCGTCGTGAATGTAAATAAGCACCTTGATTAAACAATGTAAACTGAAAGTCAACGATGTGATTGAGCGTGTGTTTACTGTTTAACAACAAAGGACGACAACGAAGTTGTTCACAATTTGCGGCATAAACAGACGAAGTTTTATCAAATCGATAATTGTCAAATTTTGATATTTCGCATCGGTCGATTTTTCTTGACTTTTAATATGTTCATATAGACACCGCATAGAAATGCATTGTGCAAACAAACCTTGCATTGCCATTTTATTTTACCTTTTTCACTTAGTTGACTGGACAATTAGCTGAACAGACTGACGAACAGGGTATATAACACTTAAGCTTGTCATATTTAAAGACGGACAGAACAGATAATTAAGGTTATTAGACGCATCTAAAATAGTATATATATATATTTGTAAGTAACGGATAAATTTGATTAGACAGACGAACAGCACAGATAAAGACAATCTTTTTTTTTTTTTTGTATTAAATAACTAATATAAGTTAGCAAAACATTTATATGGAACAAAACGTAGATTTAGTATAAGGAACGCTTATGTTTTGTCTTTTAAGGGAAGTGGGGTCTGATCAACTCTGCTGGGAAGCCATGAAATTAAATACTGTCTTGTTTTTAAATTCCCGAAACAGTTTTTCATGGTAAACAACTGATGATCCCTTAAAATAGTGTTAGAAATAAACTAATATAATAACTGTAAAAAGTAAATTGACTTACATGAGTGATTTTCCACTGGAAGACTTGGGACTATAAGTTTTTTTTGTTGTTTTTTTTTTAAATATAGTTTTAATGGTTGAGAAACTTCCGAGACTATATATATATATATATACATATATATATATATATATATATATATATATATATATATATATATACATATATATATATATATATATATATATACATATATATATATATATATACATATATATATATATATATATATACATATATATATATATATATATATATATATATATATATATATATATATATATATATATATATATATAGTCATTCCGCGTGGTTAGCGACGCAAATGCTATTAAAAACTGAGCGTGACAGAATGCTAACACGGCCGAGAAAACTACATAAATTTTACAAAAGCATAACCACTAAACTTATCAATTAACTATTAGGAAACATAGTAAAATTGGCAGAGACAGAAAGTGAGATATAGAAGGAGAGAGAGAAAGAGGGCGGTAGAGGGTGTCACTCTGCATGAATATCGTTTTCCAAAATAGAACACGTTTTGAAATGGAAACTTAATAAGTTTATAAATAATTTTAAATTCTAAATTATAAACTAAAAACAAATGAATACATAAACAATAACCCTAAACAGAAATAAGTGCGTATCACGTTATGATACAGACTACATCGACAATGTGTTTTTTTACATTTCTTTTTCCTCCAGGGAGAAACACGAATATGTTGTCTCCAAAATCTATTTCGTATTTCGTTTTAATTTTTTGGTTTCGTTTTATTTCATATTTTCTGGTGACCCTACGACATTCTGTCGGTTCGTCTAATGGATTCATTACGAAAGAACTATACGTACGTGATGTACGCTTGCACGCGAAACTTGCCGATTCAACGAATGTCATGTAGATATAAGAAGACTCCCGCTTTTCGAAGAAACGTGCCGAGACAAAGAAGTCGGTGGCAGAATTTCACACGCGGATGAGAAAAATATAGTAAGTGAAAATGGACTTCACAAGCACACACATAAAATGATAAATAACATTTTAGGACCTGAATAAATATTCGTAAACTTAAATATTTACAGCACACACGCACGCAGAAACAGACACGGACACAAACACACAAATATATATATATATATATATATATATATATATATATATATATATGAAGTGTTCGAATGCAAAACGCGTGGAGTAGTGAAAGTTTAACACACACCTAGAAAATCTATTATTTACAGCACGCATGCACGCAGAAACAGACACGGACACGAACACACGAATATATATATATATATATATATATATATATATATATATATATATATATGAACTGTTCGAATGCAAAACGCGTGGAGTACTGAAAGTTGAACAGACACCTAGAAAATCTAAAGTTCGATTCTCGAATTACATAAACAATTCTCCACAACACACGAATCTTGTCAACGAATTAACCTAACAAAAATTACGCCAACTCAATATTTTCTCATTTTGTCTCGTCCCAAGTCGTCACGTAAATTTTACCGTCAATGAAAATATAAACAAAATGCAGCAAAGTGTAAAAAGCTCATCACATTAATCGGTCATCACAAATATTAGCTAACATTCATACTCCATTTACCAATAAATCTATACCGTGAATAACTCACTTAAAATCTATATGTATATAATATGCGAGTAAGGGGGTTTGGACGATATATATTTCATGTACAAAATAACTGAAATATATACAATGAAGATAACCTATATATTAATAAAAGACCTCCCCCATTTCTTATATCGGGCGGATACGCAGACTTACCAGTCGGAAATGAAAGCAATGCAGGTCTCCAACGTTTTATTAAATTCGAAACTCTCAGAGGGTGACCTGCATCTCGGACAGACCAAGCAATATGTCAATAAATTCGGGAAAGGATTGGGCGGAAATGGGGGTGTGAGGGACCAAAATTAAAAGGGAATATGACAACTTTTAGTTAACTTTCTCCTTTGAATATTGACGCTCACTCAACATTTTGAAATCTCTATATAATGTTAGGTATATGTAATTAATTCATCAACTAGCTAAGTTATGAACTAAACATAACCAATAACAGGACATCTAGATTAGTCAAAGCGCAAAATTATCTACTTCGGGTACATCCAAATACCACTAAAGTCTTGCTTTTGTCACTCGACACAACCGCGCAACTTTCACTACCCTTTCACTAACATCTGCCGCAGGTTTCACATCATTGGCCTTAATACGGATTTTCAGGTTATATTTTAAATTCAATACTGCCGAGGGTGGTCAAGTTCTCACTTTCGTAGATAACTTTCATACGTGTTGACAATAACATGCCTTTCTAAATTGCTTACAAACTCAGAAACACAAAACGTGTTTGCCTATCCGTTGTCGGAGTTCACTTACTACACATATTAATATGTTTCAGATTTTAAAAAAAAAACGTCTCATTCATTATGCGCTCATCAGATATGAAACAATTACTGGCACAATTATGCGACACTGAAATCTGTGAATTCACCAGGTCGGCTCAATAAATTTATTTTGCTGACCAGTAGTGCATTTATCATTAACCAGGCTAGAGATTCTTTGTCGTTCTGAAAGCATCTTTACCCAGCCGTTCAAGACAAAGTGAGCGTAGCTTTCTCACCCAAAACCAAGTCGCTCAATCTTCTCATCTCGAACGGACCCCCTCACCATCACCCGATATAATGTATGTCAGGACACCAGCAGCGTGTCAGAGAGGCTTTTTGTCACCTTAAAAAGGAGCTTTAATTCCCGTCGACACGCGCGATAAAAGGAGCACTTTCACCGGGCCAACCTGTTGGTCCCCTCATAATGCAAGTGCACACTCTTTAAAAGTTTTTTTTAGTGATGTTTGTCCAGAATTCACGGTTTCTCACACAATGTGTACACATTCGAACTAGCTGGTGTAACCGAAGCGTATGTCGACAGATCTCTACACTTGGCACAGCTAGACCGCCTAAACAAAGAATGCAGACACCAGATCTCTCGACGAACCATTTGGGCTTCAACAAGCCACATACACTTTAAGAAAGTTCTCTGTACTTTAAGCAGTGTACTCGACTAGAGTGGGAGATGATCGGAGATGATCGGATAACTGTATGAAACAAAAACTGCTGTTCTCTTCTTTAATGGTAGATTTGTACGGGTCCACATACCGACTGCGGTCCGTATTGCTTTCAATAATTCAGACTAATGTTTCTTCCAGCAGAAGATCATAACCCAACCAGATACCGAGTAGCTTGCAAAGCTGGTCAGCTCAACTTAATGGCCCATGTAGGGAAACACACTTCCAGGCACCAATGCGC
The DNA here is from genome assembly GCA_963556195.1 of Sepiola atlantica. Taxonomy (NCBI): domain Eukaryota; kingdom Metazoa; phylum Mollusca; class Cephalopoda; order Sepiida; family Sepiolidae; genus Sepiola; species Sepiola atlantica. The sequence goes on from OY744548.1 coordinate 35,159,247, forward strand.
AATCTCAAGGCGTTTCCACAGTTAATTTTAGCCCATCTTACCGTTACATACATTCTGATGTCTATGTCGATGACACTAATATCGGCACTGCTCTCACCACTACTGGTTAGTTGTAGGCATAAGTAGAGTACTTAAACGGGTGCACACACCTGTCACAGTAACCCCGCGTAGTATCAGATTAACCATTTACGTCTGAAAGGAAGGGTTCTAACACAGGCGTACATCTGTAAAAGCGAACACCCCTGAAGCATTGATCTAAAGAATTTTAAGAGTATTGACCTCAAAGCATTCACTTCCACTAGCGCAATAAGGTTTGCATACACAAGACGAATCCAATAGTAAAATTGCGTTCCAAAATCGGTCAAGGACAAAACGCCGTCCACTCTATTGAATGCTTAGGATTGATATAATTTGAACAGCGTGGCTTCTGAGTCGAGTTTTTCGATAATTAAACGTATCTAGAGTGCTTGACGTACTTTTTAGAGCATGCAATATAGCTTTGTGACAGTCTATTCAAAACTTCTCCAAAAATGGCTCAACTTAAATATCTTAAATGGGCTTATAGCAATAGTTGTAGGAGTAAATATCATATTATTTTCCTATATATATATTTATATATATATATTTATGTGTATATATATATATGTATGTATATATATATATATATATATGTATATATATATATGTATATATATATATATATATATATATATATATATATATATATATATATATATAACCACAGTTGATGAGAGTAAAAAGGTGCTTGCCATCATATTCGGTGATATCCGATCTCACATTTTGCCATGTGTCACATGCTTTGAGTCGTTTACTTCGCAATCGGGCTGCTGCTAGGTCAATTGACTAACACATTTCACTCGTTTTACTTCTGATTTCGCCAGTGATAGGTTTACACGTTTCACGAAATAGAGAGTCCTCTTGTCGCTTGAATGCCCACTCTGCGCGTGGCTACTTTCTACCTACTTCTGTCACATCGTGATAACTGTAGCCCCTATCTTCATGGAATTGTACCATTTGCGATGGACCTTGTTTTAGCTGATAGGCAAGGTTGCAGTATAACGGGAACAATGGTACGCAAACTACCGGGTCATAATCTGAGACTAAACTGTTTAAAGTGTCTAACCTTCGTGTTATTAGATCTATCGTGTTGTCTTCGTGCATAGTCTTTCTTTCTCGATTAGCGTGCTGAGTGCCCGGTGGTTGATGCAAAGGGAGTCAGTAGCTCGCGCAACCTTCATGGTAAAAATCACGTCTGATAGGTTCGCTTCCAAAACCCAGACTGCTAAAACTCGCTTCTTCGAAAAACGAGTGGCGCCACGGATCCCTCTGCTTCTCAAGCAAAGGTCCGTGACGTCACAGAGCCTCTCGTAGGTGAACATTGACCCATGATCTGAGGTCTCGTCACGCGGTGCCCCATTCACGTCTGTTAGCTCCGACTGCACTCTACCGCACGGGTCCACCCGCGCTAATTCGCGCAAGTCAAACCAATGATTTCCAACAGATACGTCCATTTCCATAGGGGCATTATCCAACAGTTATGGCGTCGATTGATATGTTAATATATTTCCCTAATGTTAAATATCGTAATGTTTAAAACTTTTTAAATAATATATATATATATATATATATATATATATATATATATATATATATATATATATATAATCAAATCTCATCCTGAAGAATGTTGTCAATTAATGATAAAATATAATGATGCAATTCATTTTGCCTTTATCTATATGGTAGCATAATTATTCTAATTATTTCATCAGTATACTAAAAATCTGTATTCATCATTAAATGAAGTTGCGTATGTGTATACATAGAATTTTCTCCCAAACTAGTTAACTGATCATTATCAATTTTGATAGTTAAGACTTTGTGAGTTGTTTTTTTAATTTAGTTTGATTAAGATCATCTAAAAGAGTCGGTAAGTGGTGTAAGCACTTTCGTATAAAAATCGAGATAACTTCAATTTTTTTTTTTAATTTTATGAATAGTAATTTGACATTAATTAAAAAATATTTCCGAAATTTAAATTGTTTTTTTTCGCAATAAATAGGGTGTTAAGCAGCATAATCTAGGCAAAAGGAAATATATAAGTTGAAATATATAAAGTTGAAATATATAAAGTTTGCTTTACAGTTAATACATAGTAATGAAATACCAATTTAGCATTATGTTTATAATACTGATTGCTTATAGAGACTTTTTAATCTAAAGCCGTATATTTTGAACTTCTTCTAGAATCAAAATTATGAACTGCGTTCTGATCAAAATTGATATAAAGATTCAAGTCATAAGATTTCGTAATATTATATAGTTATTTTAATTTTGATAAGGAGTCATAAATATGTGTCAATACTTTTGTGATGCTGATGTCATTTTACCCGTCATTGTACATGCATATATATATATATATATATATATTAATTTATGTAGATAATAAATTATATTTACTTACATACGGAAGCGTTTCAAGCTTTCCTTCTCATTAGTGTGGGGATTATACCATCAGACGCTCGCAAGATTCGAACAGAGTTACAGAATTACACTAGACTCCACATACAAGCGCCCAACCAAACGGGCACGAGACATTGCCACGTCAAGAAAGTGAAGAAAAGTTATATTTATGAGGAACAGACGCATATAGAAATACTGTCTAGAGTGCCTGACGTAGGTTTTTGGAGCATGCAATATAGCTTCGTGACAAGCTATTCAAAACTTCTCCAAAAATGGTTCAACTTCAATATCTTAAATGGTCTTATAGCAATATTTGTTTAAGTAAATATTATATTATTTTACCTACATATATGTATATATATATATATATATATATATTTAGATACACACACACACACACACATATATATATATATATATATATATATATATATATATATATATATATATATATATATATATATATATATATTGGATGAGTCGACGAACAATCGAAAAGGTTCGATAAACCTGTTAAACATATGGAACATTTATTATATTTGATTTCAGTACAAAAAGGCCATCAGATAAATTGAAAAAATAAAAAGAAGTATAATTAAACAGACGAATTCTATTTTTTTAAACAATGTATATATATATATATATATATATATATATATATATATATATGTTTTGAGCGATGTGGATCAATTGCCAGAGTTGGGGCTTGGTATACGTACTATTGGAAGGGTAGATCGGAGTGATAACGGCGAATAGGTTGAGTGGGTTTTGCTGTTCGTACAGAGTTAGCCAATACAATTGGCCAGCCTTATGGCTTCAGTGGTAGGATTATGTGTACTAGTGGGATGCAACCGCGTTAGGACTGTCATTTCGGTTTATCGTTTAACTCTTAGCAGTGACGAAGGGGATATGAAGTCCTGTTATCTCGTTCTCAAAAGCTGACACAATTTTAATCTTTCGAAGTAGGGACATATCATGAAACATCGACTGCATTTGGTAAATATAGAGTAGGGAGCGTAAATTTCAATGATATTCACTTTATCCAGTACCGTACTGAATTTGGTCTCTCAATCTGCAACACTTTCTCGCATCAGAAGGATACCCATAAGGCAACATAGATCCACCGACAGTCAAAGCATGGGTATGCTTCGATTATATTATTACCCGAAGGTGAGTTCTTCATAATATGTGCACTGTAAAAAGTGTGCATTGCACGAAATGTTGTTTAGACTAGAAGCTTGTGCGCTATGAAGTGAAGCTTCATACCAAGCGTATTGGTGTATTGAGACTGAAGAATGTGCGTGAACGTTGCGATCTTCAAGTCGCGATGAAGAATGTGGAGTTTTATAGTACATGAACCATTTCATGACTGTGTCTACAATGCCAGCGTCGGCTTTCTTGCACTCAAAAAGCGGAATCATCATGACTGGTTCGATTACCATCACTACCAGATTTACAAGTTTATGGAAGAGAAAAGCAGGCTGTACGAGCGATACCTCCGTGCACCAGAATAAGTCCGGGACTCTATACAGGAAGATTACAATGAATGCAAACTCAGCACTTCAGCGCGATGTTTGTGAAATAAATAATTATTAGTGGATAGATACTTCTGGGAAAATACAGTAGGCCTATGATAAGAAAAAAATAGGACAACTATGTACAACTTGATTTTTGACAATACTTCTGATATATAGAACTGTAGATTGAACATTTCAAGGATCTATTTTACAATCGGTCAATGGTTCATGATGAGGTCATGAATAGTCTTCCGCAGGAGACTATCAACCATTTGATGATAAACAACCACACCTCCTTGAGATCCAAAACACTATCAAGGAAATTAATATCAGGCAGTCACTTTGCCTTGATGACATCATTGTTGAGGTTATCCGTCCTTGGAGTGACACGATCGCTGAAGAAATTCACTGTTTTATATCTGACATACGGATGGTTGCCAATGTACATCAAGACAACATAGACAAAACTTAGATCTCGTTGTACAATAAGAAAAAGAACTTGATCGACCTGTGGCAATTATAGAGGCAAGCATTCTTGAAGCGGTGGGTAAGGTATCTTTCTAGATCATGCTTAACCGGATTACTATGTAGGTGAACCCTTCTGTTATTCCGAAATGCCAAAGCGGCTTTAGAGCACGATATATATCATTCTCTATACCCGACAAACTCTAGACAATTTACTCGAACAACGGGTAGCAGTTTATCAAGTGTATGTGGACCTTTAAAAAGCTTTCGACACTGTTAATCGAGCAGCATTATGGGCAATCCTTGGTAAAATTGGATGCTCACAAGCATCTGCAAAACTGCTTAACAAACTTCGCCGGGACATGAAGGTACGGATTACTTTCAATGGGTAACTTATGAACTAATAACTATTGGTAACCATGTTAAACAGGGTGACACACTTGTACCGATGTTGTTTTGTATATTTTTTACAACGGTCCTCTCAGACGGTTTTAAGGACTGTAGCATCAGTTTTCTCATAAGTCTCCGAACCATTAGTAAGGTCTTCAACCTGGCCCGATGTAATGCAAAGTGCAAGACCTGAAAATTCTTGTATGCGAACTCCTCTATGCTGATTATGCAGTGTTCATTGCTCACACCGAGGAGGATATGCAGATCATAATGGACCTAGTTCTCGCGGATGTATCTGCGTTCGACATGTGTATATTAACAAAGATACCCATAACAATTGAAAAGGCTAGCACAGCTTTTGGTAGGCTTCAAAATCGCATGTGGTCAGCCAGAACCATTAACACCAAAAGAAAACTTTGTGTAAACAAGTCATGAGTCTTGTCTGTTCTGTATTCTTCGGGACGTTGGCAACGTATGGTAGACATATGACGCTTCTTGAGAGGTTCCAGCAAACGTGTCTCAGGAGGATCCTAAATATTAAGTGGCAATCATATACACCAGACACCAATGTTCTAGAGCGTACTGGAGTGTCAAGTATAAAAGTGCGTATAATACGTAGTCAGATGTGATGGGCAGGGCACTTAGTTAGGATGGAAGATTACATGCTCATTACGCTACTGTTATATGGGGAACAACTGTATGGGAACGTCCGAGACACAAACCTGATTTACCTTTTAAATATGTAATAAAACCAAACTAGAAACTCTTCATATATACGTAAAGAAGCAGGAGAAGGTGTCTCTGGAGTGATCGGTCAAGCGCAAGTATATCTATGATGGCTGTGGCACATTTGACGGAAATCGTAAAGAGTACTCCATCTTTAAACGTATTTTGCGGAAGCAATCAGTGCAAAACGCCTCATACACATTGTACCTAACCATGTGGGTTGTTTATGTGGCAGAGTCTGTCTGTCAAGAGCTGGTTAACTAAGTCACATGAAATCATATGCTAGGAGCCTAATTAACAAGTGTCAAACAGGTGTTTAATATAGCTACATGCAAACGTAAACTAGTAGCCTTGTGTGATATATCTGCAGCAAGAAATGTTAAAATCATTTGGGCCTGCTACGCAATCTGCCTGCGTTCAACTGGGCATTGCAATCTTGTGGAGATGACCTTCTTCTGTAAATAGTGGGCATCCGTATATATATATATATATATATATATATATATATATATATATATATATATATATATATATATATATATATATATATATTAATTAATTAATTAAGTTCAAATATTAACTAAATTAACAAGAACATCATTTTTCAAAAGTGCTCAATATATATTAGAGCTTTAATGTTAAAATAAACATAGTTGGAGTATCCGACAATTGTTTCAGAACCTGCTGGCTCCGCATCATTGGTTTCCAATCCTCAAGTAATTAGGTGAATAATATTGCGATTGGATTAATTTAATTCGCCGGTAAATATGATTGATATTTGTTAAGAAACTTAATTAAATAGTAAATAATGATTGTCTTAATGTATAATACTATATATAATGGCTTGTTAGGAAAGTGTTTAGTAAGGAGTTAGGGAGGAAAAAAAATTAAATCATTAACACAAAAAATAGATAAATATATATATATATATACATATAAGGGTGTGTGTGTACGTGTGTGTATATATGTATATGTGTATATATATATATATGTATGTATGTATCTATATATATATATATATGTGTGTGTGTGTGTGTGTGTGTGTGTGTGGATATATATATATATGTATTTATGTCTTTATTTTTACATCTATATATAAGTGTGTAGGTATGCTTATGAGTGTATAAATGGGTGCGTATAAACATGGCGGTGGATGTGTGTGAATGTGTATCGGTGTATGTGCATATGATTAAGATGGAGGAAACGGAAATGTATAGACAGGCGTGCCAAAAGTGTTAGCAAAATAGATTAATATATTTATAAGTGTGTATGTGTGTATAACTGTATATATATATATATATATATATATATATATATATATATATATATATATATATATGTGTGTGGGTGTGTATGTATGTATGGATATATATGTATATATGGATGTATGTGTGTGTATATATTCATGAATATATGTTTTTGAATTACTTCTACATATAAATGTGTGTGTATGTTTGTTAGTATATTAATATGTATGTATTAGCGTAGATATGAGTATGTATGAGTATATCTCGATGTCTAGGCGTGTAGTTGGAGAGAAAGAGACAGTATGACCCAATGTTTTGCGAGTTGATACATAGGTGTCAAGAGTTGGTATCTTATAGAAAAAGTTGTCTCGTCTGAAGATTTTTTGAAATGTAGTTTGTCTGATCGTTTGTTTTTTTCTTTTTCTTTTTCTTTCTTTCTTATGATTGTGTATGGGCGGATATCATTTTAATTCACCAGTTACTTCCCTGAAGAGGAGCCAGCAGGTTCTGAAAAATTTGTTGGATACTCCAACTATGTTTATCTTAATATATATATATATATATATATATATATATATATATATATATATATATATATATATATATATATATATATGTGTGGGGGGTGTAAGGTTAGTGGGTGTTAAGCCCAGACAAGTGCTCAATTTTTAAGAAAATACAAGAATAAGAGTTATATATATATATATATATATATATATATATATATATATATATATTACAGAAAATCAGAATAAAATCGGCACCGTCGCTTTCAAATACTAAAAAAGATGACGTATTATATGCCTATTTAAAGAACCTTCTTTAGATTCTGTTTATATATGTCTACCCGGGTAGACAGACATAAACAGAGCCTGAAGATTATCCGTTATAAAGGTCTATCAAAGGCCCCCTGTTTTGGGATTTTAACCGACGGCCTTAAATGTTGCTCTGATCTTCTGTAATACACACCCACACACGTACACACCCACGTATATATATATATATATATATATATATATATATATATATATATATATATATATATATACTTAGGCAGAATTTCTTCGGTGATGCATGTTTGATTTAACAACAGTGACAATTCTTGTTAGTGTCTATTTTTATCAATCTTTTCAGGTGTCCGAACCAACGATTGGATATATATATATATATATATATATATATATATATATATATATATATATATATATATATACATATATAAACATCTTTTCACGTGTCCGAACCAACGATCTGATATATATATATATATATATATATATATATATATATATATATATATATGTGTGTGTGTGTGTGTGTGGGTGGGTGTGCGTGCGTGTATGTGTGTGTGTGTGTGCGTGTGTATCAGTCACACTTTACATTTTTTTATTTCTTTGAATTTCAGAGCATTTACACTTTCTTACAAAATAAAAATCGCAAATTTTACGAAGATAGAATGATATTAAAACAGTTTCATAGATAGAAAGTTACATAAGGAAATAAACACAGAGATCGTTGTGGTATGTATGTGTGTTTTCATATCTGTATGGGAACATGTGTTGGATAAATTATTAGCTGGGACTCACTGCTGTAAATTTATCGCCTCAGTAGTCGTTGACAACTGTCTAGCGACCGACGCCAGATTTTGAAAAGTTTTGTAAATAATTCCGCACGATAGAAGGCCACCATTAACCTTGTGACATGGCTGGGACTGTTTTCATATGGTTACAATTAATAGCCATTAAAAGTGCTTGCGGCCCTTTTTTTTGCTTTATATATCTATTTATTAGCTTCCTGAGTTTCTTTCCTGCTCTGACTTTCTTGACACATTTCTTTCTAATACTTTTTTGTCTTATTTTTTTTATTCTACTTTTTATTCTTCTTCTTCTTCTTGTACTTATTCTCATTTTTTTATTTCGTCGGTTTCTCGTTTTTAATCTTGTGATTCTTCTTTTTTTAACATAAATATTTGTGAGACGTAAGATTGTATTCCAACCGGAAGTGACGTCTAATTATTACATAGCCTTTGACATTCTGATGTATTACCTTATAGAATTATGCAAAGTTAATGGGAGACCACGTTTCAATTATTTTAACTGCATTGTTAAAATATGGAATATTTATTTCATATTTTCAAAACTCTAACCATGATGGACAAATTGCGATATTCGAACGGTTTTAATAACTGAATTAAAACAAACATCCGGTCATCAGTACCTAGTTGGATAATTCACAACAAAATGGTGTCCACTGTAAATATTTTCATGTCCTCCTGCTGTTTACCTGAAACTAAACAGCGCTTCTATGAAGAAAAGTGTATGTGTTAGAACTACTCGTCCGTGGAACAAAAACCGCGAGGCTCTTTTCCAGCTGACAAAAACAGTCATTTTCAAGTCCAACGTAAAAAATTCTCTTTGAGCCGTCCTCTTGAAAATCAAATTCTACCCTGTTTCTACCAATTTTCAAAGTGTAGTCTCACCATTTACCTGACAAACTCATTAACGCTTGTCTGTAATTTGTGTTTGGGCATTGATAAGCGGTGGGTCATTAGTAAAAAGAAAAATCTCAATAGCCCTTAACGTCCAAGTTTCAATATGTTTTTACATGCGGTGCATGAAAGTAAAAAAAACATACACATACATATATTTAGGACAACATTATTAAATCACACGAGTGGCTTCATGTTTTTCTCAATTTCCTGAAGAATCAATTAACTATTTCTTTCAAATTTACACACACACACACATATATATATATATATATATATATATATATATATATATATATATATATATATGGTATGTTAATTATTTTTCCCATTTTGTCTCTAAGAAAAGAAAGATAGAAAGAGAAATTCGCGGAACGTATGTACACCTATTTGACCAAAATATTTAATCAGCTATACAAACAAAAATAAAAAAGTACCATCACACAAAAAATTGTTTTTTTAATATTTGCGTAGATATAAACATGCTGCCTATAATTTATTTTATCATATATATATATATATATATATATATATATATATATACTTTTTTATTCCATGTATATACATACATGATATTATAAGGTAGTATAATATAGTCCGTGTACCTTTTTGGTATTAACTTCACAAGTGCTCAATACTTGAGTAGAACAAAGTAGTAGGAGTATGAACATGTGTTTGTATATCAAGGACGCCCAACAGTAGCGGCGATGTTCAATAAAGGCATACACTTGATTATTCCCTGCGGAAATGAAACATAGATGAAATATTTACATTTGAATAGGATCCAATACGTTATATTCATAACATCTTAAATATAATCAGCTATTCGTACTAAACATACATATTCCTACACGTACCCCATACACGCGCGTTTTCTAAATTACATCTTTATTACTTATCTAAATTACATTTGGAATATTTACAATGGAAACATAATCCCTTTTATTCAACATTAAAAGTTCAGTGTATATCATAATAAACTTATAAATCTTTCAGAGATTATAAAAAAGGATTTTAGTTAAGAGTACACATTTAGTTCCAAATTCATATTTCTTAATAAAACAGATCGGCAATAAATTACTTACGATATGAATCGGTATTGTGATATCGTAAAAATCATTCTAAGTCTATTTACTATTAAATAAATGAAAAGTTAAATATCAAGTCTACACTTAAACACCTGATAAGAAAAATATACGAAAAAAATGCTAACTGACGTTGTATTGATGTTAACATATTTTTTTTAAAGGAAACTATAATTACCAAAATGGCATTAATCATATTAAGCAGTAAGCTTTACCAATGAAATAATTAAAGTGCTAGATACACTTTTGTATAAACCTTTAATAAGTATTATACATTGGAAATCAATTTATATGAGGAATACTCAGAATTACAGTTATGTTTTATGTGTCTAGATGTTTTTCATATCTCTATTCTTTGGTTTCAAAAAAAAAAAGAAACTCTTAAAATGTTTTAGTACATAGACTTACGAAAAAACAAGTCACTCAAACAAGAAGTCGGGACATAATAATAACTAATAAATAACAAACACCTGTTTAATTTAACTTTCGGCATCTCTTCAGTTAACACGGTGAAGATTACTGAGGCGAGAAATCTAATCCCATAGACAGATGAAATGAATATGAACTACGACGACTATCACTGTATCATTAATAGTCATAGCGCTAGGCACAGTGAATGAAAAAAATGTGTAAACGACTAGACACATTTGAATCAAAGGGAAGATTAATATGACACGCAGGAGAATAGCTAAGACTGTAAGAAAATATGCACGTCGATAAAGCAATGTACATAACGAAGTAAGCCCTACAATACCCAGGTTATTTTGAATAAAATAACACATAAATACAGAAATACCATTACAAGATTCCGAGGGAATTGAAAGGTTCAGATATTCCATAATATAGTAGGTACCCCTCATTAAAGTGGCGGTACCATCCCCGGCTGGTATCACAAAACGTGGACGTGAGGAGTCAAATAGAATGGGCAGACAGTGGAGGGAGTAAAGACAGAGGGGGTTTGGCCTTAAGCATCTATGATTCCTTTAATTCCGTGGAGTTTGATAGTTATATTGATAGTTGTTTAATTAAGGGAATTTATTTATTTACTATGGTAGAAATGTTTAAAGTGAGATGGGTGTCTAATGATTCATGTTATACATGTCATGATTTTACAAATACACTATACTAGATTCAAAAACTTCATTGAAAAAGCCAACCTAATTAATTAAATACATACACCAAACACAAATGCATATGATAATGATAGTTAACACATTAGATACCCCTCCTATAAACCTTTTCAGTGAAAAAATATATCTCCCGTTTACTTCCAGTCATCACATAATAATTAATCCAATCAAATACACCCCCATATATATATATAAAGAATATTCTGAAATATTAAAAAAAATAACTTCTTTGGAACATAACAAACAACAAATAATAAATAAATAAAATATTTAGTAAACCATAACTAGCTTAATCAATAAACTATGCCACTCAATTGTCACTAAATATAAACACATTTTGAAGTAGTAAAACAGACACCACTCATCACAAATAATTGAATTAATTTGACTAAAACTTAATTACGATTAAGACCCGTGCATTATATTTACCCCGGACCCAGTACTTACTTCAAAAGAGACACATCAACAATGCACCGTTTTGAAAACGATAAATTCAGACGCCATACCTCTTTGTTTTCGTTTTTTCGGGAGAAACTTTTAAATACGAAACTATAAATGAATAAATAAGTAAATGACACCCCTAACAAAATAAAATCTTTAAAACACAAAACTATAAATAAAAGAAATAATAAATCCGATACATGAAATTAAACAGGATATCTCCTTCGAAAAGAAGACTTCAGTTTTTAAATTTTCAAGACACTCGAAATCTCGTGCGATCTATAAACGATCTTCCAAACACACACATTTAAATAAAACCACACAACTATGAATACATAATAATACAACACTTAGTAGAATAACATTAACCCTTTCTTAAAACATAAAACTATAAAAAATATATGAAAATAACTAATTAATTCCCAACCAATATACTTCTTCAGAAAGAGATTCCAGGTATGTACCGTTTATTATCAATATAACGCCATTTCTCATTGTGTGTTGACTTAAGTCAATACGTTGACGAGTCCCTTGGCTATACCTTTAAAATATCGAAGGTCACCCATCTACATTAAACGTAAGTTCGATTCTGAAATATGTAACATAAGCACTTTATTGAGTTATCTTCAAAATACCTAACACTCTCTCTCCCTCTCTCTCTCTCTCTATATATATATATATATATTTATATATATATGCATTTTAGCCTGACGATTCTCCCCGTGGATGGAACGCAGGAGCCTCTGTGTAGTTTAATAGCCATACATATATTTTCATAATGTATTATATATATATATATATATATATATATATATATATATATATATATATATATATATATATATATATATATATTATGTGTATAAGCAACTTTGCTATTGTTTTAATGGCGACAAAACGCCGGGGGTTATATTTAGAACTGTTTCGCTCCCTAAGCCGCTAAGAATATGCAAAATATTGCACCCAATCTCCCTGGATCTGACGTGCCATATTCATTTATTAATTCATGTGTTTATAAATTATTTTTTACGTATATACAATCAATCCATGGAAAAGTGTTTCAGGCTATGATCAACATGGCTACCTTGAGCAGGAAGGGAAATTTCGATGTAATTGCCTATAGTCTGTTCTTTTACCCCTAGGCCGAGACACCTTCCATGGTTTATTCACGATGTTCATCATCGCATATGATGTTTAGCAGCTTTGTAATCATCATTACTGGTGACACGACACTGGTGTGTGATTTTAAGAATTAGTTCCCGTTCCCAAAGTGGTTCCAATATAGAGAGGACTGCATTCAATTCATTAATTCATTGTTTTTAAATGTTTACATACATGAAATAAATCCATGGATACGTGTTTCTTTTATGTACGGAAAATGTATTCATAAAAGTAAATTAATTAATATATACTTGTTTTTGTCTCAAAATTCAGGGTAGAGTCTGTAGAACATTTACCAAAATAAGATAAAATTATTGTTTATCCGAAGTTCGCATATCATTTGCAGAGCGATTACATGTACGTAAATAGACGTTTTTTTTTAGTGTCCTGTCTATTTGGTATAGAGCAGCAGACACCACACTACTCAGAACACACAAAGCGTAAATGTTTATTACTGTTCCTCGTCACCCCTTACGCCACTCGTTAGTTTGCTCACCATTCATTTCACTTGAGTTAAAGGCAGAGGATGAGGAAAGAAACATCTGGCTCGGGTTTAATTAATTTTCAGTCCTCTGCATATCGTGGGTTGGTTGGTAAAGGTGGTTACATATAAACAAAGTAATCGTAAATGGTAAGCTGGATGCTAACATTGAAGTAGACAAATGTTAAATGTATTTATAGAACGGCAATAAGTATATATATATATATATATATATATATATATATATATATATATATATATACATATATATATATATATGTGTGGGTGTGTGTATATATTAATAAATTTACATATCACGATGTATGAATATGTAATATATATATATATATATATATATATATATATATATATATATAAGTATATATGTATGTGTGTATGTAATATTTATATATAAAACTATATATATATATATATATATATATATATATATATATGTATATAATGATTGCTTTTACTTTTATGTACGTATTAAATTAATAAAACTATATATATATGGATAAGTGTTTTAAGTTTATGTATTTTTGTAAATATATACATATAAAATAATGTAAGTATATATATATATATAAGTATATACACAACCATATATACATACACACACACGCATATATATATATATATATATATACATATATATATATATATATATATATATAGAGAGAGAGAGAGATAACTATATATGTATCTACTTTGTATTATTTCTATTATTCGGACACACGTTCCCATCTTGGTTGTGATTCGTACAACATTTTTGCCAATGTAACTTCCGCCCTTCTGTTGTGAATTCATTTCGTAAACACACAGTTCTTTTTCAATCAATTAATCTTACTTCGAATGTTCTAAGTATACTAGCGTATCGCCGCTGTCGTCATCATCATTGTAACTAGCTGCATTTCACCATCAGTATTGTCATCGTCTAGTGCGCCGCACAACGCCGTCATCATCGTCGTAGTTGGTCTGAAACAAAGTTCTTTTTCATGCACAGGGAAGAAAGAGCAAAGCGACAGAGAATTTAAACTGAGTCTTTATTTAAGAGAGATTTCTCGTTTATAGGATTACATTTCCCACATTCATCAAATTAAGAGATAAATACCTAATTTTACTTTTTAACTTAATTCTACTGCGTTACGGGAAAACGAAAAGGGTGCATAGACCAGTCATTATTAACGCTTTTAGGAATTAAATTCCCATTCTTCTTTTTCTGAATAACATTTCGAATTTCAAATCTGCCCGCCACACCCAGAAAAGAGACTGACTAAAACGGCTTTTCTTTTACTTTTCACGATTTCGGTGACATCACTGTTTAAAAGTTGACACCGAATTTGTAATAACACACCTGTTTTACATTTCCTTTGTCTCTAATTTGAGTTCAGACTTGTTTTTATTTTTAGTTTGGGAGCAAATTTGTTTCCCATGTGTTTTCTGTCAAAATAACTTGCACTAGCCCACCTAGATACTAAATATATACTAGCTTATGTAATAGTGCTTTACATACATACGTATATTATGTAACAGTTCTTCAAGTGGGTGTGGTCAAACTTGGTAATCTTTATTACGAACTCGGAAATCAGTACAGAATCTCTGACAAAAACATTTATTTAATCCACAGGAGGATTGTGCACTTAGCCGTGACTAAGTACAAGTTTTAATTAATTAGTATCCTTTTTATTATGTATTGAACATTTAACTTTCAGAAGACTTTCACTTATTGGTTATTACTGAACTCTTTTATTAGAGGCTTGGTTTGTGTATTAAACAGTTGTGTAAATAGAGTCAACGATTGTTTGTGGCAAGGTAAACCGTAAGATAGCGGTTAAGACCCAACTACTCTACTTTCGTTGTATCATTTCTCTAGGGTTCTTATTCCTTGTATGGTCTCATATTTCTTGTCACTGAGTAGGCTGTACTTGCTGAGGTGATAACAACTTTTCGATTCAACATAGATTCAAGCAACTTAATCATGACGCACAGGAGACGAAGTTTTAGGTGTTGGGAAGCAGTTTTCTTTAAGCAACGAGTTAACAGCTTTGTAAAATTATGAGCTAGTTTGAGTTGCAACTTTTTAACCACTATCATTCGAATGTATCAGAACCAGTAGCCTTGTTTACATCTATATTCTTGATAAGTCTGGCAACATCCATGGCAAATATATGAATTCAAGAGGTATGCGACCTTGATCACAGCTGCTTAAGTTTCATGCAAAGTTCTTTGCAGAAACTTTTGCTGTGTTAGATGCTGTGGAAGTCACTTTTGGTCAATTGATGGTGGTTAGGATAGAAACCATGCATTTGTTCAGGACCCTGTTTGCTATTCGTCAAAACTCATAGGAACAAACACCCTGCTCAGCTATTTAAGACCTAACAGAGTAGGCAAACGACTCTCTCGCGTATTTGTAACATTTTTGCAGTGTGTGCTGGCAGTCCCCAAAGATGGCTTTCGTTTCAATGTATTTATTTCGTTAAAACCAATGGAAATAGTGGTGCAGGCACATTCAGGGGTGTACAACAGCTGCCGGTTTGATTTGTGTTGGAATTCCTTCGAGGGTATGAAGCTCTCTATACCAACGATTAACACACCAATTAAGGAAAATCGCATAAAGGATTGATTCTTTTTAAACGTAAAACGCAGGGTTATTTCTGATGTGTAATATCTGAAGATATCCTGGTCAGTCATCGATTGTCGAGCCACTTTGAGATGTAGGAGTCATCAGCAGCCTTGTTTCACTTCGTTTTAATCTTGAGAGAGACAAGAAAGTGATCAAAAGATCCCAGAGAAGACAGAAGAGTGGATGATCACAGTTCAGGGCAAGTTCTCAGAAAAAGATACCCTCAAATATAGTAATTCCGTGACTTTTAGGACGATAAAGAGAAAATATGAATGCGGTTCTGTAAGTGCTACTCAGAACATATAGAACAATTTAGTGTCTTCTCTGGAAATATATCTGCTACATGTAGCCACATATTCCATACCTATGACGATATTGAAAGTGAGGTTTAATGTCATATTTGAGTACTCTTTAATCGCGAAATGAACAGTAACAGCGGGGCAATGTCAGTTTAGAAAAGCCACAATAGGTCAGGTTTAGTCTACTGTAAATAGATTTCAACCTCTGGAATGTTAGAAGGTAGAAACTTAATGTTGAAAAGGACACCTGACAGTATGGGATCTACGTTGGAAGTTGGGGTTCTAGGTTTACGTTTATGGTGTGTATTGTAGATGGTATTGTTGAAGTTTGAAAATTCATAGAAAAGATCAACAGAGGGATGAAGGTCAAAGCAGATAAATAGTATACGTAACGAAGAGAGATTTTCCTTGAAGACAATTGATGAGAGAAGCGGTTACCACTAGTATAGCCTCGAGATGCCCCACACAAATTTATGCATGGTCCAAAGTCCATTAATCAAATGACAGTACAGCAGCCGTGGTATTATGCATCTGCTTATATGACAGCCTTCTCGGGAGTTACTCTAAAGTTCAGATGTTTTTGACTATGAGGCGGATAACGTAAGTCCACGTAAACGTTTACCTTCAGCAGCCTTATTAGTGACATAGCTATAAGACTAGACAAAAGATTAATCAAGTCATCTTCAGCTTACATTAAACTACCGACCGATTAGTCATCGTTTTCTTCCTCCTTTTCCAAAAAAATCGCTCAAATAAATGATGACTGAGGGGAAAAGAAAGAAAAGTCAGATTACTGGGCGAGCAAAAATGTATCCGCAATGCGTTTTCTACCCACAATTTAACATCAAAATTGTAGCGACAGAAGAATAAACAACACTTTTGCCGACGATTTTATTGAAGTTGGGAGTACTTTCCCCTCCCGTATAATACAGTAAGCAAATGCTGTCGTTTATATATAACTATTGTTCTATTTGATTCTATTTAAGAATTCAAGACTTGAAAAATATGGCAGCATTTACACACACACACACATCCACACACACACACACACACATATATATATATATATATATATATATATATATATAATGTGTGTGTTTATCGTTCAAGTTTTAAAGTATTGCATGGAAAGTTATTAAAATTGAAATATAAGCCAAAATAGCAATACAAGATTAATTTTTTTTTTCTTACATTAATCCTATCGATTACGGAATAAAATTCCTTCTTCAGGAGTGACCAGTATTGAGTCATTTTTTTTTTCATCAAAAAACAAGAATAAAGAAACTTAATTCATTTCTTTGTTAATTTGATAAACGTCTTTGATGGTACGACGTCATCGCCGTGCTGTTATGAAATGGCGGGTAGGATTCAAAAACAGGTGTCGAACGAGAGCTGCGTTGGCACGCTGTCAAATAATGTGTGTGTTTATCGTTCAAGTTTTAAAGTATTGCATGGAAAGTTAATAAAATTGAAATATAAGCCAAATTAGCAATACAAGTTTTTTGATCAAAAAAAAAAATGACTCAATACTGGTCACTCCTGAAGAAGGAATTTTATTCCGTAATCGATAGGATTAATGTAAGAAAAAAAAATTAATCTTGTATTGCTAATTTGGCTTATATTTCAATTTTATATATATATATATATATATATATATATATATATATATATTTATATATATACAAGAATTTCGTCGATTAGAAGCAGCTTGTGAGTTAGTGACGGTTCTATAATCTGCAAATAAGTATTGAAGCTGCCTAAGAAAAAAAAAGCATAGCCATAATTCGGCAACAATGAACCAAGGACGTCGGTATATTTGTATACATTCATATTAAAATTCGAAAGAAACGGGGTTCTGTGGAGTTCGAGAGTAAGAGAGAGTAAGAGAGAGTGAAAGAGAGTGATAGAGAGGGAGGCGAAGAATGATGATATAATTATACACCACTTATCGTTAATATGGGTAAAGAGGAAAATACTTCCGTATAATTGTAAAATCTCATATTTGATGTATGTCTCACGCTTAAGTTTATCATATTATTTCTATTATTTCATGCTTGATTCTAAAATCGAAATCCTGTTGTAAACCGAAACAAACAAATGCTCGCATCTTAACAAATTCCCCTTTTTATAACATCGACTCTCCATTGTTGTATCATACCATGTCGATAGAATTCGAGTATGTACACAACGCGTTATAACTGTTTACTCCCAGAGCATTTTATTTGAAAATGTTTCTCTTGTCGATTACAATTAAAATTAGTTGCGGTTATTGTGTATACACATTGTGAACTTTCATACATAAATATATTTGTACATACACACAAATACAAACACACACCACACACACAGACATATATATATATATATATATCTGTGTTTGTGTGTGTATGTCTGTGTATTAATATATATATAATACATTTAGTAAAAAATATTAATAGATCATCTATATACGTATATATTTCATCCTTTCGGAATCATCTGTGTATAGATAACCATTCCCGCCAGTCTCACAATACAACAGTAACACACGAATTGTGAACGTAAAACAGGTGTTGAAATGAGACAAGGAGATACTTTAAATGTTATTATTACTCGAGAAATCGAAACACAATTCGTTGTAGCAAACCTGGCTTGTGTTATCGCTTAACTGTTTATGTTTAATCTAACGTCGTGTTTTAATCATGTGAATGTTAGAAGGGTGAAATCTCTTTCAAGTCTTCTGACAACTTTTCTGTTATACGCTATAAACGATCACTTACGGACTGTTTGACTGCTAATTGATATTTATAAATCGGAAATGATAAAATAAAACGGCACAGCTGAGAGACAATATTATTTATACTTCATTTTACCTAAATTAACGCTGCATTGTTGAGGTTTGAAAATCTCCACATGGCGTTACAGACGGCACATAGATACACTACTTACACCCTGCTAATTCTGCTTGGTCGAGTTTTTGCTAACAGTATGTATAAGTATATAAGAAAGTAGAAAAATACGTAAAAGTGGAGGAGTGAAATGCAATAAACACAAAAGTTTTATAAAAAGGAGTAAGTTCAATCAATGCACACACAATCTATGTGTTTGATTTCTACTTGAATCACAGCATACAAATTTATTTTAGCATACTATATTAGATAGATTCCGTTAATTCGAAAGGTAGTGAACATTTTTTTATGATAGAAAACGTTCAATATATATATATATATATATATATATATATATATATATATATATATATATATATTTCTTCACACTAAGCAAAATATATTGCTAGAGAAACGTAAGAGGCTACTGTGATTCGGTCGATCAACTTTTGGTTTTAACAAACTAGTGAGTTGGGCGGACGTATGATTTTTAAGATTACACTAAAATCTCGGCATGGTACTACGGTCGAGGAAACAGGAAACAAGAATGGAATTCCGAAGTAACAAGGGCAAAGGAAAAAGGCTATCAGATTATAATGGTTTCCTGCATCTGTAGGCCTCTACAGTGACGGCCGAGTTTGACGCTAGTCGGTTTTGTCGGATGTATTTTCGTTTCAAAGGTACAAGTTCAGTATGTTCATACAAATAAATGCCGAATAATTATTTGAAGAACACACAGGGATGTACCACCTTGGAGATGTGACAGAAATTCAAGCTTGACTTACAGTGCGGGATTTATCAAAATGAACAGTTTTGCTACCTGCTTGTATATAAAAAATGTATTTTGACACACACACACACACATATATATATATATATATATATATATATATATATATATATATATATATATATATATACTATTTTAAAATAAATATCAAATTATTTACAACCTACAGACACTAGGGTTTCAATCTGATTGCTCTCATCAGTGCAGGAAAGTAACATACTTAAACTGAGTCAGTCACTTTCTCCCTGTCCCTCTGTATCTGTCTGTCTGTCTATCTTTCGCTTCTTCTCTCTCTCTCTCTCTCTCTCTCTCTCTCTCTCTCTCTCTCTATATATATATATATATATATATATATATATATATAGATTAAGATTTTTCACTTATAAAATAGATAATTCAGTGAAGACCGGGGTTGTTCCAATAAAAAACAAGCTCGATGATACTCGATTACAGAGTACAGAGCATTTATATGTGATTTTATGAAGGCTTACCAAAGCATGCCTTTCAGGACTCCAATGATCACCATTAAATATATTTTTTCTTACAAATATTATTTATTCAAGTGAAATTTGAATAAATAATATTTGTAAGAAAAATATCTGTCCTGAAAGGAATGCTTTGGTAAGCCTTCATAAAATCACATATAAATGTCCCAGAAAAAAACAAATAAATAGCATAGAAGCGACATTGGAACTTTCAATCCATTGACTAGCGGTTTCACCTCTGACATATTTTCCGGCAGACAACACTAAACAACGACGGATCCTTATGTCAACCTAACCGGAGGGTAAACTAAACATCTGTTCGCAATGCAGCTCAGAATATACTAGGATGATACCGCCTCGAACATAGCGAAGACGTGTTGAAATTTATGGGAGAAGTAGATAATTGCATATTTGTTGATTGTTCCTATTTTTCACGAAACTGGGAGTTGAAGAAAAAAAATGATAACTTCTCTTTGAATGAAACGATACACCTCTAGTGTTCTATGATTTACACGGACGCATAATAACGATATATTTCAATGTTATTCGATTTATTAGTCGTTCGTTACGGAAAAAGAAAATAGAACAATATGGCCTCAGTTTGAGCCCGCTAAAGATTTTAAGCTCTCATTTGATTCGTCTGACTCGAACCGCTTCTAGTCGCTTTCTGAGTAACATTGATGCTTAACTTTATCGATTACCTCAGGAATCGTGTATTTCCTACTTCATTTTTCTTCCAGTCACGCATTCCTGCCTCCTGAATACAAATAGGGTTACGTATCTTCCTGTTCCACAGACAAACGAACACTCGATATACTAAATTCATCATGATAACTCAACTTAATATTTCTATGTGGAGCTAAACGTCCCGAACTACAACTGGCACATAAACAATTTACGCATTTTTTATTAAAAAAAAAAACTTAGACAAGGAAACATACACAGTTACAAGGAAATGGTACGAATCGGAAACACGAAGTTGTCTTAAATGAGAAAACCACCTCAGAAATATCGATCTCAGATCTATTGAGAAAGCCTGGTCGCGATATATATATGTATATATATATATATATATATATACTTTTTTAACTTCATATATATATATATATATATATATATATATATATATATATATATATATATATATATATATATATATGAAGTTAATAAAGTATTTATGCTGAGGAAGAAAATGACAATAGCTGGTGAACATTTACTCTGATCTAATAGCGATAATAAAATGATTTTTGAAACGGCTGTTATATTGGTAACAATATGTTTAAGGGTGACTTTTCAGAACTCTAATTGAATATTTATAATTTTCATTAAACCCCTCATGAATTGTATAATATACTCAAGTAGATGTATATTTAATACATTTAATAAAAGATAAACGGGTATACATCTGGTCTGTATTTTTATATTGAGTACTTCAAACTTATTAATGCAAACATACCTGCAGCCAACTCTAATGAGCATGTATTAATGAAAGACAACTGTTTTTTTAATATATGTATACACATATATACATATACGTTTAAATATATATATATATATATATATATATATATATATATATATATATATGAAGTTAATCCCAGAAAAGATATAAGAGGCAACTAATATCTTTTAATTAGTGAAACATCCGGATTAAGACTGAAACTCAATATACTGGATAGAGCATTTGAATTCTAATAACATTTGATTCGCACCTTATTTTATTATTTCATTTTATATTATGCTATATATATATATATATGTATATATATATATATATATATATATATATATATATATATATATATATACATCTATATATATATATACATATATATATACATATATATATATACATATATATATACATATATATATATATATATATATATATATATATATATATATATATATATATATATATAGAGAGAGAGAGAGAGAGAGAGAGAGAGAACAAAATGAATAGAATGATAGAGAAAGAGAAAGAGAAATACAAATAGACAGGTTCATGTTTAACGTAACACGAACTTTTACGTAAAGTGCAAGACATGCGAAATCTCCAAGGGCATTACAAATTAAATATATAAAAAAGCCTTTAAAACTGAGGATGCTTGGTTTCGGGTTTTAAGTAATGAAATCGGACGATTATAAATAAAACGTCTACTTCAAAAAAACCTGTTGCTATTTATTTTGTCTCAAAGCATTAAAATTATATTTGCGTAAAAGCATCTTGACATTTCGGCGAAGGCGAACAAACATAACAGAAAATTAAATCAAATAAAGCCGTTTTAGTTGAGCTATTCATATATAAAACTTGATACCAGTAACTGTGATAAAGAAAAATATATATTCCTATGTCAGGTCATAATTAATTATGTCGCTAGCGTTTAAAGAGCTTTATACTATTATATGCGGCTGAGCTTTGATATACGCAGAGCGAACTGAAGCGAGAAAATGATGTTGACGTGTAGGATCAGCACTTTAAATTAAGTTTCATATATTTTAATGCGAGTTTAAAAACAAGACACATAGTAAGCATATAGGCGTTTAAAAGGGCGTTTCCAACCCGGAAACTCATAAAAAATCGTCTAAATAGGATACTGTGATGATGCTGCAATAATGTATGGGTAGGCGCATCATGCAGTACACGACCATATAGGACACAGAAAAACATAATTTGGTGCGTCAATCTGCTTTGATACATTGTCACTTAGGATTGTGACATCGCCATCGGTAGACACAAGGACAATTTATCTGAGTAATGTGTGTGAAAGTGTGAATAATGTAAAAATACTCAGCTCCCCAAAACAGTTATTTGTCAAAACATCAGTAATTCTTTGTCGGGAATATTTGGAGTTTCTACATTATTTGGTTTCAAGGGCGATTTGTTGACGACCGAATATTGGAAGTGATGGGAGCCACGAAAGATAATTTCAATATATCGTCTACGTAACAGAGAGAGATGTTTCTTGTAGCAGGGGTGGTCTTAACACTTGAGAAGCGAAAAACAAAGAGAATACATATTTTTTCCGAAGTAGCCGACCAGAAATAGAAAGAAAACAACAAATAAATCAGTTGTGAATTTATAACGGCTAAAATCCAATATCTACCAATAAGAAAACACAGAGTGCCTTTGAAAAATTGCAGGAGAAAATACCCCCCCCCCCGAAACATAAATGCAATAATTCTAACATCTAAATGCAACATTAATTATAATAAATTCATAGAATATAATGCGAAATCTGTTGCAAAAGTGGTGGGCTAGAACACTTTTTACACTTGTTAGTATCCTATATCTTCATAAAGTGTCCATGTGCTCATGTATGGAGTATTGCTGTCACATCTAGGCTGTGTGCAACAACTTATACTGTCTTCCTCGTGGACAGAATGGAAAACACAGTCTCTTACCTAATAGGTCCCGCACTGTCTAACAGGTTCCGGCCCTATGCCATCTCTTTAATTTTGCATCCAGGTGTTTATTTAGCAAGTAATTACACAAAATGTACCTACGCGAACATACTGCAGTTGTACTTTTTAAATGTAAATACCCATGACCAGCCAACTGGCAGCATGATTCCACTCGTTCACTGTAAATGGTGCCAAAACGTCGGAAAACTGTTTAGTCTAATAGCTACTTTCCTTGGAGCGCTTGTTTTTGTAATTCCCTCATTGTTCTGTCTTGTTTTTCATTGCATAAACTTGCTGTAATTTAAATGCAACCTAACAAAACATCTTGCTTCACAATTCCTCAATTCGGATACTCTCTATAAATATGGCCCATAATCACAGTAGTTCCTTTTGCCACAGAAGCAATGTACATATTTTCGGTTTAATAAAAGTTTTAAACATATCAGCAAAATCTGGTCTCGACCATATAGTCTCTCTAGGAGTATCGAGAATAATAATGACGGTATTAATTAGCATGTCAAAACAAGAAATTAAAAAAAAGTAAGCTGGGACTCTTTTATAAGCAACAAGAGGTGCATTATTTTAATCATTTTCAAACTTAACGATTGATTATTGTAATTTTATGTAGATTAAAGTTCTCCTCTTGAATGTTATTCTCAAAACGTTTCGACCTATGTAAGATTCCACCGTATTCAAAGTCGTATTGTCATACTCGCTTATATTTATATCGTAATGTGGAATCTGTACAAAATTTCAAAAACAGCCATTTATTTAATCAACGTGGGTAGCTCACTGTCGTTCCGTCAGCCATGACCGGTTTAACGACTTCAGTAATGTATGTTTGTAATCCTTACTGTAGATTCAGAATTTAACCTAAAAAATACCTGAGAACTTATTATGACTTACGACTTTTATCCTTTTAACTATATGTCATTGCGGTTAATAATTACTATTATTAAGTTTATTTTTATTGTTATGGTTTGTATAATTATAAAATTTATTGATGACACTTTGGCTTTCATTTCCTCAAGCAGAGAAGCAGAAAACTTTCTCCAAAGGCTTTGCGACGTGGATCCCTTGTTGCAATTCACCATAGAAGTTACAGTAAACGATTATCTTCCATTTTGTATGCTTGAGTGTTGAGGTGTTCAAGGTTGATTCAACATTCGAAAAATCTGTTTATAGAAAATGTAGCATTTACAGGACTTTATTTTAATTGTTTCTTTCCATGATACTTAATCGTGTACAATTAATCCCATCAGTACCTTATATATATATATATATATATATATATATATATATATATATATATATATATATATATATATATATATATTTGTGCGTGTGTGTGTGCGTGTGTGTTAAGTAAAGACTAACGCTTTAAGTTTAGTTATACACAAATAAAACAATAAAAAACCCAACCACAAATCTAGAAAAAAGAAAAGTGTAAGAATTTATTTAGTAAGATACTAGTGAATACTGCAGCTGTAACAATAGCTCAATAGATAAGATGTTACACCCTCCCATATTTGATATATTAAAAGTCGGAAAAATACAAAACTCATCATATCTTCATCATCATGTTTAAATGTTGAAATTTAGTGATTAATACTGCGAAGTTTTTTTTTAATCACCGGGTAGTTCTCGATGAGTTCGGATTGTACGAACGTGAAGGTTTTAGTTTAGAGCTAAATCGACCAGTTAATTTGATTCAGGTTAATCATGAATTGCATGAGCTTGTAAATGCGGTTGATTTTCCCGTTGAATCCATATAATATTATGTGGTGATCTCTCAACTGTACTGCCTCGTTGGGTGTATTAATATAGTGGTTTTGTTCTAATCTGTCTCTCTATATATACGTATATATACCAATATATATATATATATATATATATATATATATATATATATATATATATATATATATATGTGTGTATATATATATATACCTATATATATATATTTATGTAATAATATACTATATATTATATACATATGTATATATATATATATATATATATATATATATATATATATATATATATATATATACATATATACATGTACTAATAAAAATATAGACATTAAAATATGATGTAAATAATAATTTTATTAACTACAATATTTATTAATTCAACAATAATTTAAGGAAGGAATATAAAAGAAAGTGTTCTCCTTAATCCAGGAATGTGCAAAGATACTCTATTTTCATCAAAAGAGAAGAGACAGTGAAACAATACATTGCGTATGTTTTACAATATAAAAGTTGTACATAAAAGGGATCTTCAATAAAAGCTGATTAGACGTATATATATATATATATATATATATATATATATATATATATATATATATATATATATATATTGTTCCTGAATCTCGTAAGACTAAAGGGACCAAACAGAAAATATCCTACAACACAGTTTACTGGTTATTTTGAGAAAAGAAAATTAATGTTTTTCAACTCTATATTATCTCAGCACAAGTGAAGTGTAATGAATATTCCAATATCTATGTAATTCATATAGTGATTAAGTGTCAGTCACAGGAAGGTACGTCTTGATTTCTGAGAATTTGGCTTGAAGTAAAATAAAACAATATATATATATATATATATATATATATATATATATATATATATATATATATTATAACTCAGAAGAATAATACGGTGTGACAACATAATTATTATGTGAACAGTTCCATATATTCTACATCAACAAAATACTTTTCTGTACATATCTTCCTAAAATCCTTATAAAAATATTACTTTGTCAGCACATAGTAATAACATAGAACTTCATATCACTTCGCTTTCGGTCAAGGGACGCAGTTGAATTGTATAATAACTACAAACATATAAAACCAAACTCTTCATCAATATTCTATTATATAGACAAAATAATAACCTTTCCTAAAGTATACACAAACACCATGGAGTATCACTCTCAGCATTTTCATATCTTCGTCGCTCAAAAGTCTCTGCGTATTAACACATATGCTGAATAATTACGCCCTGAAATAACTAGCAGTCTAAGCAGACATACATTACCAACTTACCATGAAAGTTCAATGCCTCTGTCTTTTTCAAAAATATTCATTGCTGTGGATACTTCGAGAAATCGAAGCATTAGAGACTTACCCTTATTTTTTCTCTTTCAATTGAATACTTCAACTTTAATTTTACCCTCAATTCTCATCCGATATTCTTAGTTTTTTTATCATTCTGACATTTCCTCTTAGAGATTAGACGATAAGGCATTAAGGACCATTTAAGCAATTGTCTGTTTTTTTAACCGGTCTCGTTCCATTGATCAATAAATAATGTTTCCTCTAAAATGAAGCTTACCATTTTGTTTTACTAGAAATCTTCTTTTATATATATATATATATATATATATATATATATATATATATATATATATACAGATGATGATGTTTGTTATTTTAACAAGTTTTGGTCGATATAATTTCCGACATTTTACAGGTGCGTCCTATCGTCATCGGGACGCTTTATGTCGAACTTCACAATCTGTAGAGAATTCTGAAAAGAACTATTTATTTAAAACACAGGTGTAGTTGATTTTGTTTCGTCAGCCATGGGTCCGCAACGGATAAAAGTGCTTATTAATAATTAAATGTAAGTGACGCTTTTCTTGGAGTAAGAAGGCTCTATCCTCAGTACGCGTTACTAAATATACTAATTACTTAAGACTGCTACCCAGTCATTGCTGATGGAACCATAATAATCCACTCCATTGATACAATCAATGGTTTTGTTCCAAACTCTGTATACATTCCTGAATTTTGCATCAAGATTACGACAAGACGAACCTGAAAAAAGTTTGAAGACACATCGACCAACACTTTAAGAGAATTAAATCCAATACAAAGACAGCAGTCCGCTAATACCGGATAGAAAGCAAAACATGACACAAACATACTGTGGCTTATAGATGGAACTTTATTTACATTGGCCACAATATATAGTCAACACGGTTCTTTTTTACCTATATTCACCCGAAACAAAGCATATTGCCACTAAGATGTAAGCGCTACTGTAATAAGGGATAAGATTAACAAGTAAAGAGCGGTGCATCAAGAATGTGGTCTACATTGCATATGCATTTGTAGATGTTGGTACTGTTGGAGTAACAAAGTAGATTATATGGGTCAGATGTTTGCAGCTAGTTGGGTTTGTCGGGGATATTTCCGTTAAAGAAGTAAAGGTGCAGTTATTTCATCAGAGCACATTCCGTAGAAGTCTTGTAAAACCAGCCCGTGTATTTAATATTGCGTCAATGGGATATGGGCTGGATATTGGGAGATAGTGCGAGACCTAGGAGTTTAGATTTTTTTGTGAATCTTGTCCAAGAGGGAGAGGCCAATTGTTGGTACACTAGCCCAGATGTACTAACAATACTTTATGCATTCGCGTATCATGGTGTTATATGAATATATGATTCTGGCATGTGTGGGAGTCTGAGCGAGCCAACATTCCTCCTTACAACTTTTCAGTAACTAATTATTAAGATCCAGAATTAAAATACTCTCTACAATACTAATAAAATGATTTCTAACTGATTTAAATCACGTATTGATAAGCCATTAAGTAAGCATACATATTTTCTATTGGACATCATATGAAAATGTATTGAATGTCGTATCTCTTCTTTTAGACAATCCTTCTCACAGTCTCTATCCACATATTCAGGATTATATTGGCGTTCCCCGCGTGTATCTACACTATTTGCATACTCCTAGTACGTCATTAAAAACAGAATTCGTCTAATTAAAACAATGGTAAATGATTGTACGTTCTTCTTTCCTGTGCTTAGCATCAGGCGGACCTTCTATAGACAGAGCTTTTTTTTCGCACTTCACATCATCATGGAACTGTTACCTTGTTTATAACTTCGTCGACTCCAAGTTTAACACATTTTTATTATTAACTACTCTATAAGTAATAAAACGCAAGCCATTACTTTGGCTAATGTTTGTACTCATATAGTGCTCCTCATAACTTGGCTGACAATCATTTCTCTTCATTAAACATCGTCTTTGAGTGTCTAGTGATATTGATAAAGGCTAACACAATAATAATAAAAATGTTTATTAGTTTGAATTAATTTTTATTCCCCCTTTTTAATATATTGGATATCATTGACCCCCTTCAAAAATACCAACAATAGTTTTGAGATATCGATGCGTTTGATCATACAGATCAATAACGAATGTACAGGATGAGTACCCAATATAACACGCATATAATCATTAAAAGTTCACTGCTTGACCATATTTTTATGAATAAATGTCGGTTTATATTTACTTTCCTCTTCACAAGTAAAGAATGAAGCACTTGGTCAGTTGTAAATTAGATGAAAATAAAGCTCCCCAATAAGGGGGCGTCTGAATTGTGACAAAATAATATCATAACCTAAAAAAGTCATTCTTTACTTTCTGAAGACTGACGTAAAATATCAAAAGAGAAAATACAATATCGTCCTAGTAAAAGAGCCAATAATGCTCTACTAAATCGATCTACAACACTTCTTAATCGTCGTGCAATAATAAGCGCAATTTGATACCACGTGCAAAATTGTCCGTAACTGTTAAACACTCCTTTATAAAAAATGAACATAAAATTAAACATCACTACAAAAGTAACATCCTACCAAGAAAAATAGTTTAAATTAAAAGTTATCATGACTCAAAATTAAATATACAATCGCGCATAACAATTACCAGCTCATGTCATTGATTTAATACACTTTTATTTCAAAATTGCAAATACTTACCGTTTTGTGATGAGAATTGATGTTTTGAGTCCATTCTAATATTCGCTTCTAATTTAAATGAGAGTAATTTCCTTAATAAATCCTTTATTTTAAACCTATTATTCTAATTAGTCAGGCAGAAGCCACCTAATAATATTGGTTAATAAGATAGATAGATTTTTCTTTGAATGATGAAACATATTTTCATTGATAAGTTATGTGTTGAACGGACATAATCTGAAAACATACGAGTGACTGCTAATGACAAGTATTTGCTTACATTCGATTTAAAAAGGACAATGAAGTAGTCTGCTGGGAAGCATTACCCTGGTTATGTATTTGACAGACGAAAAGTTTGGTTAAAGTAATAAGAGCTGAGAGACAACTGACGAAAGAAAAGACGCTTGATTTTGCGACCTATACCAATCTCGTAGCAGCTCATGGGTTTATCAACATGATGCATAAAATATGAAACATACAAGGTTATCGGGTTCGGATTTCATATTGTAACTTTTTTTTCATGAATTGTCATGCTTTTACTAAAAAGCTCCGACATCATCAATCAACATTTAAGATATCTGAAGAAAAAAACAAATATTGTTTAAACGGCACTTCGAAAAAAAAAAAGCAAATAATTGGGAGAATGTGTATGCTACATAATATGTATATGTATATTATCAAATAAAAGAAAACAACCAAAATATTTTTCTCTAAAGATATTTCAAATGTACCTCGGAGATTACTTATCGTACTGTTTCGTGTGACTAGAGCCATTTTGGGAATTTACTTACTCTACGAATTGATCTCCGCAGAGATTCTCAGTAGAGATGAGTCGATTTGTGTTTTTCTATCTGGTTGAATGAAGTGTTCTGACAATGTTGCATCCCAGAAGAGCAAGATTTCAACGGGCCTAATTAGTTGATCTACGATTGCATTCAGAGGTTCGTTATGTTTATTCTTCGACCGAAGAAAAAATCCTCCAAAGGTCTCTTACTGACCATTCGCATGAGAGTCGTTCAGCGAGGCTGCATCGCTATTGTGCATATGTATGTCGAGGCATTGTGTATTATCTTTCTTTAGCATTTACTACTCGCGTACTCGCAAAAATATACAAAAACATAAACAGGTAGACACGTAGGCAAACGTACACTAATGTAAACACAACCGCCAATAAACGGCTCAACATATTTAAAAGAAATACTGAAACAAACACACGTTCAATGAGACACACCCACACGCACATACCACATGCACCCTCTCGATCACAAAACATTTTAGTAGTACGCAAACTCAAGTGTATACAATCAGATACACACGCCTAAAACACATACACCTATATTTGCCTACTTAAACTTACATACAAATCTACATTCAAAATGCACTAAAACACGCATCCACATTAACATACATCAATGGCAAACTAACACGCATACAGCAAATCATAACTATCAATATATATATATATATATATATATATATAGTATAGGTGCATTTCGATGACTAATAGAACAATGTCTATATACCTCTTATCTGTTCATTCATTTATTTAGTCATAATACTTGGTCAGAAGGACTACAACCATAGTGTTCTTCTGTTTTCTAATATGTTTACACTAATATACGAGCGATTACTACAATGGTAACATTTCGAAAAGTATTACTAGTACGTTATTGCGTGATATGCTATGATGTTATTATGTTAGTGAAATGGTAAAAATATACGTACTTTTCACAATGGTAAAATTTCGAAAAGTATTGACAGATACTTGATTAATCATCAACCAACACTAGTTTAAAATGCGTTTACATGTGCAAAACTAAAGTCAGTCACTCAGATGATTTATGAACATTCTAATATATTTTTTAAATTGTATTTTCTAACCCTTTAATGCGGGAAACGTTGACCATTTTAAACTTTGGTGGATGTATCTGCACTGTTGAATTGAAAATATAACACATAACGTTTCGACATTTTTTTCATGAGAATTTATAATTTGATTAATTTTATTATTTGGACAGCCCTTCTCATCTTGGTTGTTACTCTAAGAACAGTTCGTCAGATTTTATATTCGGCCTAAGATGTGTTACACGTAACATTCTATATACAGTTAAGTACATAGTCCATATCAGAGCAAAGATAACCAAGATGATAATGGCCTACACTCCTCTTCAATGTGCTGCTATAGACTAGTGTGACATATGCACAGATGCCAAGAGATAAATTTAAAATATGTAATTAGAAATTAGAAAAAAAATGTTCTCATAATATATCATTAAGACAAGTCGGCGTTGATAAGTGATTCAGATTTCTGATTATCAGCCACTACCTTCATAATTTTATCAGATATTCGGGATTTAACATTTCGGAAATCAAGCAATATATTAAATAGCAAGCAAGTTTGTGGAATAACTATTTGCAGTTGATTCGTTCCGAATAATTCGATATATGTCGAGGTGGGTTTCACTAGAATCGAAGCGCCGATAAAAAGATAATTTGCCATATTACAGTCAGCATGCCAGCAGTTAGAATTAAAAGTGCATCGCAGAAAGAAGATTGTATTGTTGAAGTAGTTGATTGTTAGTGAATTATCACATATCTAAACAATTTACTTGTGAGGCATATGTGATTGATTGGTCTGTACTGAGATGAAATATTTTTAATACTCGGAAAAACTATGACATTTTTTAGAGGATGGAAGTATGTTTTCTTTAAACAACGATTGAATAACTTGATGCTTGAAAACATGTCGGTGAAAGTCTGTATTGATGGCATGACATTTCTTGATAAGTGTTGTAATAGCGCAAGGAGATATATCGCAAGGAGATATATCGATATTACTTAGAGTATTTTCCGTAATAGGAGGTACTTCTTAAGTTCAGTGACACTTTTAATGTGTACAAGGTTTGGCTTGGCTAAATGCTGAGAATCGTACCATTGGCCAATAAATTTTAGTTAGTAATGACATCATATGTTTGTTCTGTAGTGTGTCTGTGATTCTGCAAATCCTTCGAGAACAAAATCTCTGTCTAGCAACTTTGGATTAAACACATTGTCCGTAGGAATCTATTGCATGTTATACAACTCATTTGCAGTGATTTTGAAGGTACCTTAGATTTCACCGTTTCTATACTTTTAATCGTACAGGAAACTTTATATTATTTGTACAATTACAGAGGGGCATTTCTGAACGTATCGTCACTGGATGTGTGGTCACTTTCTTAAAAAATGAAGGGTCTAAAACTCTCAATACGAGCAAATAACTAATCGTATATATCGTAGGCAACACAGGATGCATTGTTTCTGAAAATAGAATGAAAGACACATTGTGACAATTTCGACATTACATATTTTGTGCTGTGAGGATGGCTGATAGGTAGTAAAATACAACATACTATATCATATATGTGGCAATCAAGATTAAGATAGTCACGGGTGAAAGATAGCCAAAGTATTAATAGTAGTGATGAAGAAACGAAATCGTATAATGATTAAAATAAACCGAGGTTAATAAAATCTAAGCTAAACTGATATACTTTAAATCCAAATATGGAATTGCTTTTGTCATATAACATGTTGTTTATTGAATATTAGCTTTTATTAATTGTATTTTATAGCTTTGTGTGTTTTTATTTTGGCGATCAGCTCACACTATTCTTAAAAAAGGGACGTGAGGGGTTGTTAACGTACTCATAAGTGCAGTCTTAATATTATAGAGATAGTTCTTATTCCAAGCCGGAGTAGTAAACTGTCACCAAACTACCCCTTCATACGACAAGAAGTGAAAACACATATTATCAAGAATTATCCACACAAAGATAGGCTAAGTGTTTTGTTCGAATATCTCCCAATAAAAGGCAATAAAGGTTATAACTTATAAAATAAGTGAAGCAAATGTCGATAATTTGTTTAACCATGGATATAGCTTTATTTATGTTTGAATTAAAATGTTCTCGACTTCACTCGTGCAAGCTCTATTGTATACAGTTACCATGCTCTTCGAATGGTTTTCGATGTATTCGATTATTTTTTGGGTCTGATTTCTTCAATTTATTGATTAGCCCAAGGATATGTCAATATAATAAATTAGATATGCGATCGGTATTTTAGCTAATGTAATTACGTAATAGACGTCCATCTATCTGTTTGGCTGTCTGTTTATGTTCCTGCTAACAAATTTTATTTGAAACTATTAACCCAAGGAACAAACAATTGCAGTGCTATGAGGTTCTCTTAAATTTGTATTGCTGAAAACATTCTTCAAACAATAATGAATATTTTATATTCATTTTTTTTTTAGTTTTAGGACCCAGTCACGTGTTGGTGTTTCTTTTTAAACACAAAAGCCCCCAGATTCTCTATTGTGTTAACGTGAGAAGACACGCGGTCGTGGCGAAGACATAATTAAATTTACCAATATACACATATCGTAAAATAGACATACCGCACAGTATCCATAAATAGGTGAAATATCACAAGTTATTACTACAATTATTTACATAAATGTGCCTACGGTATCGAAAAATACATATATTGCCTCGGTAAACACAAAGATATACATTGCAATTTAGAAACACCTACTACTTATATGGTTGAATATATCTAGTAACGTATACAGGCGACCAGTGTGGAATTGCCCTAGAAATATCAGTAGTTAGTATGTGAGTCTTGTCCAACTGCGATAATAATAGAGTATGTCTGACGGTAACCACGTCAGAATTGGGAAAGCCAGGTACAAAGATACAGTCGATCCGAAACATACCCCTGTTTGAAAGTCAGTTAAAAAAAATCCGCCCAAAGGTAAACTTCTGTTTGAAATACTCTCATTTGAAAATCACTGCGATGTTGAATGTTAAATGTGTTATGCGTTATCTGATATATTGTGTACTGACTACACTCTAAAGATACCATTAACATAGGATGTTCATTTATATATTAGGCTATTAACATTAAAACATCAGTTTCTTTTACGAGAGTTGTGCCTCAAAACTTACCGCTCACGAAGAGAAAAATAGTTACACGGTCAATGTTTAATGTGACGGCTATCCAGCTTTCTTTAAAGACACAACTCTTGATTTAGATTTTTAAAATTGTCTTCAGTCTAGAACAATTCATCCACTTATGACTAGAGACAGAACTAATACTACAACTTTTATTGCTGCACATTATCATATATTGCGGTATCAATTCTACACCATCACCGATGTTGTCAATCATTTTAATTCTATACAATGCAAACAGAGAGGTTGTGTTTAAATTGTTAACGATTTGGTTTAACAACTTGGCTGTGCTTACTTCGAATGTTGCTTCTTTCATAGCACCACAAGCACTTACAGATGTTGGCACCGTCTAACTTGTATTTGATTGTAGATATAACCGAATAAGTCAATATGAACAATAGAAACAAGATTGTTAAAAATGTCGTGCTCTGCTAATTCATACGATTTTAACCTTTTTTTAATTGAAAACAACATAATTATTTGAAACAATTCATTGGACATACGTTGCTGTTCCAATCATATGGGGTAGATCGGGGTCATGATTTGCAATTGTATTATAACTCAGTGAGTGCAATGAATGTAGCGTTATTTGTAGAACATACGGTTCGCCGACATCAGAAACTAAGCAAAGAATGTCACGCAGTCAAGCTAGTTTGTATCTTGAAGAACATTATTTTCGCATAGTCAGAGTGGCATCCATTACATAGCTCATTATGCCTATATATATATATATATATATATATATATATATATATATATATATATATATATATAGAGAGAGAGAGAGAGAGAGAGAGAGATAAATATATATATATAGTTTTATATATAATTGTCTTAGAGTTGACAGATGTATAGAGGAAATGTTTAAATTCACTTAAGATAAGCAGTGCACTCAATAATGAATCTGAGAATAATCCATTATATTGTCTCTGATAGGATCTGGGGTCAGTTTTGGCCTCAGGTAAACGTTCAAAATAAATGATTGCGGCACCTGCACGACTGATGGAAACTAATTAATCTTCATAAATAATAAATGAAGACGTTGCTATTCTCAAAATTGTTTGTATCTACGAATTATGGTTCGGGGGTCATTTCGAGATTATTGCTGGGGATTCTGGTTTTCGCAGAACAGGAAGATCGACGGTCGTTTTCGCGATATTTGTACATATTATTCAAAAGAAGAACAGTTATTGACAATATATCCAACATGATATAAATATACACATTTATGATAGAACACTGGCAAACCAAACATATACATATACGTACAGATATTACGCTTTGCCGATGTCTTTATATTTCTATATCTTACTTTCTCCTTCTCCCTTTTTATTAATATATATATATATATATATACATATATATATATATATAAACATATATATATATATATATATACATATATATATATATATATATATATACATATATACATATATATATATATATATATATATATGTTTATATATATATATATATATATATATATATATATATATATATACACATATATATATATATAGTCTCGGAAGTTTCTCAACCATTAAAACTATATTAAAAAAAAACTAATAAAAAAAAACTTATAGTCCCAAGTCTTCCAGCGGAAAAACACTCATGTAAATCAATTTATTTTTTACAGTTATTATATTAGTTTATTTCTAACACTATTTTAAGGGATCATTAGTTGTTTACCATGAAAAACTGTTTCGGGAATATATATATACACATACTTTATGTATATATTGATATATGTATATATACATATATTCATATGTCGATGATTTACTGCGAAACTAATTACCTGATTATTCTGAATTTTGAAACAAGACTGTTTGACGTAAAAATGGGTAATCTGGGGCTTTATTTATTTTAATTTACTTTTACAAAGAGGCGGTTAAACAAGCTGGAATCACTCCGTGAAAATTCAGATTCCTCCGCTTTTTTCTGAAATATTACCAGTAAATATAAGACATGAATTATTAAATAGTCTCCAAATTTTAAAGGGTTTGGATGATTTTGAAAGTTTTAGCGTTGCTTAATATGGGCACAACATGAGATTTGAAAAGTTTAGTCTTTCGTATTTGACTTAAATTTCAGACATTATAATTAGACATGAACATGGCCAGACTCTCTGAATACGCGTTAACCTTTGACTTGAAGTTGTATTATGTTTTAGAATAAAAATGAGGTAATATATTTCGAGAAAAATAGGATAATGGTAATAGGTTATAAGGATCCTAGGACTATATGGCAATGCTAATCTTCAGAAAAGGGGAATAAACATGTTCTGATTAAACTTAATTTAAGTACTGTATCCGGAATAAATTAATCACGTCTTTAGACGCGTATATTTAGAGTATAATTATATATATTATATATAATCATTATTACAATAAGTCTGTTGTCGAATCAGTTTAGTTGACAACTGAAAGTATTTGCTGGTGTAACACCACTAAAAACTGTGATGCCGCGAACATGTAGATATGTACATACAAATGTTAAGTATATACGTTGTTTGAAATCTCTAATGAGTGAGATAGCTGGTTGCCATTAGCTATAGTGTAAAGCTCTTACAAAGAGAATGAACACCATTTGATATATGCATTTGCATGTAACTTTAATTGATACAGATACAAAGATCCCTTGTTTCAGAATGGTAGTGTTCGAACGCAGATGAAAGTACTATTTTGTAAATAACAAAATATATATATCAACAACAAAAAGACTATGAAAACGTAATAACTAATATGCCAGTTTGTGACAATACATAATATTTCAGTAAGTGACAAAGCAATATTTCAGTATGTAGCAAAACATAATATTTCAGTAGGTGACGAAACATAATATTTCAGTTTGTGACAAAACATAATATTTCAGTATGTTACAAAACATAATATTTCAGTAGGTGACAACACATAATGATTCAGTTGGTGACAACACATAATGATTCAGTATGTGACAAAACATAATATTTCAGTATGTGACAAAACATAATATTTCAGTATGTAACAAAACATAATATTTCAGTTGGTGACAACACATAATGATTCAGTATGTAACAAAACATAATATTTCAGTAAGTGAAAAAACATAATATTTCAGTAGGTGACGAAACATTATATTTCAGTTTGTGACAAAACATAATATTTCAGTTTGTGACAAAACATAACATTTCAGTTGGTGACAAAACATAATGATTCAGTGTGTGACAAAACATAATATTTAAGTAAGTGACAAAACATAATACTTCAGTATGTGACAAAACATAATATTTCAGTATGTGATAAAACATAATATTTCAGTAGGTGACAAAACATAAAATTTCAGTTGGTGAGAAAACATAATAGGCAGTTGGTTACTAAACATAATATTTCATTGGTGACAAAACATAATATTTCAGTTGCTGACAAAAAAATATACTTCAGTTGGTGACAAAACATAATATGTCAGTTGGTGAGAAAACATAATAGTTCAGTTTGTGACAAAACATAATATTTCTAGTTGGTGACTAAACATAATATTTCTTGTTGGTGACAAAACATAATGATTCAGTATGTGGTAAAACATAATATTTCAGTAAAGGACAAAACATAATATTTCAGTTGGTGACAAAACATAATATTTCAGTATGTGACAAAACATAATATTTAAGTAGGTGACGAAACATAATATTCCAGTTTGTGAAAAAACATAAAATTTCAGTTAGTGACAAATTATCATAGGCAGTTGGTTACTAAACATAATATTTCAGTTGGTGACAAAACATAATATGTCAGTTGGTAAGAAAACATAATATTTCAGTTTGTGACAAAACATAATATTTCTAGTTGGTTACAAAACATAATATTAAGTTGGTGACAAAACATTATATTTCAGTTGGTGACGAAACATAATATTTCAGTATGTGACAACACATAATATTTCAGTTGGTGGCAAAACATAATATTTCTAGTTGGTGACAAAACATAACATTTCTAGTTTGTGGCAAAACATAACATTTCAGTGAGTGACAAAACATAATATTCGAGTTGGTGACTAAAACTTAATATTTCTAGTTGGTGACAAAACATAATATTTCTATTTAGTGGCAACACATAATATTTCAGTTGGTAAAAAAACATAATATTTCTAGTTGGTTACAAAACATAATATTAAGTTGGTGACAAAACATTATATTTCAGTTGGTGACAAAACATAATATTTCAGTTGGTGAAAAAACATATTATTTCAGTTGGTCACAATACATAATATTTAAGTTGGTGACAAAACATTATATTTCTGGTTGCTGACAAAACATAATATTTCTAGTTGGTGGCAAAACATAATATTTCAATTGGTAGCAAACCATATAATTTAGTGTATGACAAAACATAATATTTCTAGTTAGTCACAAAACATAATATTTCAGTTGCTGACAAAACATAATATTTTTGTTGGTGACGAAACATAATATTTCAGTTGGTGACAAAACATAATATTTCAGTTAGTGACAAAACATATTATTTCTAATTGATGAAAAAACATAATATTTCTAGTTTGTGGCAAACCATAATATTTCAGTTAGTGACAAATCATTATATTTCAGCGTATGACAAAACATAATATTTCAATTGGTGACAACACATACTATTTCAGTTGGTGACACACCATACTATTTCAGTTAGTGACAAAACATAATATTTCAGTTGATGAAAAACATAATATTTCTAGTTTGTGACAAAACATAATATTAAGTTGGTGGCAAAACATTATATTTCAGTTGGTGACAAAACATGATATTTCAGTTAGTGACAAAAAATATACTTCAGTTGGTGACGAAACATAATATTTCAGTTTGTGACAAAACATAATATTTGTAGGTGGTGACAAAACATAATATTTCAGTTGGTGACAAAACATAATATTAAAGTTGGTGACAAAACATAATATTTCAGTTGGTGACGAAACATTATATTTCAGTATGTGACAAAACATAATATTTCAGTTGGTGGCGAAACATAATATTTCTAGTTGGTGACAAAACATAACATTTCTAGTTTGTGGCAAAACATAATATTTCAGTTGGTGACAAAACATTATATATTCAGTTTGTGACAAAACATAATATTTCAGTTGGTGACAAAACATAATATTTTAGTTTGTGACTAAAACTTAATATTTTTAGTTGGTGACAAAACATAATATTTCTAGTTGGTCGCAACACATAATAGTTCAGTTGGTGAAAAAACATAATTTTTCAGTTGGTCACAATACATAATATTTCAGTTGGTGACAAAACATTATATTTCTGGTTGCTGACAAGACATAATATTTCTAGTTGGTGGCAAAACATAATATTTCAATTGGTGCCAAACTATATAATTTAGTGTATGAAAAAACATAATATTTCTAGTTTGTCACAAAACATAATATTTCAGTTGGTGACAAAACATAATATTTTTGTTGGTGACGAAACATTATATTTCTGTTGGTGACAAAACATAATATTTCAGTTAGTGATAAAACATATTATTTCAAATTGATTACAAAATATAATATTTCTAGTTTGTGGCAAACCATAATATTTAAGTTAGTGACAAAACATAATATTTCAGTGTATGACAAAACATAATATTTCAATTAATGACAAAACATAATATTTCAGTTGGTGAAATACCATAATATTTCAGTTAGTGACAAAACATAATATTTCAGTTGATGAAAAACATAATATTTCTAGTTTGTGACAAAACATAATATTAAGTTGGTGGCAAAACATTA
This sequence comes from Sepiola atlantica, assembly GCA_963556195.1. Taxonomy (NCBI): domain Eukaryota; kingdom Metazoa; phylum Mollusca; class Cephalopoda; order Sepiida; family Sepiolidae; genus Sepiola; species Sepiola atlantica. The sequence goes on from OY744548.1 coordinate 35,199,869, forward strand.
TATTTCAGTTGGTAACAAAACATAATAGTTCTAGTTGGTGACAACACATAATACTTCAGTTGGTGCCAAAACATAATACTTAATTTGGTGACAAAACATAATATTTGAGTTGGTGACTAAACATAATATTTCTAGTTTGTGACAAAACATAATATTTCTATTTGGTGGCAACACATAATATTTCAGTTGGTGAAAAAACATAATATTTCTAGTTGGTTACAAAACATAATATTAAGTTGGTGACAAAACATTATATTTCAGTTGGTGACGAAACATAATATTTCAGTATGTGACAACACATACTATTTCAGTTGGTGGCAAAACATAATATTTCTAGTTGGTGAAAAAACATAACATTTCTAGTTTGTGGCAAAACATAACATTTCAGTGAGTTACAAAACATAATATTTCAGTTGGTGTCTAAAACTTAATATTTCTAGTTGGTTACAAAACATAATATTTCTATTTGGTGGCAACACATAACATTTCAGTTGGTGAAAAAACATATTATTTCAGTTGGTCACAATACATAATATTTCAGTTGGTGACAAAACATTATATTTCTGGTTGCTGACAAAACATAATATTTCTAGTTGGTGGCAAAACATAATATTTCAATTGGTACCAAACCATATAATTTAGTGTATGACAAAACATAATATTTCTAGTTAGTCACAAAACATATTATTTCTAATTGATGAAAAAACATAATATTTCTAGTTTGTGGCAAACCATAATATTTCAGTTTGTGACAAAACATTATATTTCAGTGTATGACAAAACATAATATTTCAATTGGTGACAAAACCTAATATTTCAGTTGGTGACACACCATAATATTTCAGTTAGTGACAAAACATAATATTTCAGTTGATGAAAAACATAACATTTCTAGTTTGTGACAAAACATAATATTACGTTGGTGGCAAAACATTATATTTCAGTTGGTGACAAAACATGATATTTCAGTTAGTGACAAAAAATATACTTCAGTTGGTGACAAAACATAATATTTCAGTTTGTGACAAAACATAATATTTGTAGGTGGTGACAAAACATAATATTTCAGTTGGTGACAAAACATAATATTTCAGTTGGTGACGAAACATTATATTTCAGTATGTGACAAAACATAATATTTCAGTTGGTGGCGAAACATAATATTTCTAGTTGGTGACAAAACATTGTATTTCTGGTTGCTGACAAGACATAATATTTCTAGTTGGTGGCAAAACATAATATTTCAATTGGTGCCAAACCATATAATTTAGTGTATAACAAAACATAATATTTCTAGTTAGTCAGAAAAAATAATATTTCAGTTGGTGACAAAACATAATATTTGTGTTGGTGACGAAACATTATATTTCAGTTGGTGACAAAACATAATATTTCAGTTAGTGACAAAACATATTATTTCTAATTGATGACAAAATATAATATTTCTAGTTTGTGGCAAACCATAATATTTCAGTTAGTGACAAAACATAATATTTCAGTGTATGACAAAACATAATATTTCAATTAATGACAAAACATAATATTTCAGTTGGTGACAAACCATAATATTTCAGTTAGTGACAAAACATAATATTTCAGTTGATGAAAAACATAATATTTCTAGTTTGTGACAAAACATAATATTAAGTTGGTGGCAAAACATTATATTTCAGTTGGTGACAAAACATAATAGTTATAGTTGGTGACAACACATAATATTTCAGTTGGTGCCAAAACATAATACTTAATTTGGTGACAAAACATAATATTCTAGTTGGTGACTAAACATAATATTTCTAGTTTGTGACAAAACATAATATTTCTATTTGGTGGCAACACATAATATTTCAGTTGGTGAAAAAACATCATATTTCAGTTGGTGACTAAACAAAGAAGCGTAGAGATAGAGAGCGACTTAATGAGAGAGACGTCCCACCTTATTCAGCTTACTACTATTGTGTCTGAACAAAACACAGCTAATTACTGTTTACGCGTTTTACAAAAGATTTGTTGATGGATAAAATTTCGATCGTAACGTGACACTAACCAGACTCTATTTAATCTTGCTATTTTATGTTTGTAATATAAAATTCCACCTGCTCGGATACACTTTTTAGTTAGAAAAACATTAGTTCATATGTGTTATAGGCCCGTCAAAGGGGCAATAGTACACCATTAGACAAGATAGGATGAACATTGTTGACAATATTTAGGCATAGTTCATCGATGTTAAGAGTTGACTGTAATGAAAACTAGAAAAATATGGTTTCGTTTTTCCGAAATCTGTAAGAATCAAATTATACTTGTTTGATATACACTCATATACATAAGAGTAGTTTCAGAATGTTCTATATTTTTTATGCTTAAAACAAATGAAGATTAAAGGAAATATCTACCATAATGCGAATTAGAGTGTTTTATATTAAACTCTGTGTCATACATGTATAGGAGTTTCATGATCTGTAAAACATTATCAACTATGTATTCTTAATTACTCTCGGAATATATATATATATATGTAAGTGTGGGTGTATCTATTGTCAGTATTGTATATATGCTAACATAAACTTTTCTGCGTCATATATAGACAACACGTTAGGCTAAGATATATATATATATATATATATATATATAGTATGCTATGGAAATATATGTATGCTAATTAAGCTACACAGAGGCTCCCGCATTACATACCCGGGGGGAATCTTCAGGCTAAATATGTATATATATATATATATATATATATATATATATATATATATATATTTATATATATATATATATATATATATATATATATATATATATATATAGTTTCGAAAGTTTCTCAACCATTAAAACTATATTTTTAAAAAACAACAAAAAAAACATATAGTCCCAAGTCTTCCAGTGGAAAATCACTCATGTAAGTCAATTTATTTTTACAGTTATTATATTAGTTTATTTCTAACACTATTTTAAGGGATCATCAGTTGTTTACTATGAAAAACTGTTTCGGGAATTTAATATTATATATATATATATAGTTTTTAAAGTTATTATTTATGCAAACATTATTTTGCTATAAATTTGCAGGCATCCTTTAGTGCTAACTGCAAACAAGCTGAACTTTATCAAGCCACGTTGTTAGCATGCGCTTAGAGATCAGAGTAAAACAACAACCGCCCATGGAAGGCACATGTATAGAAGATAAAATGGCACGGCTTTTATTAGAAACCGTTAATGGAAACAGTTGATATGTTTGTTTTTTTGTGTTTCTACTTTCTGTTTTTTTAGTAAATTCTGGGGTATTCGACAACAGAGTTAAATGTATTTCAACTCATCTGGCCTACGGCGTAACGAGATACACATCATAAGAAGTTGACCGATAATCGGGTCATATTTAACCCCACTCTTTTTTATATATATTACCACTCTCTATACGACTAGAGATATCAGGACATAACACACACAACATTCAACATTTAAACTACGCACATACAAGATATTACAAGATTAGCTAACACAAGATACATACACGCACACTTACTCGCCTAAACGAACTAGTGCCACAAATAAACCACACAAATATTTAACAATATTATTAATACTCACACTAATATTGGTTGGTTTAAATGTAAATACACTAAAAGCGCTGGGAAAATTTGCATTAAACTTGATGATTTCCTGCAACAATTGGGCATCCGCGCGTCTTTGTATCTTACTGTAACTCTTCTTGAATTTTGTAGGCAAGATGTTACGTTAAAAACATTTAATCTTATGTATCATATAAAAAGATATCTAGGTTTATGATCATGATTGGTAGAATCTAAGAAATTACTGGAACACACTCGCAAAATCGAACAATTTTCTAGTGTTGGATTGAATCGCTTGATAGTATCAAATATTAGAATTAAACGCGTACTCTTATCCAAAATGCTACTAATCTAACAAAACAATATATTTTAACCTAGTTAAATGTGTTAAGCGTAGGAATTATTTTACTTCTCTTCTAAATATAGTTTGATTTCTAAAATAAACGAAAATCCTTTTAAAGTAAATAATATATTCGTAAACATGTATCGCATATTTTTCATCCAGTTTTCTTCAAAGTAAACAGTACATTCAATGCGTACGATGATTTGACGTGGAACGTGGTTGTTCGGTCAAGTAAAAAAAAACGCAAAAAAGTAAAGAAAATATTTGTTTCTAATTAGATAATTACACACGTATACTTTTCAATAATCAGTTCTAAAAATGTGTCAATCACTACTCACATGGATCATTTTTGTTAACGAATTTTCATGCTTTTTGTCATTTTTTTGCTTTTCGGTGCCAATTTTGATGTTTTGGGATGTGTTTTTTGATTTTTATCTGTTTTGGGATGTTTTTTCATGTTTTCTGTCAATATTTCTCTGCTTTCTTGCGCCAATTTTGATATTTCTATGGCTGTGTTGGTTTTTATTTGTCTTTTTAATGTTTTTTTAATGTTTGTGTCATTTTTTTCTTGCAATTTGGCGCCAATTTTGATGTTGTTCGACCTTTTGTTTTGTGTTGCTTTTTATGTTTATTAAATGTGTTTTCAGGTTTTTTTGCTTTTTAGTGAAAATTTTGATGTTTTTGATGTTATTTGTTTTATTTGTTTTTTGATGTTTTTCATGTTTTTTGTCAAGTTCTTAATTTCATACCATTTTTTGCTTTTTTTTATGGTTTTTGAAGGTTTTTTATTGTTTATTTTACGTTTTTCATGCTTTATTTTTGCTATTTTGCACCATTTTTGATGTTTTTTTATGTTTGTTATCTGTTTTTAGGTTTTTACATGTTCTTTGTAATTTTTTTTGTCATTTTGAACAGGCGCCGGATCGAGCTACGGCTAGATGTGGACGCATTAGGCGATTATCTGTCGAAGTGTAGAGGTAGTGTAGTATCGGTTTAATTGTAATTATACCATCCTTCCAGGCATTACCCACTAATCTTCTGAGAGGTGTTGAGTAAGTGTAGTATCTATTCGGTTGTCATGATAATATCCTCCCAGGAATTATATCCTCCTATTTTGAGAGAGGTGGAATTAGTTTAGTATCTGTTCTGTTTTAATCGTACCATAATCCCAGGCATAACCTCCTTTTTTTCAAACGTGTGTAGGTGGTGTAGTATTTGTTCTGCTTCCAACTATCAAGAATATGAGACCTGTGCTGTATACCGCCTTTATGGAATACCTTTTTAGGGGACTAGTGCCGTATTGCGCCCTTATGGTATACGTTGACTTTTTCTTCGCTTTCATGCACCATATATGTTCTGTGGCACGACAGAGGCGCATTTATATTAGCTCATTTTTATGGTAGTGACGCTACAGGAATGAACTTGATTTTTGTTCTTTGATACGACAGGTGCGCATTAATATGAGTACTTATGTATGCGCACCGAGGTGGTTATAGGTGCGTATATAGTATGCGCACCGGTGCGGAGATAGGTGCGTATATAGTATGGGCATCAGGGTAGAGACAGGTACGTATATACTATGCGCCCTGGGGCCCAGATAGGTAGGTATATAGTATGCGCACCGAGGCCCAGATGGATACACATATAGTATGTGCACCGGGGCCGAGATAGGTACGTATATAGTATGTTCACCGAGGCTGACATAAGTGCGTATATAGTAAGCGTACCGGTGCGGAGATATGTACGTATATAGTATGCACTCCGGGACGGAGAAAGCGCACCATGGCACAGAGATAAGTACGTATATATTATGCGCACAGGGGCAGAGATAGCTGCGTATATAGTATGCACCCACGGGCGGAAATCGGTACGTATACAGTATGCACATCGGACGGAGATAGGTACATATATAGTATGCGCACTGGGGCGGAAATATATGCATATATAGTAGCCGCACCGTGGTAGATATACGTAGGTATATAAAAGGCGTAGACAGAGGTGGTACTTTTAATAAAAATATGTCATACTTTTGTTCCGGGACAAAAGAAGAAGTAGGTGGGGAAGAAACAGATTTCGCCGAAGGCAACAGGGAGAAGATGGCAACGGGGCGGGTAAATGGGCCGACCAGGGAAAAGAGAACTCGAGCAACGCTGGGTAGAACTGCTAGTATAAAGTATGATACAAAATACTAATTTTCCAAATTGTCTTGTAAACGATCGTACACCAAATAATCGTTGTGTTTAATTCTTGGAAATAATATAGATATTATTCTAATGTTGTTGATCTCACTTGACATATATATATATATATATATATATATATATATATATATATATATATATATATAGTGGATGCTTTTATTCAAACATGTACAAGGGCTGCTACACTGGCATGTCGATGTTATCGATCTACAGCTCTCACGAGCTGAGGTCTCATCAGGCAGAAAATTATTTTTTGATCCAACCTGGTTGCTGGATGCCAAGGAGAATGAAGTCAAGCGACATGCCAGTGTAGCAGACCTTGTACATGTTTTAATAAAAACATCCACAATACAGCTCTATATTTTATTGAGCACTCTTTTATAAGCCCGGTTTGATTCCCTTTGGATTTCTACCCTGTGGATTTTTACCCTACCTGGATTACTATATATATATATATATATATATATATATATATATATATATATATATATATGTATATGCGTGTGTGTGTATATATATTGTGTGTATTTAGGCAGCATTTTCTAATTTATGAAAACCGTGTTTAAAATAACAATATCTGTTTGTTTAATTATACCATTTTTTAAAAAAGATATAATTAAACAGACGAATTCTGTAAGTTTTGACAATGGTTGCGTAAAAGTATATATATATATATATATATATATATATATATATATATATATATATATATATATATAGAGAGAGAGAGAGAGAGAGAGAGAGAGAGAGAGAGAGAGAGAGAGACAGAGAGAGATAGAGAGAGAGGGAGACCGAGAGAGGCAAAGATAGTGAGAATGAGAGTGATAGATTTGGAGGGGAGTAATTGAGTGAGTCTCAGTAAGGGATTAGTACATGTTGATTGATTTGCACATTTTGTTTAATTGACACAATTAAAATGTTTTCTTGTTAAAAAAATAGTCATTTAAAAGATTAGTATTATATGTATTTATCGTAACTATTATAATATTATAATATATAAATATATATACATATATATGTATATATATATGTATATACATATGTATATATATATCATTAAGTGTGTGTGTGTTAATTGCTGTCCATTGCTATCATAATTCATCATCGAGCCTAGAAGATATTTTGTAGTGGGATCTATTCAATGTGATTTAAAGTTGTTGCAATTTGTTTACACGTGTGGGCTATGTTAACCTCTGAAGATTCGGGTGAACGAGTCGTGAAACGAGATACGACTAACCAGCGCGAATAGCTTGATCTCTGTTTTTTTTTGCTACGCTTTTAATCTAGTCGACATCAAAAGACTTACGAACAGGTGTCTTTGTTTAAAAGAGATTATAGTTGCGTGCAGGGCTAATTTATTACAGATACAAATGTACGGCGCGCGAATGAGAAAGAAGCGACTAATACGCCGACGCTTTCATCCACAGTTTATACGCAGGGAAGTTGGAGAAAGAGACGATTGATAGCTACGCACTTTCTTGCGAAAGAATATTGCAGCAAAAATATATAAATGATAATGCAGATTGACTTTAACGAAATAGATAGAGTGTGTGAGGGAAGCCAGAGCCAAGGAAAGAGAGCGATGTATATATATATATATATATATATATATATATGAAATAATCCAACAAAAGATATGAGTCAACAAATATCTTCTAATTAGTGAAATATACTTTGCTTGAACTTTGAATTCTAATAAAATTTGATAGGCACTTTAATTTATTATCTCATTTTATATCATGATATATATATATATATGTATATATATATATATATATATATATATATATATATATATATATATATATATATATACGTTATTATTATCATTATTACTTATATACATACTGATATTTTAAAATCATATGCGACATATATATATTTTTTCTGTATTCACTATAGCAGTGCCAAATACACGGGTAAACCTTAGTAGTATTTTAGTATATACTTATAGCTATACACCTAATGATTTCTCTTCAAGAATGGCGTACACTCGTTTCTATGGAGCTCACTTGTCATACACGTCAGTTAATTCTTATATATATATATATATATATATATATATATATATATATATATATATACTTATATATATACATTATCAGATATATGTCACTTTATCAAGATAGATCACTTCACGATACTTCACTTATCGTTAATTCCATTATCATTAGTATATATATATATATATATATATATATATATATATATATATATATATATATATATATATTATATATATATATATTTATATATATATATATATATATATATATTTATATATATATTTATATATATATATATTTAATGTATTGAAAATAATAATAATGTTATATATCAGGTAAATTTTATTGCTCCCGTACAACACTGAGTTCAGCCCTTCCTTAAAAAATGTAATGAAATTAATATTAATGTATTCTCGTGCAACGTCGAGTTTCTCATCCCCCCCGAGTCCCTTAATAGTATTAAAAAAATGATATTTATTTAGTGCATTCCCATAGAAGTTTGTGTTCTCTTGTATTCCCCTTGTCTATCAAGCATACACTAGATAGGAAATGCACTACTGTACTATTACGCACATCCATCTTATCTAGGGTATTGACTTCCTACCTATTCCGAACATACTACTTATCAAGTGTAACACAATATTATTATACACACTGATTCAGCATCTGACCAAAATGTGTAATGCATGCTTACACTAACCTTCTTTATCTAGCGTATTAAAAACTTTCTGATTAAGTATTTATCTATTACTAAGTATAATATGATATTATAATGCCCACATGCTCTATCTAGTGTGTTGAGCATTATTTGATTTAACATATACAACTTACGAAGTGTAATACTGTATACCACAATTCAAATGTCCTACTGTATACTTACATTCACCTGCTCTTTCTGGGGTATTCAGCATGAGTGGATACAACATATACTACTTATCCAGCGTCCTACGGTATTATGTTATGGTTAACGTGCTACACTGAGTTGCTTGTCTAGTTTAGGTTGTTGATACATTTATAGTCTTCATTCTGGCACCCGCGCAACATCATAAAAAAACATGGATATGTTATTTTCCCTGGCAAGGCAGCATGTAAACGCACCCGCTCGAGCTGGGATATTAAACACTGATTCTCGCGCAATGCAGACCACCTTTTCTGGTATAAAATAGTATAATAAATCACACTGAAATATTTCTCTCGAGCAACAGAATGTTTAAAACACCTGCTCTATGTAAGATTGCTCTAAGATATGGAGAACTTTGGATGTGTTATACTACTTAACAAGCGTAATATTATGATATTACTGTCATGACTTCCGATCAACGCCGAGTAAACACCAGCTTTTTCTAGGATATGAAGCACATTTCATTAACTCATACACCTCTCAAAATATAATACACAAGGCACCCCCGAGTTAACACACGATAGCAAAGTGTTTTTTTCTCCAGGGCAAAATTGCGTTTTAACGTACCTGCTCTATCATAGATGTTAAGCACTTTTGAACAACGATACACTACTTACCAAATGTAATACTGTAATCTTACACTTATTGCTGATGTTTAGAACGCTACTGTAACCTCCAAATAAAGTTATGCATGCCCCGGAGCAGTGCTAAAGCCACCCTTTCGTAGTTGCTATCCCATTTCTTGCCCGTATAAACGATTCAGAAAGATTAAATAATTCTGAAATTACATAATTTACTTGAAATTACACAACAACCTTTGCGAAATTATTGCTGAAACACTCGTCCCCCGTTCAATTAAATCTGATCCAGAACTCCCTTTAGGGCATACTCAGATATTTGTAACACTTTCATTATCTTCACCGGTAAATCTAACAGTATAATACATAGTTAACTTATATGTAGATTATTTAAACTTTTTTAGATGGAACACACATGCATTAATGTATATATATATATATAGGAAAACATTATTAAATAACACGAAGTGTGTTTTATTGATAAGATTTATTTTAAAATTTTCCGAATAGTCCATTTAATATGTCGTCAAATCATCTTGAGGCAGTGTTAGTATTGTTATATTTACAAATATATTTTCTTGTATCTATATTTGTGATATTAACACATCTGTAATATTGTTCTTACTACATGTAAAGTTTAGAACGATGTTCTTACTCTTTTCGGCGCGACTTTCAAAGAGGATTAACGTATATCCGCTGCTACGCCGTGAGCAATCTTTAAAAATATTTACATACCTTAGTTGTAACGTTATTTTTACATTGAATCACTCGACTCTCAGACTCTGGTAAGCGCATCATTTTTCATTGTTGTAAATTATAGTTGGCGTGGTGAGTCACTATCTTAAATACGTTCCTATGGAGTAATTCGAATTCATATATGATTAGAATTGACCTTCTATTCCTCATATTTTATGGCTTTTCAACACGTGTGAGTTCCTTATTGCAGTAGGAAATGTTGTACTCTGTGTTTCTACTATGTCTTTTTTATAAATATAATATCTTTCCTGGCATTCATGTTATGTTCGTTTATATCAAACTTTGAAAGTATACATATTGCACCCGACTATTTCTTCTTTGATCACCGGATCACTTTCAGACGCACGTGTTGTATATTTATATACAAAGCACACCGTAATGGATATCACGTGTGATAGAAGTATATATTTATAACACTTACTCAACTAAAATATCAACGTTGAACACGACAAATATAATTTCCTTTTGTTATTGACATCATAGTTGTTAAATACAACATCGTCAAGTCAGCTGTAACCTCCAAGTACCGTATCACTTATATAATTGTCGGTTTATGTAGCAGTTCTTGTTTTAGTAAGCATCGGCCATGTATTCAATTACATTTATTATCGAGGCATGCCAACTCTTTTTGGACGAGTACATGAACACGAGATTATCGGTTTTTTCTAGGAATTAAGATTGTACAAAAAATGTAAAACGTCAACTTTGTTTCTACAATCTATTCTTGTAAAATAATACAAACAAATCAGCACGCTCAAACAAACAATAGTCATTCCAATCTACAACCGATTGGTGAGTGATATCACAGGAGTTTACTAGCCGAACAAAACCACGTGTTACGAAAGAAATGAAAAACGTCTTCAAACGCCACTACTTTTATATTTCTATCTTTTTTAAATGTTCAGCCTACACTATTTCGAATTTAATAAATAACCAAGTGATCGCTATATACAATAGTCCTAGATAGAACTCTGGTACGACTCATTCTTAGGTATGCTATCCAAGGAACACCTCTTTTCCTACGAAACGATGTAGTACATCTTCAGCGTGTTTAACCGTTGGCAAGTATGATGTGACATGTCTCTGAACGCTTATCTGCAATGAGACACTTTATAAACGAAAACTCTTCTCACTTGAGCAGTAGAAGATGCGAGCAGACTCTAATTTGGAGTATAATACTATAAACAGAGATGTAAATCAACATTTCGAGGAGATTATCACACCAGCAGAGAGTCGTGGTCTACACGGACATGGCAAATGATGTACCAGCGTCGCATTCGGCTCATAAGAAAAAAACGGCAACGTTATCTGTTCGTGTTTCTGCTCAGTGAAAACCACCTGTCAAAGGAAGTCGTGACGATGACTCGCATATCTTTGTTATAAGATGCATTTTCCCAACATTATGACTGTATGTAGATGTCAAAAGCTTTGATATGTTACTTTACATAGCTCGTGGCAGTATGTTATTTTTGCCAGATAAATTTGCTTTGATATGACACAAATCTACACATTTAGGTTGCGTCTTAGTTGAGATTAGTTTCGAGAAGGAATGTTAGTACTAGGCAGGTCCGAGCTATGGGTAACACATATAATTAACTGAATATTTATTTACAAAATATATCACTGCAAAACCAGATAGACGATAAACCATTCATATACAAAACATCATTTCCTATGCATGAAAAATTTAGATTTTTTAAAGAAGTAAAAGCGTAAATACCAAATTAAAGTGCATGCCTTAAAACACTGCAAACAAAATTGCTTACAACTTCCAGCCTACAAACAAGCGATTAAAAAAGACTGTTACAATAAAAAGAGCATATGAGCTCATCGTAGGTAATAGTAATAATACGATTCAGAAGCCGATATTTATTACTTTATATTTAGGAGCAAATGAAGGAAAAACACATATAAGTGTACATGAGTACTTGATAAGGTGAGTTGTAAACAGTGGACGTGTAATTGATATCCGATGATCTAATGGTGTTACTGAAAATAGCTACGGGACGTATATATATATATATATATATATATATATATATATATATATATATATATATAGCGAGTCATGGAGAGTAGATATATATACATATACGCATGCAAACAATTTTAAATAGAAATGCTGTTAATAATTGTGATAAAACGTATTCTTTATTTATTATTATTTACCAAATTTGATAATATCGATGACACAATTATAGTTGAGGAGGGGTTAAGTCGAAGGGCACAACGCCTAAGTCGAAGGGCACATAGGCGTTCTATACGAAAACTGTCGTGAAAAAAATTATCGGTTATCGTGTCTCTTCCATACACAACTGATCTCGGGGACACTAATGCTATACAAGATTACATTTAGGTTCGCTCGTCATCTCCCGTTCTGATTATCATCAATGTTATCAGCTTCTGAAATGCTTATCTCATGAGATCGGACTTCGAAATTATTGCTTAATATGTCGTAAAATAAAATAAAATGTTCACTGGATGTTCCTTGTTCAATATGCCCACTTTCGTAATGTATCAATTATCCACTCGCATTTTTTAACGATCTTCATTTAGATATCGTTTAAATGCGCCCTCGATTAGATATGAAAAGTCTTTACACTTCGGCAAATCGTCAGTCGTTAACGCTCTCATCGTTTTGTCCGTCGCGTTTAATTTTAAAATAACATTTTTTATGCGTTCACGCATTCAAGTAAGGCCAGTCAATACATCTGACATCGATGTCACGTTTAGGTATGAAATTTAGGTTTTTCATACTAAACGCTCATATTAATTGGGCGCATCATAAGAGTGTGCGTTATTGTCATTATCTCAATAGGCTGTCGAGAGAAAAAGAAAATATAACATATTCTATCTCTCTTGCTCTTTCTTTCTTTATCTCTCCCCCCATAACACACACTTACACCCTCTCTATTTAGTTTACTTACAATGTACTCTCCCCCAGCCCTCTCTCTCTCTCTATCTATCTCTATCTCTCTATTTTATTCAACATAACTGTTTAGTACCGTTCCCTCATATATATATATATATATATATATATATATATATATATATATATATATATATATGTGTAAATATAACTATATATATACAACTATATATATATACATACATATATATATATTCACACTTATATATAGTCTATCTCAGAAGCAACTCTTTATTCTTCATACATTCACAATGTTATCATTTGTTTTCGCTCTTTCACTCTCTCGCTCTCGCTCTCTCGCTCTCTCGCTCTCTCGCTCTCTCGCTCTCTCGCTCTCGCTCTCTCGCTCTCTTTCTTCTCTCTCTCTCTCCTTCGCCTATCTCGTCCTCTCCGTTGCGCTCTCGTACTAATTCGTTTTCTATCTCTATCTATAGCCCTACCATACACTTACATGTTCTGTTTAACACACTCCTTTATTATCACCACACCGTCTGACTCATTCTATTACTTTCTAACACATTTTCCCTTGAACACTGACTCGGAATATCAGCACTATCTCTCTATATATATATTCCACTCTTACGCCCTCTCTTTCTCTACGCAACACAGGCTCAGAGTGTAACCAACATCTCCATATCTCTATATGCTTCATCTTTCTCCTCCCCCATTCTCTCATTTTTGTTTCGTGTAAACCCGTTCTTTGTTTTTCCTTCTCAAAATATTTCATATCCGAATTGTACACCCTATTAAAATGCTGTCATTGATCTTATCAAATATGCAACCTAATAATATACAATCGTTAATTTTTAAAATGACATTAACATTTTCCCTCCCAAATATTCGTCGATAAATAAATATTTTTATTTATTATTATTTGTCGGATGTTACATATATGAATACTAGTAGATTTTACCAACATTGCCTGGGTATCAAAAATTTGAATATCAATTTAAAACACAAATTCTCAAAATCTTTTTTGTTTATCTGTTTTCACATTGGATCATTTATATGATGTAAGTGTAATGAGAAAAGCGATCCTCCCCCGCCCCTGCTCCGAAATAAATGACAACAATCCGCTTTGACGAACACCTAACCTCGAACAAAAAAATGATATGTAATGAGACTCATTCACACTGTCGACCTAAGGGTTATACATGTATAGCTTCACATAATGGGGATGGTTCGCCTGTTGAGAGAAGAAACTAAAAACAGATGGAGCATCCAGGGAATTTGATTGAGAGCATCAAAATTAGCGAGAACCGGCATTTGTTCAGGGCGGTTGAGAATTAGTTTATTGAATGGCGGAAGCTTGTTAACAAACTAATACAACGATATTTGTTTGACCATATTCTTTTAATTATTTCTATTTTATAATGGCACCAACATATGCCACCCTAACACTGGCCTACCTAGAGAAGATCTTGCACAGCAGAAGAAGAGGTTACCCACTACAAATAATACACAAATGTATAGAACTAGCAGAAAACATTCCATTAGATTAATTACCACTCCCCAAAAAACGAAACAAAGAACAAATATTAGCGTACATCTCTACACACAACAAACGCAATCCAGAATTATTCACAGAAATAACAAGAAACCTAAGCCGACTCAACTATAGCAACACACTAAACAACATATTAAAAACAACGAAAATAATAAAAAGCACACGCCAACCAAAAAACCTTAAACACATTTTAACGACATCCAAACTCAAACAACACACAAAAGGGGTCACAAAATGCAACAAGGAAAGATGTGGGGGTATGTGATATAATAATAGAGGGGAACTCATACACATTTAACCACCCAACCAAAAACATCCACAACAAAAAAGACCTTAACTGCATCACCAAGAACGTTGTCTATGTGCTAGAATGTACGACATGTAATGAAGCTTATATAGGTGCGACCAAAACATTTAATAATAGAGTATATTTACATAAAAGCAACATTAAAATCAAAGAAAACCGTAAATTATTCGTCTCCCAACATGTGCACTCATGCAGCGGAGGAAAACTTAAAATAATGTCAATTTTCCTAAGCTAAGATTGCAACTACTTTCTAACACAAGAAAAAAACCTCGTGTTTAAATTCAATCCAGATCATTACTCTAACAACACACACTTTTATCAACCTTTCTCTACCTCTCTATACGCCTGTGTGTGTACACACATATGTGTGTGTGCGTGTTTGTGGTCGTGTGTTTATATGTGTGTGTGGGGGGTGTATATGTCGCTCACCTATGTACAAGATTCAGAACTGAGCATACGCATGCGCCCACACACGTACATGCACGCACGGGCATAACAACTTTCTAGGAGACATGGGGAAATAAATAGTAATAAATTCCAAAATAAAATCAACGCACCCCAACAAATGAAGATGACCGATAAAATAAAGGTCAAAATAACACGTACTTATAAAAACACACACGACTTTGACCAAGAGAAGCAGAAAAAATAAGAAATAAACATTATTTTTAAAAAGATATAAAATTATCAAAACACGTATTCAAACATCCACAAAACCCCGCATGCGCAAAAACGTCAAACAATAACAAATTTCCTCAAATGAAACAACACTCTTTCAAATCGAAAGACATTTCTTCAAATGGATTTACATATCTGATGAAAGCGGACAACCGCTTTAAACGCGTTATATAAAATTATAAAATGATAAAACAACAAAATAATAAATAAATGTTGAAAAAAAAACATTTGACAAATGTTGGTAGCCTTACTCCTTTACATATATACTTTTCTGTCGTTGCAACTGCACTAATACTGAACTACTCTCTCTCTCTCTTATATATATATATATATATATATATATATATATATATATATATATATATATATATATATATATGTAAATAGTTAATTTTGTTTAAATAACAGATATAAAACTTAATCAGTTTAGTCAAATATAAAATATTGAGAAAAAAATAAAAATAAAAAGTATTTAGTTATCGTTGTATTCCATTTGATACGGATATTAATATTTACTGCGTTGTAAGCATATAATAATATTACCATTCCACGCAAGTTTTACAGATTTGAAATAGCCTCTCATATAGAAGGAATCCCACGAAATATATCATGAAACACGGTCACACACATCAGTGTTGAAGTTTTGCCATATCAAGTGAGATTTTCTATTAACAAAAATAATTGAAAACCATATATATATATATATATATATATATATATATATATATATATATATATATATATATAAATCACTTGTTTTGTCTTACGTCTCAACGCGGGCGTATTTCAATTTCCTTTATTGTGATAGCCTTCTAATAATATTCTATATACGTATTACACACACTGCTTCAAGCCCACTACCTCTCATATATATATTAATGGGGGCAATACAACGATATTAACAGAACCTATTTATTTGAAACGATATTTCGCATAGAATAAAGCGTCATCAAGTAAATGATAAGGGACAATATGCAATACGTATATACAGAGTTTGTGTAAACACAGTGGTATTCATTTATGTAAAAAGAGCTTATTTGTACAGGGTTGTTTTTTTAACTTTACATCATTAATCTAATTTAATATGTGTTTATTTTCTTCGTTTGCGTGGTCTTTGGTCTTCCTTGATTAAATACATCACCTCCATTGTGTATTTTATTTTCTGTAACCTGATATCAGAAACTTTAACATTCGCAACATGCTGATCGCGTCCTCCATTTTATTTTCTAATAGAGGCCTTGTCGATCATGACGCTTAGATATTTCATCGCCGTTCATATTTGTTTGATATTATTTTTCATGTTTATTGTTTATGCGGGAACACCAGGACTAGATTTACTTTACATGAAATGTTGTTACATTGCTAGTACTTATCTATTCTATATCGAGAAAAAACAGCGCACTATCACGCATATTTTGCGTGTAACATTCTTACAATATATTGACAAGTATTTCTTACAATGGGCAATAACCTGAACACTAAGCATTTACCGACCATTACATATATATATATATATATATATATATATATATATATATATATATATATATATATGTTTATATAATATATTAATTGTATGAGGAATTATCTATCGTAAGTAAACTACAACGACCAGTTCATGTTTTATTCTCGCAGTAAAGCATCAGGATGAATACGCTTTTATATGTAAGCAATTACTTTATATATAAATAATGTTTAGTCTACCTAGGTGCGTTGTTTTGACTTTTGAATCCGTATTATTATTTTGTATCTCTGTGTTTATGTTTATTAAATTAGTAATAGGGGGAGTAGTAGTAGTAGTAGTAGTAGTAGTAGTAGTAGTAGTAGTACAAGAAAAATTCCTACCGGTAAAATACATAGCCCTGTTGTGCTCACATACCCTTAATGACAATAAAAGTGTAAACATTTGGGAATTTCTTTGCTTTTGTACACTTAGTGTATATGAATTTTCATCTTAACCCTATTAAGGGCATATGATTTCAGTATACTGGCATTTTTCATGGAACATAACATCAGAATTCTAACGGATTATAAGACATACAAACTTATTCGACTAAACATAATATCGTAAGCTTCTTTAGTACTAGTTCAAAATTCTTAATTGAAAATATGCATATCCTTACTGTCATATAATTATTGTTTTGTATGGATTAAGTTTTAAATCTTAAAATAGTCTTTATTCATACGAGATATTAACCAAGGCGTGTACATGCTTAAGTGCTGAATACCATGTTCACTGTACCAAACCTGATTTATATGCAGTCCATACTACCGAACAATAAACACACATTGTTCTAGACTAAAAGGTGCAAGAAATTGTAGGTGCGATATATTTTTAATCATAATAAATTATTTGGGCATTGGCACCGTTTTTTGTAAATGTGAAATGGTAGCTTATTACATATATGTCAATAAATGGTTTATCTGCATGGTATTTTCAAGTGTGTAATTACTGTTCTTATCTTATATCTTATGTTTACTACTGGTTCATTTCGAAATAATCCCCACTGATTATACAATGACTGAAATGTTGTGAATATTGGAAAATAGATGATGCGAACAATTGTCCTATACATGCCAAAAGAAAAGTAAAAAATCGTAGCAAACGGTATGATGCGGTTTTTTACAGACTTGATCCTATTCTTGCATTGCTTTCATCAATTCGTTTTAGAATCAGGTACTCACATAAAAGAACTACACTACAGTTGCCATTATCCATAGACCTGAAACTGTATTATGGAGAAATTTCAATTTTGGGAAATTTTCAAAACATAAATTGACGAACGACGGAAATAAAACTTTATAAAAAATATCAAGTTAATATTTGATTCAAAATGTCCGAAAAGTCAGATCGAAAACATATTTCGTTGGTAAGTAGGTAAACAAACCGTAGGGAGATTGTACAGGGTGGGCAAAAATAAGGGTCCTATTTTAAAATTTCATAATTTTTTTATTTATTGATTTTTTTAATTTTTTTTTTTTAAGAATAAGTAAAGGACCCCTTCCGAAGCAAGCATGAGCCGTATTAGCCCTAAGGAACGTACCCTCATTTAGAAAACATTATTTTTGCTTAAAAAACTCAAAACAGTGTAAAAAACAATACTTTAGTTTTTGTAAGTTTTAAGAAGTGTTTTTCGGCTAAAATTTGTTTTGTTTATTTCAAAAAATCTCGGAAGGGTCAGTCTACACACACATAAAGTTTGGTGAGTTTAACTTTTATTTTGTGGAAGTTATTCAAATTCAAGTTATTCAAATTTAAAGATAGGACCCTTATTTTGGCCCACCCTATATATGGCGTGCATTTTCACAGACATAAAGAAATACATGTTCTTGAATGTAACTGCAAAACAAGATATAGTCATAACAGATAGAACAGAAGATATCCGCAAGTAGCTCTTTGTGTTTCTAAATGTTTAGAAACAAAAGAAATTAGAACAAATATAACGATATGATACGATTTCTTTTTGTATCATGTGTAGTACTAACTCAGTAATCAAATAACAATAATAATTAGAATATAGCGGTTGAAAATATGTTGAAAACATTTGATAAATAACGAGATTTAGAACCGAAAAATAGTTAATCCCTCACTTAACAATGATTTAAATCATAGATAAATAATGTATAATTGTAGAAATTTAGAAACTTTGACAACGTTTCTATTATTTCAAAACACCCATACTAAAGCCAAATATAAATAAATGAGACTACATTATTTAAACCCTTGATTTGAAGGTAGTTTCCGGTATTTTGATTATCTTTGTAATATTTCTTAGGAGTGATGCGAATAGAATGGAGTCACTTAAACGTGTCTCCGTCGGTGCACTAGTCTCTGTCAGTATCAATTGGGTAAAACCTATCAACCTCGATTCAAAGCTAGTGATTTAATATAAATAAAAAAAAGTCCTTTGAGAAAGTCAGCAAGGCTGCAATCTTTAAATCTCAATTTAGTACTTATAGACTTTGATGAAATGTAAAATAAGCTAAGAGGAAAGGAAAATATGAAACATAAAAATTAGTCGATGTTTGTATTACAAAAGAAAATGCGCTTATGTTTCGTCCATTCAATCTGCGCATGTAGCGATCAAAAATGTATTTCCGAATTACCTGTGACATGCAAATGAAAATACTATTCTAAGATTGAGCATGACAAAAAGACAGAAAATGGTATTGCACACCAGAGCTTGACAGAGCGAGGGAGATACCATTTTGAAGTTTATCCTTAAAGACCCGTAAAATGGCATTTTTTTATTTCAAGCTAAAAAAGCAAGAAAAATTCTATTTCAAATTTCAGCGTAAACAAAGGTCGACATTTCTTTAAAATTTTATCATAAAAGATAATTAATCAAATTTCAACCTGAAATACCTATTTCAACCTGAGAGACAATAAAAATGATTGTTCAAATTTTAGCTCCAATAAACGACTCATAATGCTATTACAAATTTCAGTATAATAGATCAATCGAAACTTTCGTTGGAATTTGATCCTAAAAGACACTTGATGAAAATAATATTTCACATTTGAGACGAATCAGAATTCTTTTTCAAAGTTTAACAAGACAGAGTAAGTCACAGAAATACCCCCCGGTTATATACTTGGGCGCATCATTGCGTCCATTCGATCGCTGCAATCGCCAATTAAAATGCTAATTAAAATCAAAGGGTTACATAGCAGACAGAATGTAATTTAAAACGGACGGGCATATGTTACTATTCCAAACCCAAGTGTTACGGACTAAACATCGCAAGAGGCTCTTATAGAGACATATAGAGGCACCTACAATAAAATAAATCGATCCATTCTGCGTTGAAAATGAAAGCTACCGATTAATGGACGGACCTGATCGATGGGAAATAGTATCTTACAAAGATGCAACGACACGTCTGAAAAATATCTATCTAAAATGAAGGTTACATGCATTCAATAGTTTTCATTAGGTAGAATGTTCACACGTACAAATTAAATCATTCTCCACGCTCGACTGATTTGACACGTTTGCACTAATTAATCAATCCATTGTATAATCAATCAGGCTAATTATGCAGAGTTCGATTAGGTGTCCGCCTACCATTACCGAGTGTATTCGATCGTGTAACATTTTTAAGTTGCGTCTCCCTATCTCAATACGAGGCGTTCTCCTTTGGTCATTGCGTCACGCTTACATTTTAAATTGATTTTTCCTCGGTCTGTCACGTTATAGGCATTACATTAACGTATCATAGTTCAGATGCTTCCAAGCATATACATAAAGACTGCATAGCTTGATTAGTATGCCACGTTTGAAAGAGCATATTTTAGAGCGAAACGCGCACATTCATCGACGCATACATTCCTCAACCCAATAATCTATTATATGAGACAATTTTGTCTGTATTTAGATTTGGGTTGATTTCGGCTGAAAGAAAACACTGCTAACGTAAATCTACAAAGTTTATATATTATTTTTCAGCATTGACTCGGAGAGTATATTGCCAATTGTCTTTAATATTAATTGTTTTGCGGTTGACACGGCAAAAAATTTTAAGGGTGAAGACAACATTTGCAGTCTTTTAACCGGACAACTTGCATTGTCTTTTCTGATAATACACTTATTTTTCTGTCATCGGTCAGTGAAGAAGAAATCATTCTAGACTGAGGATGTTTTTATAAGTTTCCTCATCAAAATGTTCACTTTATGTGGAGTGTGATATTCCCCACATTTGTGTGATTAAAGTTTTTGGAAAAACACGTGCGCATTTCTCAATAACACGATACAATTTTATAAAACACTATCACGATACACGGCCTTTCACATGAGAATGGGTCCGGAAGTTGAAGAGTAATACAACTATGTATAACATATTGCTTTTAAAACTGCTCTCTCTACTTTTCCATATTCTGCCTCTCCACCTACTCGCATCACCCCTTTTCCTTCTAAAATAAATTTCCCTTCACCCCCCCCTTATCCGCCTTTATCTTTTTCTTTACATTTTCTTTTTTATTCTTTAAAGTCACCTCCAGTCAAGAAGCTCATCTCTTCCTCTGACCAAGAACATAATGGATACTACACATCGATCTTAGACAAAAAAAATAAGAAAGTGCATTTTAGTTTCAGACCGAGGTTAGTAATTACCTGCAACCCCACAAAGACAAAGTTAGACACAAGATCGGTTTTGATATAGGAAAATTCCAGATATCCTAAAATGGTTAATGTGGATTAGGAAAAAAAATAAAAATTCTATCAGTCTAGAAATAGTTCAATATAACTGACTGGGGACATAACAGATGAAGTGTGGCATCAGAACAGATACTACGATTTGCTTAGTACATTACTCGGTCTGTCAAGTTATAGATTGTGTTTTCGGAAAATACCATGATTTATTTAACCATACAACATGTAGATACGTATGCGTAACGCAATAAATAGCTATCCCCGTCCGTCTGTAAGTCGGTCTGTACATCGTTCTATCACGTTTAAGTCTGAGGTAGCATTTTTATCGTTAAACGCGCAGATTTAAAGTGCGCATCTTCAGAAAAGTCGTTTTTCTTTCTTTTGCGTCTCAACTGACGCGTCCCGCCTTTTTTACATAGGGTAGATCGATACGTTTCTAATCGGCCGAGGCATTTCATCGATTGATGCCGATATTTCAATCAGTTTTCACGTACGCTGTCTGACGGTCCACCTGCTCTGCCAATCGGGCAATTAGCGTATCGATTCATTTGCCGGTCGATACTGGCTAATTACTACGAGAGAGTCAGCGATGAAGGTGGACAGAGGAGAAGTCATCTATGAGGCGATGTGTTCGACATCGACATTGACCATAAGAAGAGGAACGTAAATACAACGCTTATTGATTGATGGCAACGTATTTCAACCAGTATTCAATTCAGTATAGATTTTTCTGTTAATAATAATAATAATAATAACACTTATAATAACAGCGACAACAACAACAACAAGATTACTACTATTACTACTACTACTACTACTACTACTACTACTACTGCTACTACTCTAGGTAGACTTGTTTCCACTCAGACTCCAGGGACACTACCGGTGATTATCACTGAGCAATCATTGATTAGTGAGTACAAATTATAATAATAATAATAATAACAATAATAACAATAATTAAGATAATAATAATCATCATATTAATAATACTAATAATAATGATGATAATAATAATAATAATAATAAGAAGAAGAAGAATAATAAAATTAAAAAAATAAAATAAAAATAATAATAATAATAATAATAATAATAATAATAATAATAATAATAATAATAATAATAATAATAATAATAATCACTTGCCTCTCAATTATGTGAAAACTAGCATATTTTCTGAAAGTATTTATGACCATTTGGACCAAAACAATTTGCTACCTAAGGAACAGAAAGTTTGCTGAAAAAGATTATATGGCACATATGTTTAGCTTCTGATCGATAGAATGATCCTAAGAAACCGCAAACGAAGAACTATAAAACTTGCCACGGTAGATTATAAGAAAGCATTTAACATGGTATCTCACTCATGGATACACAAATACCTGGAGATTCTCGGAATCGCCACTTACGTGCATACAGTTTTAAAGAATAGCATGAAGAATTGAGAAGATTTCACTTCAGGAGGCGTTGCATTGGGTAAAGTGAAAACCAGGAAAGGGTTTTTTTCCAGGGCGATAGTGTTTCCCCTTTGCTTTTAGTCATTAGTTTGATCCCAATGACCCTTCTCTTACGAAATTTGAAGGCAGGATATGGACTTTAGAAAAGACTTCCAAGAGTCAAGCACGTACTACTCATGGATGCCCTAATAGTTTTCGTAATAAATGAGCCCCAACTTACTACCCTAATTAATACGGTTAACTCATTGAGTAACGATATGCAAATGGAATTTGGCATCACTAAATGTGCTATTCTAGTTGTAAAAATGAATAAACATGTCCACTCAGATCGCCTTGAACTCCTAACAACAGATCTGATAAAGAATTCAGTGAAAGAGTCTACAAATACTTTGGAATTCTGGAGAGGATAATATTTAAATAAGCAAATTAAAAACGATGTAACAGCTGATTACAACAGAAGTGTAAGGGTCATGCTTAAATCACATATCCACAATCGAAATACAATCTATAAATTAATGTTAGAGCAGTAGCTATTATTCGATATACTGCCGGTATACTTGACTTGAATGTAGATTAAGTCAAATGTACCGACACACGGAAAATGCTTACACTTTATGGAGCTATCGTACAGAAAGGAGATGAAATTCTTCTTCGCGGAGTGAAAAGTGAGGAATTACTAAGAACTGGAGTGAAAAAGAATCATATGATACAAGAGAGGGGGTTAAAATTAGTTGAAACTACACAGTGTATTATTTAAGAATATTGCATTCAGAGATAATGACAGCTGGAATATGTTGGTGAGAGGTAATCACAAAAGATCTACTGAGATCACCTTAATGAATGCCCATGAACAATCCACTCACACTATGTCCATCAAACATCGCATTGGCAAAACTGCAGAATCACTGTTATGTCGATTGGGTAATGAAAGTGAAGTAACCTTAGCGCATATTGTATCTCAATGGGCAATGCTAGCACAACATCAGTATGAAAAATGGATACACGACAAAGTCGCTCAGGTACTACACTAGAATATATGCAAACTTTAGTAATTGAACCACAATTAAAAGTGGTGTGAGCATTAGCCAGAAGGAGTAGAGGAGAACGGCAATGTCAAACTTCTTTGAGACATGAGCATACAGACTTATAAGGTTCTTGAACATTAACAGCCCGACTTCATGTTTCTAAACAAAAACAAGAGAACTTGCTTAATCATTGATATAGGCTACCCCAAAAGTGAAAAGAGCAGACGCGTAAAAGCCGCCAAGCGGTCGTAAAGCGGTAGAGGATAAGCGAAAAGACGTAAGTGGCGCACGCCTCAGCTCTACCCCTAAGGGAAAGCTACCTTCGAAGCCAAATCCGAACAGACGCTTCGACCTTAGACTATACTTCCGACCAGTTCTTATAATGCTGGAGACCCGGACCGAACCACACGCCGAAGATCCGGACCAGGCCATTTGTCCAGTTGAAACGGCCCGGCAACGCAGGCGCGTTGCTCCAGGCAGCCAACTTCAGGCCATAGGATTTGCTGAAATTGACTACGGCCCCTGTCACATCTTCGTACTGTTTGAGTGCCTTAATCACAGTGCATATGTCTCGTAAGGTCGACACACACACAGTGACATCATCGTCCAACGCGGAAACCCTGTCTCGCGCACCACCAGGCAGAGCAATTCCACGAAGGGCAGGTCTCGTCGCCCCGTCCCTGAGTTCACGGAGAAAAGGCTCCAACGCAAGGACGTAGAGCAAAGGCGACAGCGGACAACCCTGACGCACCGACCGCGAGACAACGAACGACTCCGATCGCATCCCGTTTACTTGCACCACTGCCGTCGGATCGCAATGCAAAACGGAGATCCATTTGCAGAAGTCCGGTGTAAAACCGGCGGCTTCTAGAACAGACCCCATAAAACAATTATCAATCATCTGGCCCCCCATCATGCCCATCCTTCTTCTTCAGTAATATAATCACGCCCCTGGTGATTTGACCGGGGATTGAACCCTGTTCAAACCAGTGGTTGAATACATTCGTCAGGAACGGGACGAACATGTGTGACATCCTCAAATAGAATTCATAAGGAAGACCATCGATTCCCGGTGATTTGTTGTAGCCAGCCTGCTTCAGCGCGGCAAGGACCTCATGCTCTGTAACCAGATCATAACAGCTAGCCGCTACAGCCGCGTCTACGCGAGGCGAACCGGCCAAATAGCTGTCAAACTCCTCGACCCGAAGTCTGGACAGATGCGTAAAACGTTCGGAAAAATGCGACCGAAACCCCTCACAAATCTCACGTGTCGATACCAGGGATCGGCCTTCCAGATCTTTTACTTCCCGAATGTATTTCTCCGATCTACGACTACAGCGCTACGTTCTCGAACGTCATAATTCATGGCTTCGTTGGACACTTTATCTAACCTAGCCTTAATTATTTGACCTTCATACCGCTCGTTAGCCGCGCGTTTCAGGTCGCCTTTAACTAGTTCTATGGTTAGGGAGTCCCCCCAGCCACCGCCCGGGTCAGCTTATCTTCTAAAGACTTTACTGTCCTGGCTTTATCTAATGCGAGGCGCTGGCCATATCAGACACAAATGCCTCTAACCTTAGACTTAGTGTTAACCCACCATCTTCTCCCTGTAACCGCCTCCACTAAGCCCCGCCGTAGAAAATGTTCTAGCTTTTCCTGGAACTCACGCACCTCCAGTAAAGAGGTATTTAACTTCCAGTACTCGGCTTGGCTAGGCCTATTTACTAACTTCAGACGGGCCATGACTAGTTTGTGGTCCGAATGACCTAACCATTTGAACGTGGGACAAGATAAAAAATCTACGTTGCCTCTTCTAACTAGCATCCTATCCAAGTAGGTACATGCAAAGGATGTGCCACTAGAGTTCCACGTCCACATCTCCCGCCCGGATGATCGAGACGAAATCTGTCGACAAGATCGCACGAGGCCATCAGGTCAGACAGACTGCTCTCACACCGCACAAACCCACTAGTCCCGCACACCCTGTCTATTTTGGGATCAAGGATGGCATTCCAATCACCCATTAGTACTAACCGCTCCGAACCACCAAGGAACACCTTCAACCGCCGAAAAAAGGAAACCAACTCCCAAATGATGTTGGGCGCATAAACCGCGACGACTCGGAATGTACTATTGCTAACAGCAACATCGGCCACGACCAACCTGCCTTCTGCATCTGCGTGTACAACGCTTACATTTGCGGAAAGGTTACGACGCACTAGCAAGGAGACCCCTCTACTACAAGAATTGCCGTATGCTGAGAAGACATCGTAATGTCCAGTCAGGACACTGCAATACTCGTACGAAACGTATCGAGTCTCGTGTAGTGCAGCCACATCTATGTTACGGGCCATAATATCCCTCAGAATGCGAGCAGCGTGGCTTTGGGATCTCATGCCCCTGGTATTCAGGCTAGCTAGAAACATGTTTGTGTCCATTGTTCTATTCAGTGTCGATTAACGGCTTGAAGTCATCAGGGACTAGGATGCCGCAGGCATGGCCGATACTGTCGGTAAGCAGTTCGGACGTTATACGTCCGTCTCGGGCAATACCTCCTACATTCAAAGGAAAGGTTAATTTTAGGGCCCTATAAAACGAATGGTGGACGTAAATAGGAACCCGCACAGTGCACATAGTTCTCAGCTCCTTAAGGGAATCGTGCTTCTCCTCCACCAACTTCAGACCCGGGATTGCCCCCTCCGTTTCTTCGATCCACTATGGTATCACGGACAAAGGTAGTTACGAAGGGGACGTCGGGAAACTTTTTTGGCTTGTCTATATCAAGACCCCGAGCCCGAGTAAGAAGCTCCAGCGGTCGGATGGATTTTACTAGCCGTACCGATAAGTTCACTGTTGATGTGTGAGGTTCCACTTCACAAATCCGGTCACCTGGAAGAAAAGGGAGTTTTCGAGTCCTCTCGGTTCTCGACAACGGAGAAGGAGAGGGGGAAGTAGATCTGGTATTTGGAAGACTTCCTGCTCTGGCTCTTCTTTGTTTACTGGGGGAGGGGAATCAAAAGGGGCGGGGGTGTTCTGTTCAGTTGAAGGAGGTGGGGATTGGGGCGTTGGAGACTGAACAGCAGAAATAGTCATCTCTGTTTCTGCAGGGGTAGAAGGGTTAGGCCCAGTCTTTCTAACTTTTCTTAGTTTTCTGAGTTGATTTCGACTTCTTTGCCAGAGCAGTCGGTCGCAATCAGTTGTGTTCGCCTCCCCTTCGGAGTCAGACGATGTAGCGGTGACTGGAATTTTTCGTTCCAGGTGTTCTCTCGCTTCAGAAGAAGTAGACGGCACAGCTGGGGCAGGTTATACTTCTGGGTGGGTAGCTTGGTACCTGACGACTTAGTTGGAACCGGCACTCTTCGGTCATCCGAGGGACGCATCGATTTATCGGAGGGAACGGAACTGGTTTTTGTAGTGTTTTTGCTGAATACAGTGTTCCACCCCTCCTCTGTCGGTGCAGCTACTGGAGTCTGCGTTGAAGGAGCTGCTGGTACCACTTTGGTTATCCCGATCTGAGCAGCCGCCGGCTTGTCGGGGGCTCTGGTTGGGCAGTCTTTAGCCATATGCTTCGACTGCTCACAGTGCCAACAGATGGGTCGTCTACCTTCGACAATAACGGACATTGTCCAAGATTCGTACCTGAGTCGCGGTGGAATTGCTTTGAAGCCGGCCTGGTCCAGGCATATTTCGATCTTGTAGTCCCCTACCATTAGGTTATGGGGGCCTCGGACCGGGATGATGGCTTCGACGTCCCCATACTGGCTCATGACAGCACCCAAATGTTTGGAGCTGATATAGCAGGGGAGTCGAAAATGGAAACTGTAGTTCTCCTGCGGCTTAGGTACTCCAGTGTTATTTTGATGCCGGCGTGTACAAAGTCTGATTTCGCCAGTTTTGTGGCGATCTCCGCTGTTGGGAGCAGCAAATCACATGAAGCATACCCCTTTTGGCAGATGTATGTTGCGGGGATCTTCAGATCCCCAAGGAGTTTGGCCATTTTTTATTTATTTGGGACCCTAGTCAGCCCTGTGGTTTTAGCGTCAGACATGACGAACGTTAAGATGCGCTTTTTAAGCCCTTCCACTGAACCTGGGGCGGGTTTGATAATGTTTCCGTCCGTCAGGTCCTTGTAAGTGGAGTCAAACAAGTCTCTATAGTCTTTTGGTGACATTGTGACTGGGGCCCCCATGCTGCTCACGTCTTCGCTGGAGATGTTGATTTTGGAGTTGCTTGTTTAGGTGTTCTTTGACCGGCCGGGATAGATTTGTCTAACGATGCTGCCGGTGTCTTCTGAGTAAGAGGGAGGGACGGCCAGTCGGATTGAGACGACACTGGCGGTGAATTTGGTTTCGTCACTCTCCCCTGGGTGCTGGCGACACCAACTGCTCCTTTCCTCTTCAACGTAGTAGCACCCTCCTTTTTTACTCTGGGTTGAGAAGGTCTGCTGCCAAGCGTCGGGAAGGATTCGTCGCTGCTGCTACCGCTGCTGCTGTACAGATGAGTGCCACTGTCGGCGAGACTGTCGTTGCTACTGCTACAGCTGAGTCGCAGGTCTTGTAAAAGTTCGCGTTTAACAGCCTCCCTGTCGAAGAAGCTGGCCGCCAGATGCATCTGGTAAAGGTGGGTGGCCTGCTCTTCTTGCAGGTCCAACGACCTAGCATTCCTTATCCCTATGGGGGGAGTGCGTTCCTCCCTCCCGAAGGGGGCCTGACAGTTGAAGTCCGTCTCCTGCGGTGCATTACGGCTGGGACGTAGGTGATAGCATCCCACTCTCCTTGACCACCCCTAGGAGCTGAGCTTACCTAACTGCGGGGGACTGCAGCAGAATTAGTCGGAGTACCACCTAAGGCAGCACCCCCGTGCAGGGACATTTTGCTCACTCCAGCTTTCAGGGTCTTAACAGGCACCCGAGTGCTGGAGCCCAGGTTGAGCGAAGCAGAAGAACCTGGACTTTGGCATATTTGGCCCAGACCAGCCCCCATACAAGTATGGAGAGTGATCCCCGTGTTAGGCTATTTCAACAGAACTCGGTCTGCTCCTCCTCTCTCGTTCTAGAAAACCAATTCAGGCCAGCCGATTCGAAATCCACTAAACGTCTGTTAGATGTGACTCTAACTGTTCAGTGGAAGTCTTCCAGCTTGATAAGCCGAAAAGGAGAATAGAACCTTCCTGCAAAAAATAGAAAACTTTTGAAGTTAATTAATAGCCAAGGGAGGCGACAAGAAAGATGGCCCCAAAAGGGGGCCGAAGAGACAAAGCTCTACCAACGGGGATCTGCCCCCCACGGGGGAGTAATTAGAGTGGAGCATCGGCAGTAACAAAGAAAAACAAAATAAGAACAAAATGCCAACATAGAGGCCGAGGAAAGCAAGCAAAATCTTGCTTAAACTAATACTTGTTCAACTTCCTTATATACTGTTACAAAAAGTCGCTCATACACTAGACGGGTTTTTTCCATTTACATAATTCATTCCCTTTAAAATTCAATTAAAATGATATTTACAAATATACACTTATAATTGCTATTATTAAATTTACATATGTATTTGTCAATATTCTCCTATAAGGTGATATTAATAAAAATTATTCATACAATTAATTAAAGCTATTTACTTCAGAAACTAGCGTGTTTGTTAAACCATACTTTGAATGGCAAGTACTGTTAAAATTCCAAAGTCATCCTTTCGGAAGTTACGCCATTTTGAGAGGATCTTTTTCGCATTATACTTCTTTATTTTTATTACATTGTTAAGACAAGGTTTGTTGTTGTAAATTAAAGTTAAGCGTTACATATCTCAGCCATTAGTAAATGGGTGACCATTTTGGAAAAATAAATTGCTGAATAATCCTTCCGGTCCTTCCGGAAGTGACGTCATTGTCAGAGGATTTTTTTTACATCATAATTTTTTATTTTCATTACGTTGTTAAGACAAGGTGTTTTGTTGTAAATTAAAGTCAAGTAATACATATACCGGTCATTACTAAATAGGTGACCGTTTTGGAAGAATGAATTGCTGACTCGTCTTTCCGGAAGTAATGTGATTGTGAGCGGATTCATTCACATTATCATACTTTATTTTCATTACGTTGTTAAGACAAGGTGTTGTAAATTGAAGTTAAGCAAAAAATATCTCGGCCATTACTAAATGAGTAATCATTTTGAAAGATAACAACGCTGGTTCTTTGATATGACGTAAGCGCCTTCAATAGCATATTTACAAATGAGTTATTTGATAGTACCGAGGCGCTTCCTAATTTTGTGTTCCCTTTTTAAAAAATTTTTAGGGGGGGGATTTTTATTTTAACTAAAAATATTCTGATGTATGAGGGAGGGTAACATTTTGTTGTTCTTCTATTAACTGAAAATACTACTATGTATGGCGGAGAGTAAAAAAATGGGGGAGAGTAAAAAAAATTGGGTGGGGTTAATTGTTTTTTTTTACGTTTTTCTTTCTTTAACTGAAAATATTACTATGGGGGGTGTACAAAATGTTTTGTTTTCTTTTCTCTTTTTAATTGAAAATATTTATATGTATGGGGTAGGATCAAAACAAATTGGGGGGGGGTCTGAAAAATTGTTTTTTATATTTTTTTCTTAACTAAAAATATTTCTATGTATGGGGGAGGGTGAAAAAATTGGGGAGGTTACATTTTGTTTTAACTTAAAATATTTCTATTTATAGGGGAGGGTAAGAAAAATTGGAGTGGGGTAGACATTTTTTTTCTTTATTTTTAACTAAGACTATTTTTTGTCGGAAACAAGGAAAATCAATGTCTAACCACCCAAGAAATATAACTTGGGCTCCATCGGTTTATGGGTGAGCGTTCATTTCTGACGCGGCAGCCTAGCGAACATATGCGACCAGAGGAAGCATATGTTTGCTAGTAATAATAATAATAATAATAATAATAATAATAATAATAATAATAATAACAATAATAATAACAATAATAATAATAATAATAATAATAATAATAATAATAATAATAATAATAATAATAATAATAATAATAATAATGAAAAAAACACATGAAAACTCAAAAGTGACAATGAATTAGAACTGTCAGAAATCCGATAAAGTCCCCCCCCCCCGGAAAAAACTCCAACAATTCCAGTGGTTGCACTCGTATCGATCGGTATTACAGGATATGGCTGTGACCGGTCAAGGAGTATACAAATTTCGAGGGGCCGAGAAAAACATCCAGACGTCTACTGTAAGCATGCGGGGACATCCAAAGAAGCAATACCTTTTTCTGTATTATTGCCATTAAGATCCTAATGAACATCGATGTTCATTGGCATCAATAAATCAATGGGAAATGGATTTTGGTATAAGGGGAAATAATATAAAATGGTGATTGAAAGTAAAGGCTAAAGTGTACTAGCAATCAAGGGAGACCTAGTGTTAACAGATTCACGAGAACACCTCTGGATATTGCCAGTAAGCGACAACAAATAATGACTTGTATGAAAACCCTTCGTGAGTTAATAATAATAATAATAATAATAATAATAATAATTATAATAATAATAATAATAATAATGATGATGATAATAACCATAATAATAATAGTAATAATAACAATAAAAATGAGTTCAAACTTTTAGAAACGAAATTACTTAGCTAAAATCTAGTAAAAGGAATAAACACCTGGGCAGTACAACTAATAAGATACTCACTCTGGGCATTTCTTAGACTGAACCAAGCAAGAATTCAGGCACCTAGATATAAGGACTCGAAAATTATTTACAATGGACAACGCAATAATCCAAAATACGTTACGCTCGAAAATACATAACCAATAACACAGAAAGGGAAGAGACACCATCAAAATGAACAACACAGGAAGCACCAAAACCACAAACAAAAATACAAGAAAAGAAAAATAGGAAGGGAAACAACGACATTGACGTTAAATAAAACATACAATATAAGAGATGCACGGAAATAGCTGGGCATGGTGAACAAAATGACACTTGAACAGAGAAATGGTTTCTTTACTGACGGTTGCATAGAAACATTTGATTTAGACAAACTAAATTAAAGATAAAATAGATAAACCCCAGGAAATCAGTAAAGGCAAACTGTGTGAGTAAAACACTGAACAGTAAATAGCATTACAAGATTAAAAAAACAATAATGATACATCAGAGATATTATTGAAAAATAAAAAGCACAAAATATTCTAGTTCATGGATGTGCAAACAGAAAAAGTAACGCAATAAATAGACGGGCATGAACGTCATGAATAAGAAAGGACACCAAGCTAAATCAAAGATTTCGCCGTCCAAGCATGTCACAGAATTGAGATCTATGAGCCAGAAAATGAAGCAAATTAATTGAACTTGCTTGATAAGTTAAAATAATATTTGACCTGATATTATTGACTACAATTCAAATAATGTCAGGAGCACTAGAACATTCACGAACGAAAACTTGGAAAAGACTAGGATAAATGGGAATGAAAAGGAATAATACCACCATGCAACGCACGGCAATGATAACAACTTCAGGAATCTTTAGAAGAGTAATCGAATGTGAAAACTAAGCAAGAGGCAAGTCGAAAGAGACAGTGAAGGTAAACGTAGAAAAAAGATTCACACGTGTTCAAGGAAACTGAAACTGTCAAAAAGCACATCAATTTGTCCTCCTTGCAGGAATGTAAATCAAACTTATATAGTCTTAATTACCCAGCCTTACCATTAGCAGCTGTAAAGATCGGTCAATTAGTTTAGGAGTTAATCCTATAAATATAAATATAAAAACATATACATGTATCTAATTTGTATGAATAGAGATAGGACGATAGTTACATGAGAAAGGGCGGATATCATGAAGAGCTGAACTTATATTTCAAACTTTGGCGTGACTCACCAACAGATCCACGGAAGGACATACATACATGCTTTCATAAAAACACATGGACTCATCGAAAAATGATATATGAAACATACGCGTGACATAAAGACAACGCTCTAATGGAGATTAGTGGACGCATTTTAATAATGACAACTGTGAAATAGAACTTGATCTATTGAAAGTGATGTTAGGTTCATTAATTCAAGCCTTGATTAACGTGGCGCCAACTTAGAGTTTTCTTTTGCTTACACAGTTGTATCAACGACGGGAAAATAACAGTTTAATATTAATCTTATATTTTTGCTTCGGGCAATCGCTAATATAAACATATAGGCATCAGTTAATGCTCATGGGAACGATTGCAAGAAAAATATATATGAATAGCTCGAATGCGAAACGCGATGAATCCAATTTGATCAAATGAAGACCGTAAGCAATAAACGGACGATTATATTAAAAATAAACTGTGATTAATAACTTTTTGTAATTGAAAACTAAAATAACTTGTGCCGCTGTCATATTACGTAAAACGTCATTTAGGGGTGTAGTCGACTGTAGAAATGCTACACTTTTTGTAGTAATATGTTCGTAAATTCCTAAATAGCGTTGATTGTCTTTTATAATGCAAACCCTTTATATATATATATATATATATATATATATATATATATATATATATATATATATATGTATTAGTTCGTGTATCCACATATAATTTTATAATGAAATATACTATATTATGTATCGATGTTACTTATTAACTTCGACAGTTCGCAATACGTGACTAGAGAAAGTAAGTTATGCAAATATATTTATGGCAATAAAGCTACATAGAAGTAAATGAAATGTGCGGAATTCATGTTACTGAGTGTTTTTATATTTCAACGTAGTGTTTAGTCTAAATAACAAACCAATCAGATTCATTGTTATTTTTCTACGGGTTAATGTTTTCATTAGTCAATGGTTGGGCTGACATTTACTTGACAGTTTTTTCTTTAATTATTTTTTGTCTTGTGACATATTCTTTTTGTGAATGTGTCGAATTAATAAGTTACCTTATTTTAACAGGTGTGTGTTTGGAATATTTTTATTTCTTCTTTGATATTTTAGATGGGTGTTTAGTTTAGTTTAGTTTTTATTTATTTAATTATTTTATTTCATTTTATTTTGATTGTTATCCATAAATATAGAGATAGATATATATTGTTAGACACCACAAAAATATTCTGTTTCATTCTACCCTTCTGAATATACTCAATCTTTCTGTTTATGGTTGGGTTTAAAGACGAAACTGTTTTCATATATATCACGAGTTATTTTCGACTCTTCACCGAATCATTTTCAGGTGATATTACAAATAATACATAAACAGCTAGAGAAGTTTTTAAACATCCGCAAATTCAACTGAGACATTGTATGATACGATCTTTAAGGTCAACAACAAACGTTTTTAGTACAGTAAAAAGCTTATACTGTATAGTCCAGGTGAGCAACAGACAAATGTATACTAGTTAAAGTACACCCCGCTGTTTAATCATTCTGTATATTCTATGTACCCCTATCCTTATCTATGAATCTCGATGTCATACGAAGAATCTTAGTGCACCATTCTAACATAATAATGTATGCAATTTTTTTTCAATACAAAACATAATGAGTAAAATACTTGTGGAATAATCAATAAACGCAAGCAATACACTGCATGATTAAATATTTAAAGTCAGGAACGACCTTACCTATAAAAGTAAATATATCTTAGTATATAACACAAACATATGACATCCCGAAAATATTTATTTAAATGTTAAATACTAGAAGTCATGTATGTTAACACTCAGTAAACCAGAATAAATAGTATTACTTTCGAAACTAGTAACAAATGTTAAAGTGCATTGAATTAATACAGGTAAGCCATGTACTATTTCTCACTTGTGTCTGGACTTTAACGATCTCATGTTTCCAGCAAACCGAATATTAAGCTAAATCAAGTCGCATATAAAATCACAATATATTTATTATATCAGCTAACAGTTAGCCAACGAATTTTAATTTAAGCCAGGCTTTTAAAAGACTAAAATCTTATCATCAGAGGATTTACATAGACGGATGAGTTGGCAGGGGAATGGCTAAAATTCAAAATGTTAAAAAAAATTAGGAAACAATATAAAGTAATGGAAAGTAAAAACGTGTGTATGAAAAGGTTATCCAAATATAGAGCTGGCCCAGTTAGGAAAATGTCCGGTGACGAACAATGTAAAGATGGAAATACAAAATTAATAGAGACTGCGTTAGAAATGGTCAAAATGTAGTAAATCCAATGTTCAGATAAACCGTAGAAAAAAGCGCTTATTACGGCCTTCATTTATATTTATAATTGCTCTATCCCGTATATTGAGCTTAACTCATTTCACTATAGGTTCCATTCTTTAAAAGTATACATTTAGTCTCATATTATATGTATATAAACAGTTTTTCATAGTAAACAACTGATGATCCCTTAAAATAGTGTTAGAAACTAACTAATATAATAACTGTAAAAAATAAATTGACTTACATGACTGATTTTCCACTGAAAGACTTGAGACTATAAGTTTTTTTTTATATATATATATATTTTTTATATAGTTTTTATGGTTGAGAAACTTCCGAGACTATATATATATATATATATATATATATATATATATATATATATATATATATATATATATACGTGTGTGTGTTTAAGTAGTTTTTTTTTAGATTAAACTTATTTTCAAAACGCATCATATAGAGTACACAAAATCGCATCCACGCCGTATAAAACACATGTGTATGTGGATAGAATGTTAAAAAATATTAATCATTATATTTTATATTATCTCATGAACAAATAATGAGCGTAATTTAAACGGTTGGGAAAAGAGCATCACACACACTGGTTGATCTTTACTTAATGATTTCAAAGAAGCAGTAAACTAATATTCAATATTTTATATTGAGCAATTAATGTTTGCTGTATTATAGGTGTATTTAGTTGTTTTTTTGTAATGCTTTGTCGTTCATCATTTTTATTTTATTTATTTTATTTATGTATAATTCATTTTAACTTTGTTTTATTTTTTAATGTTTATTTTTACTTACTTTTTTAACATATAATCGCGTAAAAAGTGTTAGTAGTACTACTAAAAATTTTGGTAATTCTCATAATTTGAAATTTATTAGTTTCATATTAATCTTTTAATTTTAGCTGGTATATACTTATTTATAAAGTTGTCATTTATATAATACTAATATTTTAAAGAAGTATTAAAATATTTAAAATAGGCGAAAATTAGTGTTAAAGCTGCGAAATAATAACAAATATACAGCATAGATGTTCTA
Organism: Sepiola atlantica; assembly: GCA_963556195.1. NCBI lineage: Eukaryota > Metazoa > Mollusca > Cephalopoda > Sepiida > Sepiolidae > Sepiola > Sepiola atlantica. The sequence continues at coordinate 35,236,508 of OY744548.1, forward strand.
TCGTTAAGAATTGAAGTGCCTAAGTATTTATAATATACCTGCATTTTATTTATATAATTTCTCTTAAGGATTTTCGGATCACTAATTATTATATTTTCATATTTTTTTATTATTTAGTGTTTTTGATTATTTTAGCTTTTTTCTTGTGTTTTTACTTTTTTTCATTCATAGTTATTTCATGAAATAAGCAAAACATATTTTGATTTTATTAATTGAATATTTACAAATGATTAACTATTGCTATTTTATTATTACTTATTATTATTATTATTATTATTATTATTATTATTATTCAATTTTGTAAATCTTTTCATTATATTTATTTTTGTTTCATATTTTAGTCACTGTATGGAATGTTAATCTTAGTATGTTGATTTAATCTCTTCGACTATTGATAAACACATCAATAATACATTGTAGATAGCTGTGGTGTGTTATTATAAGTTATTGATAAGTGCCATTATAAAAGAAGGTGTGTTATATAATAAAGGCAAAGTTATGTTATAGTCGGTTACTAGTTTTATATTTCGAAATAAAGATAGCATCGGGATGTTGTGTGTTACAACATCACGTAATTTGTTTGTGGGAAACGGATCTGCGAGTTTTTACAAGGTATTTAATAAGCTTGTGTCATGGTCTTACATATGTTCGCATGTAGAAGCTATTCCACTGAACACATTTTACACTATATTTGCAGTAGAATATACTTGTTTGGGAAATTAGATGAGTCGTAGGAGGGCAAAGTACTAAGTTGTGGTTGTTGTCTCTGTGTCATTTATATATCATTTATTCATGAGTTTGACCATTGTCGCAAGAATAAATCTTAAGATATATTTATGTATTGCTTTAGAAATGGTGGATGCTATTTTATCACTAGGAAAAGAGAGTTTCACGAAGTAGATAAGGGGCGTTGTCTTCGTATATTTGATGTAATTGAGTGGACCTTTTGTAGATGCATTTGAGGTCCGATGTGAATAATTTGTGTGTAAGTTTTATAAGCAGTTGTGGAACATTTGTTTTGTGTTCGAGTAATTTCGGTTTGTTCGTGTCCTAATTTAGCTTTTAGTGATGAAGCAGATTTATAGTGTATAAATAGTTTTCTTCGGCATGTTAAAGTCAATAAGTAAAAGGAACACGGACGCGTGTGTGTGTTCAATAATGACATTTATATGAGGGTATGTGTCTTTGAATCTATTGTAAGTTTTAATGTCTTCTTCATGGGAGAAGGTATGCATGAGGATATAGTCTATGTATCCCATTCTAAATATGCGAAAGTGGATGGTTTTAGTGCGCGTTGTTCGAGTCTCTCAAGCTAGAAGACCCGAAACGCTGGAGCCCATGGGTAG
>OY744548.1:35242853-35342853 GCA_963556195.1 Sepiola atlantica
ATTCAGTCAGTGTAGTATGGTCGCGCAAGGGTAGGATCGCCGACTGTTTGCTCGACGGTTGACTTTCAATCACGGCTTGAGGCACTTACTGGTCTAGCCGATCTGATGAGATGTGATACAGCGAAACAGTCTGTATGTGGATGACTATATAAAGCTCCCTTCCTGGGTAGAGCTTATGTGTAAGGATATCGCCAACTGCCATTAGCTTAAGGGCATAGCTCATTAGATAAAACTAATTCGAGCTCCCGGAACTTGCAATGTTTAGATTGAGATATCACTTATATTCAGTCAGTGCAGTATGATAGCGCAGGGGTATGGTCGCCGACTGTTAGCTCGACAGTTGAGTTTCAATCTCGGCTGTGATACAGCGAAACAGTATGTATGTGAATGACTATATATATATATATATATATGTATATATATATGTATATATATATAAATTAATAAATGCGCAAGTTTCTATTATTAATCACTGTTATATTATCACAAAAATTGGTTACTGTTATTCATATTAATAATACAACATAAAATATTGATAGTATGTGTGTATAGTGTAGATGAATGATTAAGCAAACATTTTGACTGCCTAATTAGCATAAACATTTTTAAACAGTTCATAATTAATACGTGTTTTGAATCATTATATTGGCTTATATTTGCTTACTATATACAATAGTTTTGTCTATATTAACAGTAATTAACTAAAGTTATTTCATAAATAAATCGGAAAAATTAATGAAACGAATGTATGGCTACGAGCAAAGCATACACCAGAAGAGAAAGGGGGAGATGGAGTGTTGCTGTCTTGCTCCGTTTAACACTCTGCCCTCTTTTTCTCCCCTCTTTATGCAGTGTTTACGTTCCTTTGAAAATTAAACAAATAACCTTTTTAATTAGTTAAGTTCAACAACAAACTTACATGTTTTATGTTTACAAATACATTTTTTACTATTCTCATTGACACATGAAAACAAAAGTTAGTAGACTGTGGTCTGTCTGAATAACAAAGTAAAAAATATCGATTCGTATTTTGATATGATTGTAGATTATTAACACCTTCCGCTAAATTACACCCCCCCAACAAATAGTCTTCCTACTTTAGACCATAACGTGAGAACACCCTGAATGACTTGACATAAAAAATAAAATAAAATAAAATACACAATTATATCAGAATTTAAAGTAGATGAAAATATTCGTATATAATAATATATATAAATCCAATATAAAATGATCACCATTTTGCGAGACAGTTTTAAGGCAGTTAACTGAATTTTTTTATAGGAATTAAATCCGCTGCGTTTTTTAGGAAGCGCCACTCTTTTTAGGCGATTAGTGTGGTTTTATGACCTTACCACTTGTACGTAGAGCTAGTGGTAACATTTTTGTTTAAGTTCCTTAAAGCGACATAATGACCGGAAATTGGGGCATATTTTACGTCAAATATATATTCAACTGACCCTCTACTCTGAATTATAACTATCCGTTCTTACCGTTTTCCACGGTGTTAACACCTTATCACTTTAAGCAAGCAGAATGTCATTGTAATCGGGGATGGCGTGGGTATTAACGTAAGGTGGTAATATGCAAATTTATCGATATTTATTTTTTTATTTAATCTTATAATTGTTCTAACTATATGTTTCTTTTATTATTTTAATTGATTTTACTCGTGTTTACCCTTTCCCGTGAAAATTAAATAAATAACATTAAAATTATCTAACTAATTGTATACTTTATTTTGATGGTATTAATAAAAAAAATATTAAAATTTTGAATAAAATGTTGGGGCGATTACGTGTGAACACCTGGAAGACTTGGCAGAAAAATAAACAACAAAACAATATTTATAATTTAGAGTGTGGGATCAGTGTTGCATATGAATATAACGTAAAATGATCATCCATTTTCGGGCGATTCTAGGGTTTGACGCCAGTAAACCTTTTTTGTGCGTTATGTTTTTTTTTGGGGGGGGGGCGATCGCATGTTATTTTACGACGTTGCCAGTCAGACTAATGGTTAGTGTTAAACATATATATAACTTAACTGTCTTAACAATTTATGATGACCCTAAAAAGAAGAATCTCATTTTCTTAAAGGGGTAGGGTAATTTTACAAACTTTGTTGTTAAAATTTAAAAATTCTCTAAGTAAAACACATTTTGTTCAATTAACGTCCCCCCACGTCCGAATTAATTGCTGCTCGGAGGACCGGTAAGTTTTGATAGTATATATACATATATATATATATATATATATATATATATATATATATATATATATATATATATATATATATATATATATATATGTGTGTATATATGTGTATATATATGTATATATTTGTCTACGTGTGGTATTGCAAAATTCATAATATGTTACTTATTAGTTGCATAACTAAAAAAAAAATTATATTATTTCGCTATGAGCTGCTGTATACGTTTCCAAAAACTGATTCTATTTATAGTAGAACATTTTTTAACCTTCTGCTTGGAAACCACATACTTCGTGATGGGATCTGATATATACCGGCAGGACGAAGGTCTACCTATGGGTTCACCATTGTCACCAGTACTAGCCAATGTATCCATGGAATATTTCGAAGAAAATGGTGTTACAATCAACACAACTACAACCAACAATGTGGCTGCGATATATGGATGACACATTTATACCCTGGCCTCACTAGGAGGGCGTTTAGTTATTACTGGACCATGTGAACTCTCTCCATCCATCTATACAGTTCACGATGGAAAAAGAACATACGGACAAATGATCCTTCTTAGATGATCTGATAACTCACACTGACCAGGGGTTTAGGTCATCTGTGTATCGAAATTCAACTTTCACTGGGCAATATCTAAATTTCAACTCCCACCATCCATATAATGTAAATAAAAGAATTGTCCGGTGCCTTCAACATCGATCAAATACAATATGCAGTCAAAACGATACATATCAAGAGGAACTGGATAGTTTAAGAAAAACTCTCCACCGAAACTACTAACCAGAGAGCATGACATAAGCTCCAACAAATCTAGACGTAACACCAAAGGACACCACCCGATTTCTCACCACAGTTTGTATACCATATATGAGGGGCTTGTCGGAAAAAATGCAAAGAATATGTAATTCATATCACATCAGGATAGTATTCAGGATCGACTCAACTCTCTGAAATTATCTTGTGAGTGTCAAACCCCATACGGAAAAAGTCATGACTAAGAACTGTGTGTATGCGATTTTATGTAAGTGTGTAAAAGTATACTAAAGGTAAGGCTAGAATAACACTGAAAAGCCGTAATACGTGGAGACATCGAAAAGTCGGGTGTGGCTGACCATATATGGAAGGAAAAAGAAACCATCTACCTTTATGGGATGAAGTAAAAATCATAGATAGAGAAGATGGTGGGGAGTAAGACGACCCAAAGAAGCAGCACCTATATTGGGCGACACACAGCCATAGTATAGAATTCAATACACTATGGGAACCTATAACTATATATAATAGATAAGTAGTGATCAATAGTTATAAGTAGTTACATCAAAAACAGGAATAGTTTTAAAGCTCCCAAAATTCAATACCGAATTGTCCGCAGGTCCCATGAACCCGTGGTGCAGTGGATATAGAACTAAGTAAACTTCAGTTTTAAGTGACAGTCATCTTAAGGTTGAAGGTTTAATCCTCAGTGCGGGCGAGTAATTGTGATTTACTGAATACTTTTTCGCAGTAATGGCACATGGAACGAGAGCATGCGGCCCCGTTGATTTAATTAAGGGTTACGTTCGAAATTCCGTTCAGATTCCCGAGTTCGACAGAAAGATTCCTAAGTTCGACAAGGTACACCTGAAGAAGGTCGGAGGTAACATCGGCGTAAACGTTGTGATAAAAATACCCAAGAGGAGAACAGTAGTTCGAATATACCAAATTTTACATTTTTTTCTCTGGTAGAAAATTATCAAATGAATTAAATGGAAGTCATTTTAGAAATCATTTGTTTTTATGATACGAAAATATAAATCAATATAAAGTTACAACTAATTTTCTACAAAAAACGTGCATTTGATAAAGATAAGTTCATAGTTTATCTTGCTGTTTTCACCAACCCAAGAACACGTTTGTAGTTTATAACAACGACCGTTGAACGCCTACAAGATTTTTCTTAAATATTAAATTTTTATAAGGGTATCAACAAAAGAAGAATGATCGTGTTTAGTCACGTCGTCAGAAAACGTCCTGTATTTGATATATACCGACCATTCCATCAAAGGTTTAACGGTAAATGTATACTAAAGAGTCGGACTGCAAGATCCTCAGCGATGTACAGGTTCTATTGCTACCGGATGCAGGATTAGCGAAGAACACAACATTATGTATAGATTCAGTATACGGAAAATTTGCAAAGATCATCTGAGGATTATGCATTAAATTTTACTAAAGTAAGATTAAACGAAAATATATTTGTGGTAAACAGCATCGTCGATTTTATAACTCATTTGTCAAATCTTACAAAATGTATACATTAGTGTTACTATATAAAAACGGAAGCTACAGATCATCTAATTCAATATGAAGCAAAATGCACAAAAAATATGGATCAACACAAAAAATGTTGACAAAGATGAGTATTTCGTTTTTCTCAAATCTGCCAATTAAAATGTATCAAATACAAACACAATAATTGTGTTAGACTAAACTGCCATTGGCAGATAAAAAAACAATGAAATAACGTCAGATGTATTTTCTATTTCTTGTGTCGTATCTCAGTAAAATAATTCTATAACTACAAGCTTTTCATTCGCATATATTGCAATTGCGCTACCCACTAAACATGGTGCCTTGCGCATATTCACAGATATTACTTTCTCTCTCTTATGCGTGCACAAGTGGACTGTCTCTCTGATTGTTTATGTGAATGTCTATATCTTAATAAACCTTTCTCATAAACTAACCTCAGCATCCGAGTGTCTTATCTACAGACGATCAAGAAGCTGGGTTTACAACGAGGATATGTGTGTATAGTTGTATATATATATATATATATATATACACTCATGAAAATATAAGATTTACAATTTTGTGATCGTGTGACTAAATCTATTTCAGCATAATAGTCTGCAAAAATGGGTAGATATGCAGCGAAAACGAGGGTCCAAATGAATAAAAGTCGCTCATCGAGCTGCGGAAATAAAAGAAGAAAAGGAGAAATGTTAGCAGGTCATTATTTTTCAAATCATGCACTAATAATAAAGAAAATATTGAGAAAAAATGAACATTAAAACAATAAAATAGAAACGGAAAAGGGAAGGGGCAGAAAGAATTGAGACAAATAGAAGAGAAAGAACACACAAACAAGAAAACAACAGAAAGATGAAAACAGCCAGATACGCACATACACAACATACGAATGATTAAAAAGAAGAAATATTAAAAAAAATTGAAAAAATGTCACCTTTCATTTATAAAGAGAATAGACGAAAGAAAAGCAAAAAGAAGAAAAATAACTGAGACACACACCACTGCAATGATACACTTAAACATTCAGATGATTTTCTTTGTTTTCCTTTCGTTGTGTTAAATTTGAAAATAAAATCAGAGAAAATAATCGTTTACTTTTCAAAATAGACAGAAATGTAAGAATTTCAAATATAACGAGAAACTAACGCGCACACATTCGAACGATTAACGAGAGAGGAAAACTAGTATAATTTTTACACAGTTCACCCACATACTTATATTGGCTTGTTGTTATGGTTCTGTGCTCGTTCACGTATTTTTGAAATACCTTAGTTAAATGTTCTTTTTAATGGAATCGTAAGTAGGGAATGAGCGAAAAATGACGGAACTAAGTGTAGGTTCCTCTTTTGGTGTGTATTTGTGTTTTGTATTGTAGTATAAGATCAATTAATTGCTGTTGCATTGACTGACGAAAGACAGAACCAACGAATTTAATGTTTATGTTAGTCGTTGTTATTGATTTTTCTCGTATTCTCAGGTATAAAAAATAGTAGGTTTTTGTCATGTATTTTAAAGGTGTCTGTTAAAAAAGTGACAGTAAAATAAGAAGTGAAGAATGAAGAAAAGGAAAGAAAAAAGTGTATAAGTTGAAAGGTAATTAAAGTTTCATGTGTAACTCTCGAAAGAAAAAAGAATAAAAAGCCAATGAGAGAAATTTACTTGGAATTTATTTTTCAGAAAAAAAACGTCAAGTTTTGTTTAGAAGAAAGAATAAGGAATTGTATCTTGTAAATTCTGTTCGCAAAAACTTAGTGAAATAGTAAAAATAAAAAAGATTATGAAAAGGGACGAAGAAAACAATGAAATAGTATTTTATTGTTTTCTTGGAGCAAATACAGAAAACGAGGAAAGGATTGTATCTTGTGATTTGTGAGTTATCATTCTCGGGACAGTTCATAGTGGTATCGTTCGATGAAAGAGTTGGCGCCTTAAACAAACTTTCAAAAATAAGTTTTCAGTAAGATTAACACGTGTCAACAAGTTAATTGAAAAAAGAGAGGATTTAGAATCGGTATGTCTGAAGAAATAAGGTGGTAAACATTTGACCTGTTTCGTAAGTTGATGCGGACTGATGTGAGCATTTGAGGCATTTTCCCATTACTGCAATAGTTACGACAATCGAAGAGAGTAAATATTGAAATAATGGAATCTCATTGGAGGAAGTTTTTAAAAACACATAAGGCCGGATCACGCGTGATAAAAACTTCTCGGAAGAAGGATAATGAAAAAAGGTCACGACAGGCCGACTCCGGGTAAATGAGACCCCTTGGAAGAATGATATGGATAAAAGCACGTGAGGCTAGCCCTTGATATACATTGATAGCACCATCGCGTTAAGAGTTAAAAGTGTTGTTTATCGGGTCATTATTGAAAAATGGAATGATGTTGAAACGTTGTGGAGGGGGGCGTATGATAGTATGTAGTTAAATGGCTGACCGAAAAATTATCGTGAATGAGTAATTGGGGTGTCTGTCTTTGCCCGGTTTGTAGATAGTTAATTAAATGATTGACGAAAAAAAAACAAATCAGTGAGAGAATCAGAATGTGTAAATAGGAGACGGAAGTAAACATTATCTTCCATGGAGATTTTGGAGAACTAGAAAGTGTGTTAGATAGCGAATGCTGTGTTTACATGGAAGGGTTTGAGCGGCAATGTAAAGGTTAGCTGTGACCTCAAACCATAAGTCGATGATACAATGTAGCTTCTGGAAAGGGGTGTCTTACTTGTGGGCTGACAACTAAATATAGCGGAAGCGAAACATAGTCGTTCCACCAAGAATCTCCAGCGAGGGGGGGGGTCGCATACAAATGAGCGAAGTGTAACGATATAAGCGAGGTATCTATCTATCAGTCTGTTATTTTAAAAAAAACCTTTGTATAGACAAAAATTACCGCCCGAGTGTTTTATTTACATATTATCAAAAGTATGGGTGTATAATAAGCACACGGGTGTATAATGTTTTAAACACACATCGTTAAGTAAAACTATAACAATACGTCAACGTGTTATCAAATCAACAAGAGTCTTGCTGTTTTTTGTGATGAGCCGCCGTACGGATGATCGAAGAAGATCGAATATTTGGTTAACCTCATTGCTATACCCGGTCATTCTCTTAAGATTCATTTTCGCATAAGAAAATGCGTCAATTAACAAGCTGAATAAATAGACGCATCTTCAGGAAAACGGTTCCTGTTTAAAATAAGTCCAATAAAAAGTGATTTCATCAAGTCATTATGTCACGTTGAAAAAATAAATATCAGTTGTTTCATACACGATTACAATGGACGTATTTCATGAATATTTTATCTTCTTAATACTCTGTTTTCATTCAGATTCTAACCCGTCACCATACACTATTTTATTAATTACATCTGAACCGAGCGAATTTTCCAACAATATTTAATTTCAGGTTTGGCCGTAAAGAAAATTTTATGTAAAAATTCAAAATATTATTCAGGATATGCAAGTGAATAATTCCGTATATATTTTTGCCTGAACTTATTACGCACGGACTATTCATATCGGCTGATACAATAAAGAGAGTAAAATTGACCAAAAATATAATAGAAAAAGTCACGCAAACTGAAAAACTCAAATATAATAGCGCAGCCGATTAGATCACTTTCATATATATTTGATAACACAAATAAATAAAAACGCAAGAGAATTTACGACGCACACACAATCCCAGGTTCTTCCCTTGTTTGTTTCACTGGTACAGGCTCATAAACATACGGAAAACTAGTGTTTGGCAATCATTATCGACCTAAGTTGGTCTCTGTAAAAAAATTGGTTTTCATTCGATGTTATCGATTTTTGTATTTAGTCTAATTTACAGTTTTGTGTTTGCTTTCTGACATCAAAGAGAGAGTCCGAGGAGATAGCTATACCTTGATTTCGCCCCCTCTCTCTTTCTCTTTCTCTTCCTTTTTCTCTCTCTTTTTCTCTGTCGTACACAATCTCTGTCACCACTAATTACTACCATAACGGAAATGCGTAAAAGTCTTACATTATCATTGGGCTGTGTCCTTACTCGTTTCAAATTGGTTGTCTTCAATAAAAATAAAAAAAATAATAAAACAAGGAGCTAGTATTATTTACTTCTCTCCAGGAGTAAGGCACAAGGCCAGTTTTATCCTACTCCCACAAGTAAGATGTGAGCCAAGGTTGGGTCGGAAAGTGGGGGTTGAAAAGCCAGCGCGCGAGAGGTGAGTACTCTGACCATCAAAAATTGCCTGGGCAGCCCCGTCGGCATTCCCCGGTAGGGGCGCCTCAAGCAGTAAGCAATTAACTTACTCCTCCCCAAAGAGGGGAGGCAAAGCCTGGGAGGGTGGACCTCCTAGAACTGCACAGGACAGGCGTGCATTATCCATCGGAACAGATACTACACTTTGATCTTAGACAAAAGGCCAAGGAGCTAGTAGCCGTCTTTGAATAATGTTACCTCTCTAACATCTTGTGATTGAGAACTTTCGGCTTCGTATATCTAACCGGTTCTGACTGCATTGCATTGTAATTGACCCTCTTTGGTGTAAGACCGGATGTTTTCTCTTTAATTTTTGTTTGATTGTTTTGAAACTATGCGCTTTCCTTTTGTTTCATTTTTTTTCATTTAAAAAAAAAATGATTTAAACGTTAACTTCTATGGTTATGGTTTTGTCAGTAAATTATTAAATAAACTCAATTGTTATACATTTGTAAAGCTAGTGTTATCTGAATCTCTTTTTATACAATCATTGAAAGTAGGTTTTTATATTTGATTGCCTAAGAATTTAGTTAATATTTTAAGTAAGTAAAATGTATACTATTCGTCAGCCTTAAATACCTAATGAGGAAGTAATGCGATTTCCTTTAATTTTTAAAAATATATTAAAATATCTTACTCTTTTACGACAAAAAGAGCAGCAATTCTGGGGGATTTGATATCGTAATTATACAAGTGTAACCTCTATATTTCAAATCTATGTTAGGAATTGACGGTGTTGCAATTTGTGTTACAATAAAGAAGCGATTAATATGCAAAAATAATGTGTAAGTAAGGGGGAAGCGATTAAGACACACGCACTGACAAAAAATATGTTATTAATATAGCGAGTATATTGATATACTTATATAGCTGTATACATATAACAAACGAACATATATATATATATATATATATGTATAAATGTACATATATATATGTATAAATGTATATATATATAAATATATATATATGTATATGTATACGTATTATGATACATATATATACATATATTTATATATATATATACATTTATATATATATATATATATATGTACATTTATACATATATATATATATATATATATATATATATATATATATATATATATATATATATATATATTCTATACAAATATAAATTGTGTTTTAGTGTATATGATATGAAGATTATTCTGTATATCATATGTCAAGTCATGGCTGATTGCTAACATATAATTGGATATTTATTCATGTATACATTATCGAACGATATATACCCATTTTAGCGTATATATTTGCGTGCATATATATAGACATATATATACACACACATATATATATATACATATATATATATATATATATATATATATAGAAAGAGAGAGAGAGACGGAGAGAGAGAGAGAGAGAAAGAGAGAACGCCGTGAACATACACATACATATGTACATGATCGTTCATTATGCCAATGTGTTTCCTTACTTTGTAGTATAGGGACAATTGTATGTATAATTCATAAACTTTCACATAAATTTGGCCCGAGATGCATTATACATACGCATGTATATTCATATCACCCATAGTCAATATGCATCATATTCTCTGCTGGTAATAAAAAAAACGAGAAACCGACTGATATAGATTAAATATATGGTTATAGCAACTAAAGAAAAAACAATAAATATCCTTCCTCTAAAAAGCCAACGAAAAATGATGACGGGAAATATTATACCAAACGGATTCCTACATAACAATGTCAGTACGATAATTTCGAGTAAAAAACATTAATTCGCAAAAGGTGTTGCCGCGCTAATATTGTATCGACTAGCTGAACTACCTGTTGACGCCAAGTAAAAATATAACTATAATCCTAATGTCATTTATCGTCTTACTTACGTTACTTTATTGCATAATCTTCAATGCACCTTTTCACATTTTCTGAATAAACTTTAGTCTATTTTGATAATTTTTTTAGAAATCCTTACTCGATTATCAAAATCACAATTTTCATTGCTACTGATTTCATCTCCCACGATGTCTTTATACCCGAAACACCCTTTTTGAATGCTCCCTCTACATTGCTATGGAAAACTTTTCTGACGACGCAGTAAACAAGCCCATTCTTTTATAATTCGATGTCATTTCGAAATACAGGCGGTTGTTTTATCCTACAGCGATCCAGCTAAATGTTTTAAACCACGGTTCTCAGGCGACTAGTTTCAAGTACACGGAGTCTGCGTTCATCCTCTGCTTTAAACATCTAAATCTATGAATAATATGTAGCTATTAGTACAACAAATGGTATATAGAGGCTATGTTTCAAAGAATAATTCAACTCGTATCTGCTCTAGATTTATTTTTATTCTGCCAAACCCAGAGACCCTAACGCATTTTTTTCTGTTCACATTGTTTGATACAATCGTAATTGACGATCCGAGAAATACGTAGTGATCACACTTTTTCAACGTTGATTTTTTCCGTGTCATGATCGACATTATCAGTCATTTTTTAAATGTTACACTTCAGTGTAGGAGTATGTTCGGAACTTCTATGCGTTAGTTTAAAAAATGATGCTCAATTTTGCATGAGTAATTTTTAGGATTTCAATTATTATTAATTGTTGTAAGACTTATCATATAACTACTAGTAATATTGCAGGGTGGACCCCAACATTTATTTCTGTCTTTTACCATCATTATTAAAGCTTAATATTGTAATATTAATACTACTAGTAATTCTTCATACTAATAGAAGCATTCCATACACTCAATTGTTATAAAAAATCACAATATTTTCTTCATTAGTACAAATAAACTTTCGTCAATGTCTGGTATGTCGACCAAGTCTCAGTCAGGAAGACGTTAAATGTGTTATGATCAGTTGAAAATGGACACTTCGGCGTGGCATGTACAACGATATAAAACTCCTTTAGCATGTTCACCGGGGTATGTACGTATATAGCATGTGCTCCGGGCCGGCAATAGGTACGTGTATTGTATACGCAATTAATTGAATTCATTCTTAACTAAATATATCCCATATTTAGACCTATTTCCTTTTATCAGTTTCGCTTAGTAAACATGAATTCTCACTTTAATAGTTTCTTAACATAAATGATAGTTTTCGCAAATTTATCTAAAATAGCATAACACGTATTTGGGCTAATAGCAAAATGATGGGAAACTAAAATATATAAGCTAGTCTAGATTAAAGTATCGCTATGTCAGACGATTTGCTGTTTGTGTCTTAATTCAGAAAAACTAACATCATAACTTTATGCATCATATATATATATAGGGTTTTACCTTCCCTAAAAGTTCGCTTTTAGTACACCTCTTTATATATATATATATATATATATATATATATATATATATATATATATACATATATATATATATACATATATATATGTAAATGTATATATATATTTATATGTATACACTTATATATATATATGTATATATATATATATATATATATATATATATATATTTATATATATATATATATGGTAGAGAACTTTAATGCCTACTAGACAATTACTTCGAGTGGCTAAGCTGTACAGTTGTTCGTCATGCCAACGTGACAGATGGAGATTTCCTACCTACAGGTAAACATTGACTAAATATACAAAATAACATAGTGTACGAAGGTTAAACAAAATTCCCTCGGTAATGCTAACCAACACTGGCTTATACGAACCATCGTACACCTTCTCCAAGTGTTGTTCACTCTAGTATAGCACTAAGCGGGATACTCCACAAGACTTGATGCATTCTTCTCTAAGAATCCGGACAGCCATAAATACCAAAATAGATATATACTATTATATAGTTTTCTATTACATTAGAGAGAGGAACATTAATATTTTTAATTGTTTTACAAATTCAACGTTTGATCGGTCAGAACAGCTTAATGGACTATTGGAATATCTATGTATCTAAAACACAGATCAAGAAAAGGGGCCCCTCTTTATTTATGAGAACTTCGAGTGAGGTAAAATGAACCAAAAAAAGATTTTCGATCGACCAGCTTCAAACATACACTTTTTAGAAATAACAGTACGTAATACATTTACTATGATTTAAAAACGCAATATTTGATTATCTACATCTTTAAAATTTAAAAACATCATTTTTTTTAAATGACATATATTTTCCCAAGTCTGAGCATGCGATATTTTCATTGCCTATAAATGTAAATATCAATTTAATTTCCCTTAATTGATGCATTTACTGTAAGTCTCCGCTTATGTATGACAAAGGTTTTCTTTTGCTTTGTCTCCAACCAAAGCTGTCGCTTTTCTTAGATTCGATCGAAGTCACTGGTGAAATTCTCGACTGCCTGCGTTTAATATACACAGTTATATCTCGACTTCTGAAAGACTACTCTCATTCTCGGTCTACAGAAGTATTTTCAAATGGACCGAATTCACAAAATTACTTCTGAATAAGTGTGTTCCGCCTCCGATTGAACTAAACATCGTCGTATTGGATTTACTTCATCATTGAACTTTTTCAATGCTGCCTTCACGAAAAACTTTTTTTTCCATCTTTAAATCTCCTTTCACCGGACACTTTATCAACGGATATTCACCAACTCGACAGATTCCATATTTTTTTACACGCACACTCTCACTCTCCATTATTTAATATTTTTTCAAATTTTGAATTTTTGCTTTTCCATTGCGAAATTATCCATCTATGTAATTCCTCTCATGATAACATTGCTATCTTTGACAAGCCTTGGCGTAAGGAAAGAATAATTACTATGTTCTTTACCAAGTACACCTTGCATTGAACAAGTTCAATTTAAATAGATTTGTAATTCGTACATGTTTACCTCTCTTCTGTCATTTATCTCTATAATTGCTCTATCTCGTATATTAACCCAGTTCATTATAGGTTCTATCTACTAAAAGTATACTTTTACTTTCATATATTATTCATATTTATATATATATATATATATATATATATATACATATATATATATAATTACTACATGTGTATATATATATATATATATATATATATATATACATATGCATATGTGTGTAATTATATTGATAGATAGTGTGAGTTTGCGTGTGATTCATGAACGCGTGAATACCCACATGATAATGTATATATATATATATATGTATATATATATTCATGTATATATATATATTTATATATATATATATATATGTATTAATGCATATATATTAATGTATATAAATATATACACATAAATATATATATATATATATATATATATATATATATATATATATATATATATATATATATATAACATTGTGTATTTGCCTTGCAGATTTGTTGACAGTTGTTTATGATTAAAATCCCCGTGGATAAAATGATGAGTCACTTGTAAATGCTGATCTGAATTCACCAATTAAATCAATTTTTTCCTCTCTTTTATTTGTCATATTTTTTCCTTAAAGAAATGTCTGACAGTAATGCATCTTTAACCGCCCATTCGCTGCTTCTATACAAAAACGTTGATGAATACATTTCACTCACAGGTTTGTATAAACACGAACGTCTCTGGTGTCAGATTCTTTTCTTACGTGCAATGGCTTTGGGAGTGGAATTATTTTTAAACTAGCGATGAAATCCGGCGCTGCCCGCGGGAAATACCGTAAGAATGTAAAATAATTCGTATTTTGAACATTACAAATCAAATCCGTTTCGTGATGATGGGTTTTTATTTACGAATTTAAAATCGTTATGTATTCTGTTCAATTTGAAAGCTATGGTATATGCAGATGGTTGTGCAATCCTAGTTCCTGGTTTTCCTGCATTCCGACGGAGCCAAATTCAGATACAATTTTGTGTTGTTGCAAAATTCCAGCTCCCCACACAGAAGTACTGTGTACATACATCTCAGTCTAAAAGTGTTTCTGTTCACTGATTGGGGGCAGAAAAGATGCAGTATATCAAAACAGACACAACACTTTACTACGACTCAAAGGCCGAGGATACGAAACGAAAGTCCATGCTATATAAAAAAGGTTGAAATAGAAGATCACAGGGTTATTTTCACTGTTATGGCCTGACAGTGTAGTGTATGTTTCAATGTAACTTATCACTTGAATAAGAGTATACTGATACATAATGTTCCTAAAGATATTTGTGTTTAATACAGTAGCAATACTACTATGTATATTTATATATAAACAGACTCATATATATATATATATATATATATACATATATATACATATATATATATATATTATATTTATATACATACACTTTTTCTATTTTTATATATATATATATATATATATATATTAATAATATATGCATATATATTAATATATGTACGTGTGATATAATAATTTAATAAACTAACCTAATTTGTTTAAAATAGTATTTTAGTGAAAAAAAATGTTTCTGTATGCATATATTTTCTTCTGTTTATAGAGTCAATGTGTTTCGATCAGGTTCAAAATAAAACTAAACCAAACTACAATAAAAAAAAAAATACAAACTGCTACCATAAAACATATTATTCTTATTTCTAAGCAGTATAGAAATTTTAAAAATGTAATGGTTTAATTATCGTTGATGCAAAACACCAAAATTTACATGAACAATAGTTCTTCTTTTACTCATAATATTATACATTTTCCATTTGATTATAATAATATACATAAAAAGGTATACGAATCAAGAAAAACGGTTTTTAAACACACTTTCTTTTGTCTTGCTCCATACTAAACGATGTTCCTCTTACTCATCACTTCATTTTATGAAATCCCATTGTTTTTAAATAGAAACATTGATAATACAATATATTTTATATAAATATCACAGGTTAAGCATGTGCATTTATAAATATATATATATATATATATATATATATATATATATATATATATATATATATATATACACAAATTCGCACTCCTGGCACTTGACAATGTTTACATTGAGATATCACTTATATTCAGTCAGTGTCGTATGATAGCGCAGGGGTAGGGGCGCGATTGTCAGCTCGACGGTTGAGTTCCAATCCCGGCTTAAGGCATTAACTGGTCTAGACGCACTGAAGAGCTGTGAAACAGCTAAACATTTTGTATGTTGATGACTATATATATATATATATGTATATATATATATATATATTTATATATATATATATATATATATATATATATAGATAGAGAGAGAGAGAGAGAGAGAGAGAGTAACCCCTTACAATAGTGATTGCTGTAATATATATTCTACGCAAAATAGTGAATTATGTGGTCATATAACCTTTTTGTAAAACTTAAAGTGGGATAAATGTATATTTATAACTATTTTTGTAGGAATTGATCATCATAACTGGCGGACCCGTGGCGTAATTAATACTGTCCTAAGGACAATGTTGTTCCAGGTGAAGAATTCTGAAGGTAGTAAAACCTACTACCTTCAGAATTGTGCGGGCGATACTAGGAATTGCAAATTACTGAAGACTTCTAACCGGCCATGGCTGACGGAACGAGAGCCTGCTAACCCCGTAGATTAAATAAAGGGTTCCGTTTGAACTCCCGTGCAGATTCCCGAGTACGAGAGAAAGATTCCCGAGTTCGACAATATACACGCGAACATATTCCGAGCTTACATCGTCCGAAACATTGTTAGAATAATACTCAAGATGAGAACATTAGTCCGAATAATTCAAATTATAGAAACACAATTAACAGAGAAAATAATAGCTGTACATTGAATTTTGAGTTTCATAAATACATATAGTTTGAATAATCTGTGTGCGCGTGTCAGCGTCAATAATATATACGTTCTTGGTAAAATTAAAAATAACTCAAGTTATAATTCTGAATCATGGAATATGTATTCAATACAAGGTGTGTAACATCGCTACATAATGTATTTTTGTAAACTGCACGATTAAAGGGGTTGCAACGTAAACCTTCCAATGGCCCCCAATGAAATAGAAAACACAGTAAAATGTATTACTAATGCAATATATATATATATATATATATATATATATATATATATATATATATATATATATATATATATATATATATGATTATTTCAACAGTGACACAACGCAGCAGCATGCACAAACTATGTCACTCACAGCCTGGAAGCTCAACACACAAGTCTAGGGGTTACGGTCGGTGGCTTCCATTGTGTGTGCAGGCTGCGGTGTTGTATGACTGTGGAAATAATCATATATCGTCCCACATAAAAAATGTAATATACATATATATATATATATGTATATATATATATGTATATATATATATATATATATATATATATATATATATATATATATATATATATATATATATATATATATATATATATAAATAAATGTGATCAGCGTGTGACACAGGCCGTGTTATCGCATGCTTGTCGTGCCAGTCTAAAGTTGTTGCCTGATTCCGACGCCGGTTGCAGTGTCAGTCGTATGGTATTAGTCACTGGTTTAACGGTAGCATTTCCCCTCTCAATAAAACGCACCTCTAGTTTGTAACAATAAACATACATTTATTTGTGTGGAGCTGTTATGCCGCTCGTTTTTGAATAACATACTTGCGAATCAGATATGTTTGTCCGACCCAATACAATCACAAGTCCAAGGAAATATCTGTCTTAAAGACGTTCAAAAAGTCAACTTATTTCATATCCCACAAACACAAAATCAGTATTTGATGCCGAGAGGTTCAACTCTCACTGATTTCCTCATGCGTATGTACTGGAATAAATGTACTTTCGACCGGGCTTTGTCTTAATCTCTATCAACTGATCACCTGAGGCGAGCATATCTTCTCAGCCCATGTCCATTTGATATTCTAGAAACTGACCACTTAAGTTAATGGCTAGTCACAACCAGTAGAAACGGCGAATCTGCTACTAATTCGTGAACATCAAATGCGTAATGCTTGGGGCACCCATACTATTTCATTTCCATTTTGATATGTCGTAAATTAGGCCTACGCATATAACACTATATTGTTTTATTGGCAGGAAATCAACTAAAATAGTTGATGTGCCGTACACTATACAAACTACGACAATCTAAAACTAATATTCCTATCACTAATCGCGTTCTTCAACGCTTACTCAATGGAATAGTGCCATATATTATTCGACTCCGACCTTAACAAAAGCAGAATTACTACTAATGAGGGAATAATGAGATGAAATTAATTCATAAAAACAAACATTGACAAAGAGCAAAAGAACAATAATGAAACGAAAAAAGAACATTATACAAAGTAAATGAATATAAAAAAGCAGAATGCGGCGAACTGCGTCAATTTGAACCGTGTTAAGGATGATGTATTGTGATAAGTAACACATTTTCCAAAGGACAACTGTTTGGGGAATTTGGTTATCGCCGGACGAAAGAATACAAAACAATGTAGGACTAGAGAGCAGATAAACATGGCATACAAAAGACAAATCATGTTGGAAGACGTTCCTCCCCTCCCGATTTACGATATATCAATTTATCAAACTGATCACTGTTTGGGGATATTACACCTCCGTTTAAACTTCAATAGCACTGAATAATGACATGAGCGGACTCGCCATTACTGGACGGGGCGTTTACCCGCATCGAAGATATATCAACTTAACACAGAAAAAAATGTTATTAATTTAATAAAAATACGATAAGAAAGTAGACCAATGGGGAATTTTGTCAGACGTGCAAATTGGCGAAATGTATATTGCAATGGATAGCGAACACGTTAGGCAGAGTTCAAGTTCGCTTGATGAGTTTATGTGTATTCACAATGCCGATAAATGCTGGAATCCAATCCGATGGCTAAACTATTAGAATACTTCCATTAATATCCAAGTCAACCATTGCATCTCAATACAAATACTCCTTCAAACAACGTATGTTTATATTATTTGAATTTATTTATATTATTTGAATTATTCGGACTACTGTTTTCATCTCGGTTATTATTTACAAAACTTCTCGGTCGATACTGCTTCAACCTTTGTATAGGTGGAATTTTTTCGAAATAAGGAATGTTTATATTTCTGCCAATGGTTGGAACAGTTGTCTTTCAAGCCTTAGTTTGAAAAAGCGTTCTATCTCTAAATAGGATGTGATCTGCACCGTTCTTTAGTGGTCCAAAAATGCAAAGGTGCTGCAGTATAAATTAAGAATCAAAACGAAACGGGTTTCATTTTAATAGCTTAAAGTTTACTGTAGTAGAATGTCGACATTATTTTTGTTTACACTAGTGCCTTACTAGTAGAGACAACTCCCGATCCCTCACCGGAGAGAGCAAAATGCGGAACGTCCGCTTACTTTGATCGCAAGCCTTTTTCTGTTGATTTTTTTTTCGATTCTTACTCGGTCGGTGACGTACTTCTGGAAATTATTTTGACACATTCCTCAACTCAGAATTACTCCAAATATAAACAGTGAAATTATAACATTTTAATGTTCGTATCAACCTTGAAACACAACATTTACCTACACGGCTGACCTATATCTTATTATCATCTCGGTTATACTTTTATTACAAACATGGTTTTCTGATCAATCTGAGGTAATCTCGTTGCAATTGAATGAACACTTACTAAACGCTTTTTTTCTATACTAAAACCACACAAAATGCATGCTAAAATATACTTTACTGATAGGGTTTATTTATATCAAGACAACAATAAATTACTCGTTCTACTAAGCCGGAATATATTAACATAACTTGACAATTCCACAATTTATCAATTACTTATCTATATATTTCCCCCACTTTCTTCAACTCTACACGTATTAAAGCACTCGTAAATATTTATTAATATCCCTGAAGGCATTAATGAAAGCGTGACTTTCTTTTAGAGCGTGGGAACATCTGTCTACAAAGCGCCAACCGCTGTCCGATCGCCACTATGTTGCATCCATGTGCTTCTTTTAAAATACTTCCAAAGGAATGTGCTCCGACGAACATATAAATCGTCAACGTTTATTCATCTAACTAAGATGAAAAAGAGCAAAAGTCCTAATCATTTAGTGTAGAGGAATTCACTCCCTGTTCTATTTTACCTCGACTGTACTAACATGCACAAATTTAAATGTTACGTCAACATAAATCTCGCTGTACAACTCCATACTATGGATGCCCCCTATAAATATTGTCCCTAATTCACATTAAACCAATACATTTCAGTGGAAATTTTTCTTTGTTTTGCGTGAATTAGAGTGAAATAAAATATTATGCATAGAATAGTACATAACTAAACCTACTTATTAGTTTTAATCTTGCAAGAATAATGCATTAACAGATATGTTACAGTATGAGCAAATTCGAATGACATCATAGTAGAACAAATAGTGGTAGTAGTTCTGACTCAGTGAGTCACGAGTACGTCTGATCTTATTTGGAATACTTATCAGAATATATGTGGTGGCTCGAACCAAACTTTGAAATACTCTTTTTCTTAGTCTGTGACGTTTGAATTTGCACATATTGTTTTAAGATGCATCATCGAATCTCACCGTCGATCGATCGGTCCGTCTGTCTGACTGGCTTAAATTTGAAATATGTTCTTTCATTAGTTACGTTTTATATGTATGTATCATTTTTAGATGTTTTACACTCTAGTCATGAAACACATTTTGATTAGTCAGTCACACTTCAGTTTGAGATAGAATATGTATCTGTGTCGCTATGATTATCATATATGGGTGTCCATCAGTCTGTGTGTTAGTATGCCACGCTTAATTTTGAAATACCAGATTGATCGACAGATATTAAGAATACCCTTTCATGTTCCTTAAAAATAAAATTATACACATTTCCAATTCGTATGATTTTCATAATTATCAGCTTTGATGTTATTTATTATTAGTATTATTTGGATTATTTGTACAATTGGGCCCATCTTGCGTCGAATTCTGAACATGAGATATAAACAGTTGTCTGGACGTCATTCACACAAATTTGAGGCTAATATAACCTCCGAGCGTCTTCATATGAAACTTGTTAAACTAAGGAAGCTGTATATCAAACTCGGAAATGTTACGGTCGAACTCATGAATCTATACGGAATTTAGAAATGGACTCTTGATGTAATCCATGGGAATAGACAAAGAGCACTTGAGGACACGTTGTGAGAATAACACCCAAGATAGGAAGCGTAGGCCGAATAATTCAAATAATACAAATTAGTAATCCCTATTGAAAAAAAATTGAAATATTCAGAGTTTTATTTTAATTATGTTATTTCAACGTACGTCCCTCTAAAATAAATTACTAATTGGCAATGTTATTAATTCGATCCGAGAGAACATTAAACGATACATGTTAGTCTTATACAGCGGAACGAATCTATCAATTTTAGATGAATAACTATATATTCTCCTTTTAACAGCTCGCTGAATCATGAATTTGTGACATCATAGCTTATATAAGAAGAGGTCGCTAATAATTCTACAAAGTCAACCTATCGGCATTTATGTTGAAATTGATGCATGTGTGGGCACCGGAGAAAGCTCAAATAGTAACCTCATAAAAGGGTAGAGTTACCAATTAGTAATTTAGAGGCGAATCAGGAATGAATGATTACCCATATACATTTCAA
This sequence comes from Sepiola atlantica, assembly GCA_963556195.1. Classification (NCBI taxonomy): domain Eukaryota; kingdom Metazoa; phylum Mollusca; class Cephalopoda; order Sepiida; family Sepiolidae; genus Sepiola; species Sepiola atlantica. Next base: position 35,264,180 of record OY744548.1, read on the forward strand.
CGATATAAAATAGCCATAAAGGCATGAGGCTAGATGAAATCATTAATAGATCAATTATTCATCAATCGTGATATTTCTAATAGAAAATAAATTGACAATTTCCGCAGATTAAGTTGTAAACCACACTTTCATGACTCTGGTCGTGTATATGCAATATTAATGCAGTTAACATTAGATTAGGTACATCTACATTTAACTACGAATTGTTTATAGCAAAGATTAACGCAGTGACACGATATTCAACAATTCATTAACGCTCAGGGAATTGTTCGATTAAAATGCTTTGCTGAATACATATTCGTTAACAATGCCTTTCATAGTGAATTACACTTTTATGAATCAACATGGTACAACTTTTCCGTGATCTTGATTCTGTAGTTAGAATTCTTACAGGGGGACAACAAGAAGTTGCTAACACACCTAAGTGAAAGTTGTACTATAGAACTGACTCGATTCTTATTTCGCACATCCAAGCGATGTCGTTGTCATAAACTTACTCACTGTCATGGAATTACTTTCATAATTAGTATTTTTGATAATGACATATTCAAATAATTACAAAACACTTCAGCTACTTCATCCTATATGTGTTTTACGACACAGATACACGAGACAAATGACCTCGTCCAAAATATTTTTGATTCTTATAATATTACAGCCATTATATATTCTGCTGTGAAGTAGTGGTCGATTAATAAATATTATCGCTTCAAAACAACTTAAAAGCAAACTCAAATCATCTAAAGATCTTCATAAGATGAATAAATATCTTAAATATTAGTAATTTAAATATTTGGCTTAATAACTCTATTTTAAAATGACAATTGAGATACTTTTTAAAAAGTTTGACGTCTGAGATGTATAACAATAAGATTATAAATAATGAACCAGCGGGATCTGCGGAAATTCCACAGTCTAATATTTCATCTGTTTTATAGTTCAGCTGTGCTTAAAAGGATTCCTACGAACACTTATGTGTGATAATATAAGAGTATATAGTTATTTTCAGTTGATTTTATTCATGTCTGGCACGGAAACATACTTATCAAAGTATTTTGGTTACTGTATATTCAGTATATATATATATATATATATATATATATATATATATATATATATATATATATATATAGGGTGGGCAAAAATAAGGGTCCTATTTTTAAAAATTCATAACTTTTTTTTTATTGAATTAAAAAAAAATTTTTTTTTAGAATAAGTAAAGGACCCCTTCCGAAGCAAGCATAAGCCGTATTAGCCCTAAGGAACGTACCCTGATTTAGAAAACATTATTTTTGCTTAAAAAACTCAAAACAGTGTAAAAAACAATACTTTAGTTTTTGTAAGTTTTAAGAAGTGTTTTTCGGCTAAAATTTGTTTTGTTTATTTCAAAAAATCTCGGAAGGGTCAGTCTACACACACATAAAGTTTGGTGAGTTTAACTTTTATTTTGTGGAAGTTATTCAAATTCAAGTTATTCAAATTTAAAGATAGGACCCTTATTTTGGCCCACCCATGTATATATATATATATATATATATATATATATATATATATATATATATATATATATATATGTTTATGGGATAGCTATCTACAAATATAGTGTAGGTTTATTTTTACATGTTTCTATTCTATCTACGACCGGCGCGAACAGATACCCCACATAAATATTGTATAACTACTACATCTCAATTGAAAACCGAAACGAAAGAGTATTTTAGCTCGAGTGTCACGTTCGAAACATAGTTGCACCAGATGAAATTGAAAACATCCCATATTTTAAAATGTTAGTGGATGGTGATACGGTCCGTACGTATAATTATCGTATAATTATCTAGCTGTGTAGCATTGATTTGTCATTAGCAATGACTGTTAGTCCTCTATCAATGTAAGCCTCTTCAAGGTGTCAGCATTATCTGCACTGTCCCTGTAGAGATATTGGAGATTTCATTCCTCGGTCTTTCTATCCTTTTTATAAAAATTGTATTTTTCGTTTTTTCTTAACGATGCCGTTTACTATCACCTATTACCAAATTATAAAAAATCTCTAATTAATTTTAGTAAAATAATGCTTCATTTTATATTCATAAGACAATTGGGTGTAGCATGCTTCCAAATCTTTCGACATTTGAATACATAAGGATTTGCCTAGGATTTAAAAGCAAAAAATGTACTTCTCTTCGACAGATGGAATATATCCGAATACCTTCAAAATTGTAAAGAGTCAGTAAGTAAAAATTGTTAACATTTTTCAAAAAAAACTAAATGCGAATCATTTTAATGAATTCGTTTCATTTTATTTTATTGCGTATTTAATTTCAATAAATATCCGATTAATATTAAATCAAATAAATAATAATTAAAGGTGTTATTTGCGCGAGAAATGTACACACAAACACGGCAAATGTTCACACAATTCTATTAGAGTGAAGAAAGAACTACAGATGTCAATGTAAAAATCACATCAAATTTAATTTATTGGACAAAATAGCTAAGTGCAACACAACCGTGTTAATATGCAGTGAGAAGATGTGTAGACTTATATATGGCCTGAATATTTTGTCCAAGGAGACTTTCATCCTGAATATGATAGAAAGTCACTACCTCTAGTACGGTGTTGGACGAAGCAGAATCACGAGTAAAGGATGCTGCTTTTCATCTAAAGAGACAAAAGCGACTGTTAAATGTTTTCTCCGATTTCGTAGAGACCGTATCTTTGTTCTTGGGATAAAACGTATCGAAAATTATGTTGACATTATGGTTGAGGTTTTAGGCCATATATTTGTCCCAGGTTTCCTCCACTGCTCGAGTGGGAGGTAATTGTCCATAGATCGGCGCCCATGATACATCCAGCGCTTCCTCTAACTGTTTGGTCGTCTGTAGGCTAATTAGGGCCCCTGGCAGTTACTAATAGCATTACTCATATAAGTAAGAAAAAAAAATTGCTGAACCTAAAAGTGAATAAGAAACAGAAGAAGTAGAACAAAAAGAAGACAAAGAAACATGAGAAGAAGAAGAAGAAAAATGAAGGAAAAGAGAAATGTCAAAAAGGAGACGAAGAAACGCAGAAGTAGGCAAAAGAAGACGACGAAATATACACGTTTGAAAAAAGGACAAGGAAAAAAAATAAATGCTAAAAAAGAAGACGAAGAACAGAAGAGGTAAAGAAAATAGAATACGAAAAAACACGAATAAGTTAGGAAAAATGATAATGAAAAAAATAATCAGTAAAGAAAAAGAAGACGAAGAAACTGTGAGAAAAAAGATATACAAGACGAAATGGGTAAAAAAGAACGAAGTAAAAGCCCGTTAAAGAAAAAATAGAAAACGAAAAAGATGAAGATGATAGTTATTGGAAAATATGAAGCAAGGAACGGATGCTGAAAAGAAGTCGATATTTCTTAATGTCAATTGGAAATCCCGGATGAAATTTAAGCGCGTTATTCCCAAAGGTTGTTTGACTTGTTGCTCATTAGTTGAGCATTCGTCATTGTAGATGTTCACGTTTTATTAGCTGAGATATTTATCTTGGTTATTTATGAGGCCGCCAGAGGGCGCTCAACGCGATCCACCACAAAAGAATGAATTATCACAACTCTTTTTAGCAGTATTCGTCATTAACAACAACAAAAAGATAAACAACTATTTTTATCGCGTGTTTCTGTTTGAATTTCGTTCATTCAGTTTTTTTTATTATATTTTTATATGAACATGCGCAATTGTATCGCACGGGAAAGCTTTGTCCACCGGTCCATTAGTTGCCTGTCTTTCAGGCTTCCAGTTTAGATTGAATGTAATATTTCGTACAATATACATATAATAATTTTTAGGAAATATGTAATCTGTGATTCGCTCTGTCACGCTTAAGGTTCACAAAATCATTTTACTAATATCTTAAGATTCAGTTTAAAATAACATAATGGTCTGTCACACTGGAGTTGGTAATATAATTGGATTTAGTCGATAACGATTCATTTTCTAATATCAATCTTAGATGCAACACGGAGCTTGGTCCGTCTGTGGATCGAGCTCTCGCGCGTAAATATTAAGAAATATCTCCATCGACAAACGGGAAGATTGAGTGGGCGACACGCAGATACAAGTGTTAGTAAACTTCTCATACCTTACATAATTCTATATCTCTCCAACGCAACCACCCGCCCATGCATGGCGTATTTTGTGACATCTGGGATGTTGTATTATCCACTAGTCTCTCCCTCTTAGACACGTCTAAAAAAGAGTAGCTAACTTAATAAGTCCCTCACTATTAACCAAGCTCCAGTCCCTGTCTCATCGCCGCAATGTTGCATACTTGAAGCTGTTTTACAAGTACTTCAATGTATAGTGTCCTTATTAACTTGCTGCTCCAGTTCCCCCTCGACGTAAATACACTAGACCAACCCGATAATAAGCTAAGTCCCATCCATTCACTGTGGAGGTTCCCGGATGTCGGGAAGCCTTCTACTCCAATAACTTATTTCCTCGTGTTTTCAGCCTCTGGAACCCCCTCCTTGCTTCCTGGTTCCCTGATTAAACCGACATGCAGAAATTTAAATTAATGTAAACAGACATCTCGCTACACACCCCAACTTAGGATGGCGTCCAACACTTCCACCCTAATCTTCTGTAGCCACTTACCTTAACAGTGGTGGCCTGCCTTGTTTGGGGTGAACTATGATAAAATTAATAAATGGTCAAAACAAATTTGCAATAAATGATTCCGTCAATCGGTTTGTTATGTTTCAATTTTAAATAGCATGTTTTATAGCGCGTCCACGTATCTAGGTACGAGTCAACACGCTCAAAAACGGAGTACTGTTTCTACATCTGGAAATGGTACTGCTCAGAGCACGCTTTGCTCTCTTGACAGAGAAAACACGACGTCGAAATCTACTGAGGGATCTCCTCTTTTCTTCCCTACAGCCGATTTCTAATAGAAAATAAGGCGTTAGTTTTTCTCTATTAAATCGCAATTTTGAAGTTGGTGCTCGACTGAGCTCTATCGATGTTTGCCCATGTATTAAATGCACAACACATACTCGTGTAAATACATGCCCTTTCTTATTCTGTGTAACGAACCTTCCATGAACAAAGTTTCTTACCAAGTACTACGCGTCTGTTTAAGGTAATAAAATGCGGCTGCTGTCATGCTGACTAAAACATTATCCTTTTCAAGTTCAATGTTAATAAATTCTTGTTAGGCCGTCTTCTTTCAGTTTCAACCATCGTTATCAATCATCACGCTGTTATCTCAACGTTTACTAGACAAACTAATTAACATTTTCGGTCGAATAGCTTTAGGCCTCAATAAGCGGTGAGACGTAAGTACATAACAGTGATGCTCGTTTACCTGTCTTCGGCTCTACTCTCTCTACGTTAAAGTTTGAAATAGCAGTTTGATCGCTAAATGTTAAGATTTAATTGACGTAACTTTGTTTTGTTTGTCTCTTAATTTTAAGAATAATTTGTATTATTCCCTCACCAGGACATTTCACATAAGCCCTCATTTACTGTCCTACCCGGGAGAGTAATGTAAAGTACAAAGTCTTTTTTTAATGTGGGTAAAATCCAGAAACGTGCATTATTTATAGTGATACTATTACAAATTCCATCAGACCGGGAGAATTTCTTATTCAATCACCTTGGACAGAAAAGATTATATGTACGGTCAGAACAGCTACTAAATTTGCTCCTAGCCGAAAGGCTAGAGAAAAAGTTTGTATCAGCGATGGTTCACTAAGCATAACCAATGGTGTTTCCCTTACAGTCTAAGTGGCAACAAGTATTCTCAGATGTCAAGCATTCTTCACCTGTTTTGAAAAATCTTTTCAAAATAATGTTCGTTATCGGAATAGCCTTTTATCATTTATTCCTTGTTACTAATCACAATTGGTCTTCTCTAGAATTGCTTCGCACTACCCCCCCCCCAACGGTTATAGTACTTTCCGTGCTCTTTCAATATAAGTAATGTCGTTGTTTTCACCTTCGGTCTTTACATCTACCCTGAAACTTGTTACTAAGATTAGGCTGCAGCCACAAGACACGTGTCTCTATATTCTTTTATAAATAGGGTGTGTGGGATCATACGAATTCTGGATATATTATTTACTTTGGGCTCGTGTTATTATTATTATTATTATTATTATTATTATTATTATTATTATTATTATTATTAAAACATAACGAAGGGAGAGAAAGAGAGTTTTGTCTTCTTTTATTTATCGATTAGTTTTGTCTTCTTATCGATTAGTTTTATATTTTCTTATCGATAGAGAGAGGTGGATTGTATTTTTTTTCTTCTTGCCGGTTAGTTTTCCTTTCAATGATTTCAAATAATGAATGGGAATTCAATTGCGAATCGATAGCGAGCATGCGGAACGTTCTAGTAATAAATAACTCTAGCTGCTAGTTCTAAATCTCAGACGAACAAATGTTTACAAATTGGAAATAATGCATTTGTGTAACAGACAAAACATGCCTTTTTCAATTAATTAGTATTTTCATTATCATTAGTATTGTGATACATTTTTCTTTTTCTATGTTTTTGAATAATGTTATTTATCTCACTTATTTTGATTTATATTTCTCAATAAAGTTATTCATAACAACTGTTACTTTTTTAGTATGAACTCTTTTTTGTATATTTTGATTATTTTTCGTTCTATAATTAAAGGACGGTATTTCTTACTTATTTTAATTTGCTACGCTTATTGTTGACAGAGCTATCTGATTAAGTTGACTGGAAGAGTTTCCTTCTTTTACTTTTTTGATAAGATCTGAAAAGCTACTTTATTGACAAAAATAAGTGTACCATAATAGTAATTATCAGAAGATTAAGCATTATATATACACATGTACATCATGATAACTGTGGTAGTTTTTGCGTGTGTAATAATATGTATATATATAAATATATATATATATATATATATATATTGCATATACTTTCTATTCTTTATAAATACCAAATTTTAAAATCTAATCGCTCGATTATTGATAATATATAACAACAGAATATATATAAATAAACAATATTTTACTATATTCCAATGACCGATATTTTATTCAGTTTACCTAGAATCATGGAACCGCTTCGTTCACAGAAATACAAAGAGTATATGTGTATTAAGCCGGATCTTTCTCCTATGATCTCATTAGAATCCACTAAGTTATCCTTAATAAAAAATACATAGCGATGCAATAAATATCGGAAAACAAACAACTTACATTGATTACATACCGATTTAAAGTGTGACTAAGAATTCGCTTCCCAGAAAGAGCAACCGTCTTGCTGTACAATATATGAGAGAATATGCACAACATTGTCAAAAACAACTGTTAGAAATGTTCATAGTTAACTTCGTTGACAGTTCGAAAATAGGTATTAAAATTCACCTTATGAATTGAGAAATTAAAATCATTATATTAGATATGGAGTGTAAAGTGTCATTATAGAAACAATCAAAGTATTGAGGTTCGAAATTGCATTGCACTAAGCAATACAGGATAAACATATATGACATACAACGCAAACATTGTTATATATCTAGGGTGATGTCTGATGGTATTTTCAAATTAACAATACTATACAATGAGCAAATGGGTAACTTAATATAACATATTATATCTACAAGGTGTTTCAAAAGTCTTGGGAACATTACAAATGCGTATATCTCATGAACTATTCCAGGTAGAAAAATGAAATTGGTGCCATTTTAAAGCTTGCTTAATCCAGTTTTTGGTCATACTAATGATTTTCGTGTTCTCTTTCCAGGTGCAGTAATGGCGTTCTCTAAACAAGACAAGGCATTTTGCGTCCTCCAATTTGCAAAGACTGAATCGTGGACATGTGTTCAGCGTGCATTTCGCAGGAAATTTAAAAAAGAAGCCCCTGAAAGGAAATCCATTGTCAGATGGCATGCTAAATTTGTGAAAGATGGGTGTTTGTGCCCAAGTAAGCGAACAGGTCGCCCTTCAACTTCAGAAGATGCATTTGAGCAAGTTCGGACAGCCTTTCAGCGGAGCCCCCGTAAATCAGTGAGAAGAGCCAGCAGGGAACTTCAGCTTGCTCCAGCAACTGTCTGGCGTGTCTTAAGGAAACGACTGCAAATGGTACCTTACAAGCTCAAGTTGGTCCAAAAGTTGAAGGACACTGATAAGCCACTTCGCCGTGACTTTTGCATTGCAATGCAAGAGAAGTTGGAAGATAACGGCTTTGATGACCGGCTTGTTTTTAGCGATGAGGCGACCTTCCATCTGAATGGCAAAGTTAACAAGCATAACACTCGCATATGGGGTACTGAGAATCCTCATGAACTTCTTGAGCACGAGCGAGATTCACCAAAAGTGAACGTGTTTTGTGCAATTTCCAAGAAAGGTGTCTATGGACCGTTCTTCTTTGAAGAGGCAACTATCACTGGTGAATCCTATCTCAACATGCTGGAAGACTGGTTAATGGCTCAGTTGGAACAAGCAGAATCTGATGACTTCATTTTTCAACAAGATGGTGCACCACCACACTGGAGTCTTAGAGTAAGGCAGTTTCTTAACACAAGGCTGCCTGGTAGATGGATTGGGAGATCTGGGCGAGGTGATGACGTTCTCATGCCCTGGCCTCCTAGGTCTCCAGATCTTACCCCGTGTGACTTTTTCCTTTGGGGCTTTGTCAAGCAACAAGTCTATGTGCCGCCCCTTCCAAGAGATATTGACGAACTAAAGGCTCGAGTAACGGCAGTTGTGGGAACCATTGACGTCAAGATGCTGGAACGCGTTTGGCAGGAAATGGACTATCGACTAGATGTCTGCCGTGTGACGAATAGTGCTCATATTGAGCAACTTTGAAGATTCCCCACAAAACTTGAAACTTTAACCTTTCCAACGGTACCAATTTCATTTTTCTACTCCTAATAGTTTTTAAGTTATTAAAAATCGTTATGTTCCCAAGACTTTTGCAACATCCTGTATAACTAGTGTAATATTTACCAAAAACCCTTAAGTCAACCGTGGGGTGTTACCATACATAAAAACATCGAATTTGTTTATAATTAGATAATAACATCGAATCACTTTTTTGTAAATATCTTATTTAATATATTTTAATGGCCTGATGTTCACAATTACAAAAAGTGTTGCTTTCATCAGCTTATAAGAAAATATAAAACCAAAAATAAATAACAACTGCTAGGGGGATTATTCATGATTAAAAGCTGATAAAGGACTTTTATGGAACATTTTAATATCTATGTATCTCATATAGCGACTGAGTTTTGGAACGATGAAAAGGTCCCTTGATTTCTGAGTACTTCGAATGAAGTGAAATGATACAAAGTAAAAAATATATTACTATAACTTGTTATGTATACAAACATTTTTGGTACATATGAGCATACTTGTATCAGCTACAACCTTAGTTAAAGCCTGACAGAGACGATTCTTAAAAAATGAGTGGATGTTATGCTCGTGGAAAGTCGAGATAGAAGGTTGGGATAATTCATAAGGGTAGAAATGTTATCCTTAAGAAACTCAATGTTATCCGATACACACACATCTATATTCATATATATATATATATATATATATATATATATATATATACTTATATATATATATATATATATATATACTTATCCACAATATATATTTATATACATATATACACACATATACACAGGCACGAACTAAACAAGCAAAATGTATATAGATAAATAATTATACATTTTTTTACTTTTTATATTTTATATATATATATATATATATATATATATATATATATATATATAGCTGTTTCGCCGTCTCATTCAGTTTTAGTGTGGCTAGTGTGGAGAGTGTCTCAAGCTAATATTAAAAACCTAACAGTTGTATCAGTTGTCGGGAGATATTTCTCTTACATTATCACGTCGCTCTTTAGTAAGGGAAAGTTTAATGCTAGTATATGTTTACATTTTCTTATACCAGAATAAAAGAGGGGTCGGTTGGGAGAAATAAATATGCATGACTCCTCAGAATTTTGTAAAGACATGTCGATGAGAGTGAAATATAAATCTAATAATCCTCCCTTGAGATGCTGAACTAAGCATAGAAAACATGTAAAAAGCACACATACCACCACCGGTAATAGGTTAATAAAATAGCAATGAAGACTTTAAAAGTTAAAATATATAAAAAGATAAATCAGTTTAAATAGTTTTTAAAAAGCTTTGATGTTTTATTTATTTATTTGTTAACCTAAAATCAGAAACGTACAAAAAAGAAATAAACGTGGCTTTTTATTCAGCATATGACTTTATGATCCAGTCTATCTATACTACTGATTACTCTATCTACCTATCTCTCTTTCTTTCTCTCTCTCTCTCTCTCTCTCTCTCTCTATATATATATATATATATATATATATATATATATATATATATATACGGTACATATTCGCTTTCCTATTTTCTTACATTCTCTTGTCATATGTGTGTGTCTCTCTCTTTCTCTCGCTTTTACTCTACTATTTTCTCACGTGTTTCTTCCAGTCTATCTTTTCTCTCTTTGTTTGACTCCTCGATATTGCTTTCTATCTCGCTTTCTCTGTTTCTCGCTCTTTATTTTGCAACTCCTTATTCCCTTTTCGCTTCCTTCTCTTCCTAATTTCTATCGTTCCTTCTTAGTGAAAAATAATAATTATTATTTCCATCAATTTACCAGTAAATGTTGTAATAGTCTACGTTTTCTTGTGCTTTTTCTTGATTTTGCTGAGTTCTAGTACGAAATTTTATCTTAGTACCATTACTTTATGTAGTATTTAAAATACGAGCAACATTCATAGTATGTCAGTGTTCAGAGAGTTCGTTCTCGTACAGTACCGCCAAAAGATACGCCTCCTCCACTAAAAACACAGCCAAAATTCAGGTTTTATTAAAGTAACATGTTATTTCTTACTCAAGATGATGTGATTTATTTATATTATTCAGTAGTTGCATAAAAAAGTTTATTTTATTGTTCCCCACACATGGAAACACACGGATAGTTGACTACTATTCCTCAATGCGTTCTACGGTTTTATTTATTCTGCCTGTTGTATGGGGAGAAAACAGAGTTTCTATCGATTTCAACCTAGAAAGTTGGACTTAAAAGTTAACATTTACACTACACTACTGTTATCGTACAAATATATACACAGAATTCTAAAACGTACGTCACAATAGCATTTGCGAGCAATACACATGCACCATATTTTAATGTAAAATTAATTTTTGTATTAGAAGCTAACCACTTTTATCCGGTGTAGAAAGTTTTTTTAATTTAATTTTTAAAGTGATACTATAAAACACAAATAATTACTCAATAGTGCATTTCCACGTGTTGTTTATACACTATTTTACTATCTCGTTGGTAGAATCAACACGCACAACATCAAAGTAACAATGAAAGGCCGAACATATTCATTTTACTAAACTTTACTTTACATTTAAACAATCTAAAAAAAGCAGAAAGAAAATTGAATATACTAAAGAAAACACACAATAGGTAACACACTCATTGTAAAATAGAACTTTCGAAAAAATCGATACTAAAATTTGAAAATACAATATATTTATATATGAAATGTAAATAGCGGAAATTTAGTTGACAAATCAATACAAAATATTATAGTGAAACAGCTTTTCTCTGTTACTATAAAAACGCATGAAACAGCGTAACACCAACATTATTTATTTAAACAAAGCATTAAAATCTACATTGCAAAAATCTCTTTTAATTTTATAGTTGTATAAAATACGAACGTCCAAACCTCCGCGAAACCTTATTTGGAATTTCCTTTGTATCTTTAAAGATGTTTCCTACGAAAAGAGAGTTAAGATATTGATTATAATAAGACAATCTTTAAATAATTTTCGTTTCATTATATTTAATTCAATATATAATACAAACCGAATTAAAAAATGTTCATAAATTCCATATATATAATTCTTGAAATAACTTTTACCCATTTACTAATTGACATTTTTATAGTATTCAAATCCACTCAAGACGGTTTCAATTGAAAAAAGCTTTTGATATGCCCTTCCATTAGTTTTTCTATGGTGAGTTTTCGATATCGAAGTGCATTCTTTAAAGATCTAAATAGGTCATAGGAATATGATAGATCGGGTAAAACAAGCCAGCCATGTTTCGAAATTTTTCCTGCGTAACTTTTACAGCGGGTGGTATTGCGTTTACATGGTGAAAGACAACCTTTTTTCTATTGACAAGTGCTGCGAGATTTTTTTTCTAAGATTTTCATACACACGCTACAATCGCTAAACATACAATTTTGCATTTCGTTATTGGTTGCTGCCTAAACACTCATGATGGAGAATACCACGAGTATCTCAGCAAACGCACAGTAAAAGTTTTCTTCGATTGATCTCAGGTTTGGGGATGAAGATTCACTTTTATCGGCCCACTGCCTTTGCGTTAAATATTGTCATCATAAACACATTTTTCATCACCTGTAATAAAATGAAAAGGGCTCATTTCACTGCCTGGAGAGATGACTTGTTTTGATGAAAACACGATCTACCTCATTCTTCTCACATAAAAGTGAGTACCACAGACGCTTAGTCTGCTAACCTTACCCATCTGTTCTAAGGGTTTTAATATGGTAGGCTGAGATTATTTAATTATTCTACACATTCACAAGTGGTCAGACGAAGATCATTTTCCGCTAACTTTTTAAAAACATCTACTCTGATGTCCGATTGCCTCACTGACCGAGACTAATATTCCAACCTCACATCTCTGGAACAAAACTTTGTAAACAAATTTTTGACTTGTCAATCTGTTATCATATCCTGGCAATACATGCTGCATATTTTCCTCCGAGTCTCTCTAGCACTACTTTTTATTTAAACTGCAACAACATTACATGTCGAATCTGTAGCTTAGGTCTTGCCATATTTAAGTTTATAAGCTTATGATTTACTGCAATTCAATTAAGAAAACAATTCTTAAAATTGAAAGAGGTTTTAAATTAAAATTTCGACTAGTGAACAAAGCTTTGATGAGTTAGGAATAACAAAGAATCGCTTCTAAAGTGGACAAATGAAATCAGAAATTTGTACGAACCCACCTTATATTTAATCGTTTCTCATGTTTCCTGTAAATGTTTTATTGAAGTACAATCTAATTGTATGATGTGAATTTGAAATAGTAAATGATATACGACGCTACATGCGTAGAACTACAACAAATAAAATAGAATGTACTGTGTATAAATCATTGGTTTAACTGTGTATTCGTCATAGATACATTGTATACTTAAAGTGTTGATATCAATTATCTGATAAATCAAAACGATAGTTTTATTATTAATATATTCACATTGTCTTTTACCTTGAAAACGGTTTTCTATATTTTCTGCAAAAAAGTGTATTTCCATCCAATAAAAAGATGCATCGTTGCAGCTACAAGAACGACTATTCTGAGTGCAACTACTACGGTAAATATGCAGTGCATCTCATTGCACATACACTAAGGCTGACTTCTTAATTTTATGAGACAGATATTAAATTTGAAATATTTACACCATCTAATAAAAAAGTTATTTTTGTATTTTTCACTACGCAAATTTGTATTATTATCTGTATTTATTGTATACGTTTACAAACAAGTAGGAAAGTTCAGAATTCATGTCAAGTATGTGGGGTATAAGTAGCTAACTTAAATCTAAATGTTCATTGTTCCTACTTCTGTTGTTTATTACAGTGGCTTATTAATTCCATAAATATAATTAATAGATAGTATTAATTAGCATGCCTTTTGGTCATCAATGTCACTATATAATCAAACAAGTAGAATAAAAGAAATCACATATGACAATGTAGTCAACATGAGGAATATTACAAGAACATTCAAACGAATCGATATGTATTTATTTCCTTTTTTTTCAAATTCATATCTATTTGACAGAAAAATAGCTACGCGCATACAAACCGTGTAAATCAAAAAGATGGAATACATATATATATATATATATATATATATATATATATATATATATATATATATATATATATATATATATATATATATATAAAGATAGAAGAAATAAGAGTGATAAACATGTTCGAATGTCCTAATTAATTTAAAATTTCGATTGTTCAATGCAAGGTGTATTCTGTAATACACCAGTGTTTATTATTCTTATATATATATATATATATATATATATATATATATTAATGGAAATCGTTCCAGACATGCATGAAGAAACTTGATGTAAGGTGCAAGAAATACAATTTCAAGGTCAGAAACTAGCTAACGCAGTTCTTCTCCCTTTGTCAGGAACATCGCTCATTTTATGTTATGGCTAAAGGACGGAATAAGGGCTTCCATTTTATCCAAAACCCCTTTGAACATGGATATGGTAGTAATTTTCTGTACATTTTCTGACATGCTTTTCCACAGCGCAGAAATACGGACACGAATGTCTTTACGGTATTGAGATGAAAGGTGGCAGTAGTACATCGTTTGCGGGAGGCCGCGGGCACTGCGTCTTCGCGCTAGGGGAAAAAAACTCGAAATGTATTTTAAAGACTTTGGTCACCGACAATACTAAACAAATAGTTTCTTAAAAATACTAAATTTTAGTAAGAATTCATAAAATATTCACAACTTATATGTGTGTTTAAAATACAATTAATCGAAAAGAAAGCTACTATACGAACTCAGAATTACTCTAAGAGATCTCATTCAACATTATCGATATTTGGGTAATCATTCAAGAAAAGGGAAATTTGCAGTAACATACAATTTTAAGATTGAGATATCATGAGTTAGAAAACAGTACCTAATCTGAGTTCTTCCAATGTCGTCTACACTATGCCAAAAACAGGATCCCGTAATATATCGTGCTGAAACTTGTACATCATGTAGGATTTACATCAACACGTTTCAAAATGTAGCTTTTTATATATTTATTTCTCTCTCTTGCTCGTCTTAATCATTACAAAGACATTGTGGACGCTTATTTTTTCATGTGGTTTGATTACATATTCCGTTTCATTGTTTGTAAATTTCAGAATTGGCTACGAAACCTCCCAAGTTGTCTCGGTTGTGTAAAATAGGAAGGCGTTCTGGAACATTTTAATGTTTATTTTGTTTTAACAAACAGATGCAGACTCTAAAGAAATGCAATACAACTTTTTTTAGTGTTGGTTTAAGTAACAGTGTATAACTAATGTATTTTTCTTACACGAAGAATAAAGACCATACCAAAAAAAAATAGCAGAAACGATAAAAGTTAAGAAAGAAGATTGGGAACAAATTGAAATAGTCTTGATGTGCGTCTGTTTAATCTGCGCGTTTAGGAATGAAACAAGTTTTTTCCCACGTAAGCGAGACATACAATATGGCCATATTCTTAATAGATTAACACTAATTTATGTAACTCAACTGATAGATGTTGGCAGAAACATCACACTATTGTATATTCAAAAATGTTGATAAACTTCCGAAAAAAATTAAAGGAATATAAACGGAAAAAAAATATATATGTTGATTTACACAACGTGCTTGTCACTGGAACTTTGTTACTTGGTATACTTTTCTCAGTTAATATAGTATACTATACTACAAGATGATTACCACTAGATCCTAATCACGTATACTTTTTAATGTATTGAATACTCCCAAATAATGAGCTTGCCATTGAAACTTCTGTTACGTGGTATTCTTTTCTTCGACAGCACATTTTCAATGCTATCGCTCAATTAGCTTAGAACCTCGGACACTTAAAGGTATTTTGAAAACTTCTATTGAACTTGTATTCATGGATTACAAAGCACAGTGGTCACAAGTTGCCGATAATCATAAATACTCTTATTAAGGCGTGCACTTGTTCTTTCTCACATCCAAGTTCTACACTACACGTGGTGTGGGCTATTTTGTGATGGCGGATAGTCAGGCCGCTATTATTTCCACCACTCAAGCCAGGTTCTGGCTCATCAGCGATATCACAGGTGTAATGCAATACATAATTTAGTGCTACACTTCAAGAACTCTAACATAAAATAGTACACTAGAACACGAGAACACATAAGATTATGGGATGGATTTAGTGTATTAACTTTTATTAACAGGGCAGAGAGATGTATTGGTATCATTATTGTTCTATCAAGAAATAATGTGCCGCTAGCCCGATGTGATTGCCCCTCTGTTGTTATTGTATATTGGTGTAAGTTACATAACTAACAGACAACTTCGTAGTTGTAGAATAGTAAGATTTACTAACAGAAAAACAAACAAACGGTAAAATAGAAAATTAAACGTTACCAACCGATAAAAATATAAACATTTGATTCAAACAAAAGCCCAATTTTTACATTTTTACAAACAAACGGAAAATGGAAATCCTGTTCTGCTTGCAAGGTGCTAAGGCGACTTAATAACATGTTGCTTAAAACATTATTGGATAAGCAAAATACCTTTGAAATATCGAGTAAAAAAGTTAAAGCATCTTGCAATTTGTAGGTGTCCCCTTACTATAGTCTAATGAGAAAACAGATTAGCAAATCTAGAAAACCTAATTATTTACGTGCGTTACTATATAGCCATAGTATCCCAATATCTGTATACATTTTGATTTTGTTAACCACTAAGGCCAGAAGCAAAAAAAGGATAAGAGACAGTAAAATTTAAAGTTGGATGATAAAACAATAGTCTGAAAGCATTAAAACTATAATTACTTCAGAAGATGATATAAGAGATATATGTTGACATTGCACTTAGACACGGCCAAGGTTCACTATGTTGGGACACATCTCCGCGGATACAAGTAAAAAGCTTTTGGATAGAAACTATGTTCATGGGAGTTCTGTTAGATTGTAGGCAAATAAAGAAAGTAGAGAAGGATTTAAGCGGGAAATTAAGGTTTGAAGCTTACTCAAGCACCTTCCATTTAAATACAACTACAATAAAGAACATACTAGCAACACCTCTAATGTGAAAAAAGGGTATATAGATTAAAGAGGAAATCTTGCCCTACTAGATTATATAGACAATGTGTATACTTTCCCGAAGGAAGAACACGTACTCAAAGTGGCACCAATTATGATGTAGAAGCAATACTCTATATTAGCACCGATCTGACGATTATACGGCTAGAATATTTCATTTGCGAGCCAGGAACATTCGGAAGGGTTAACATAATCTTACCATTTTTCCACCGACTTTATTAACAAATTGTATGTAATTATTTCATTTGTAGTCTGCGGGGAAAGTAAGTATGAAGTGATTTTAAAAGCAAAAAGTTTTCACAAACATCTATGTTCAACTATGACAGAACGAGGATTCGCCCGTAAGTAGTGAAAGGAAGAGAACCTTGTTTGAAAAGTGTTTATTGTAAGCAAATGTAACCCAATTACAGTACTTGCTCGAATTGCAGGAGAAGTTTTGCAAAATGAGTTCATCATTAATTTCTTCCGTAGTCAGTTGTGTCGTCATCATAAATGTCAACGAATGATCTGAGAATATGATTTAGAATAACATTGATATATGCCAAGAAGAGGGTTGGACACAAATTGATTCTTGAGGCACGCAAGCATTCCCTTTATGTTTTTACCAATTTTCAGACTATAAACAATTACATTCATAAACGTATCAGAAAGAAGTTAATCGTCCAGCAAGCATTTCCGGAAATTGTAAAGCTAACCTTAGTTCAAGACTCTATCAATTGGTTTTTATATATAAAGAGCCCAAGAAACTAACGACCCGTCGATATATTTCCTTTAGCACAATGAGTGAAATATTGTCAAGATGAGTTGCATTCCTTGCATTAAGATTCTGGATGAGTGTCGCTACACTCAGTACAGGTATGTGAATGTAATTTAGTTTTTAGATATTGGAAAGTTTCTCAGTTTTTATTTAATTTTAATGTGTAATTACTGTAGCATATCGGGAATGATCATTTTGATCCCCACTGATTTACCGGCGTTTTCTCTGTAGAGAAAATGAGCTGCTTTTATCTGTACTTGAAATGTGTGTGATAGTTTATTGAATAGTGACGTTGTCGCGCAATAAGGCGTTTACGACTGCCTAAAATCAAGGATGGTGTCTAGTAAGTAATTCTACACCCCGTGTATATATATATATATATATATATATATATATATATATATATATATATAATATATATTATATATATATATAATATATATATTATATATATATTATATATATATTATATATATATATTATATACATATATATATATTATATTATATATATATATACATAATATATACATATATTATATATATATATATATATATATATATATATATATATATATATATATATATATATATAATTAACTTGTTACAAATATCCAGGGGGTATGAATCCGAAGGAAGTTGAAACCGGGTTTATGAGAGTGCTCAATGAAAATTCAGAGCAAAATATATATTTTTTGATTTTATTCCATTAATTGCGACAAAACAGGTTTTGTTTCATTGGTGCGAGTAGCTACCAAATCATCGGGCGAAAGGAATTCAAATGGCATAAAGTTTTAAGTTCACTCTAACGGGAGATTGAAAATTGAAAATACATTGGAGGGGGAGGGGGATAGAGTTGGGGCTTTGTCTATAACGGCGACATGGGACATGAGAGGGGAGGGGGGGACTCCAACAAGTCGTGTTTCAAATTATGACGTGGGAGGTGTTGCACGTGTCAGTGCTGTGTCAATCTCAATCTCGGCCGGGGTGGGAGGAGGGGGATGGGGCGACGGCCGGAGTGAGTTAAATTTAAAATGAGAATTATGGTTACAACCGTCATTCTCATTTTATTTTAATTCTAATAAGTAATTGTCATGTGGATAAAAATGTTTGATAATTTTAATTTAGGGTATTAATTGCTATTTTTGCATTTTATTTATTTTATTTTAATGTTTTGTTTACTATTTGTAGTGAATTTTGTTGTGATTATATTTTTTTATTTATTCCCTCTACTTTTTTTATATTTTTATTTTTTTATTTTTTATTGTTTTAAATTGTGATTATATTATACCGAGATCAATACTAGTGGAATCATTTTATAAGAGAGGTTTTCTGGTGTTACCAGTCTTATCAATAACAAAACCGATTATGCCAATGGTAACGCCTGCCAATCATGCCTACGGTAGTCGCAGTGATAACCGCCTTATGTAAAAGCCTTAATAAAAATGAAATAAAAAAATAAATAAAGATAAATATAAATAAAATTAGAATAAAAATAGAAATAGAAATAACAAGTTTGTAAGAATATTAATGATAATAACAATAATAATAATAATAATAATAATAATAATAATAATAATAATAATAATAATAATAATAATAATAATAATAATAAAAATAGTAATAATAATAATAATAATAATAATAATAATAATAATAATAATAATAATAATAATACTGATAAATACCGCCATCAATTACCATCTTGCTACTTGTGAAGTCATTGGGCGAAATAAGTCGACAAGTGATGGTAGGCTTTTTTAATTCCACTACCAATGACAAGGACTAAGTACCAGTTAATAATTAAGTGTTCAAGGTAGTGATCGAGGGGTTAAGTAATTGAGATTAGTCTAAGTGATATCAGTGTTGATAGCTATCCTAGTTATGGGTTTATGTTAGAATTGGTAGTATGGCTGAGAGGTTATTGAGGCTGTGCATTATAGGTAGAGATTTGATATTATTGGTAGTTCGGAGGGGTGGTTATATATTTATAGATTCATCATGACTTGTTGGGGTGGGATTGGGTTGTAAATTTGGGTGGGTGAGTAGGGGGTTATAGTGTGTTTTGGGGTAGTGTATAGTGGGGGTTTAATGTTATCATTCATTTTTGTAAAGAACAAAAACAAAAACTGTTAATTTTATGTTGAAGTTAAGTAGGGTTGGTGTGGAGTTAAGGTGGGGTATGTGGGTTGCTAAGGAGGTAGAGTCTACTATGTTTACAGTTGATAGATGTCTCTTGTTTTCTATTTAAGAGTTTGTTTTTGTCCTTAAAGCGGATAATTTCCAGTTTTTCATTTAAGCATAATCTACATGGAGAGTTTATTGATTTGCAGGTGCTGGATTTTTTCAAGATTTTCCACTTTATTATGGGAGTTTCTTTTTTGGTTTTTATTTTGTGGTAGTGTAGTGAAAGTCCGGTTTGGCCAGGATGGTCTGTGTTGTTGAAGGAGAGTTTATGGTTGTAGAATCTTTCCTTGAAGTTGTTGCCTGCCAGACCAATATAATAGTTAGTCTGGGATGGGTTTTCAGTTGAGGAGATAGATGCCTCATAGACCACTTGGGTTGATAGGCACATTTGATTTAGGGGGCAGTTTGATTTGTTATTACAGTTGCATGTTCTTTTAGAATTTGAGGTTACTGGGTATAATATAATCACAATTTAAAAAAATAAAAAATAAAAAAAAAATATATAAAAAAAGTAGAGGGAATAAATAAAAAAATATAATCACAACAAAATTCACTACAAATAGTAAACAAAACATTAAAATAAAATAAATAAAATGCAAAAGTAGCAATTAATACCCTAAATTAAAATTATCAAACATTTTTATCCACATGACAATTACTTATTAGAATTAAAATAAAATGAGAATGACGGTTGTAACCATAATTCTCATTTTAAATTTAACTCACTCCGGCCGTCGCCCCATCCCCCTCCTCCCACCCCGGCCGAGATTGAGATTGACACAACACTGACACGTGCAACACCTCCCACGTCATAATTTGAAACACGACTTGTTGGAGTCCCCCCCTCCCCTCTCATGTCCCATGTCGCCGTTATAGACAAAGCCCCAACTCTATCCCCCTCCCCCTCCAATGTATTTTCAATTTTCAATCTCCCGTTAGAGTGAACTTAAAACTTTATGCCATTTGAATTCCTTTCGCCCGATGATTTGGTAGCTACTCGCACCAATGAAACAAAACCTGTTTTGTCGCAATTAATGGAATAAAATCAAAAAATATATATATATATATATATATATATATATATATATATATATATATATGTGGGTGTGTCTGTGTATACAGTGCTTTCCCCAGATTATTTAATTTACCTTAGCACCACCATTTATTATTATGTGTGCTTACCAAGCGGACTAAATACTTCTTTTGAATCGATCGAAGATGGCATCACAATCTGTCGGACAACTACTGAGACATTGTGGAAAAGCCAAATACCAAATAAAACGTATAAAGCATATCACGGCGCACAATGTTGACCTGCAAAATTAGTATTTTGTCAAGGAAAGTTAGGGTCGTTCCTACGTTAACACATACATTTGGAGTATTTAAAAGTTGTTTTCTCGGACTACTGTCGTTATCATTATTTATATTAATAATTCCACTACATTTTCAGCAGATAAGCCTACCAACCTTACTTCCTCACAAGTATTCTACATTTACGATGACAATTTTCGCTTATTTACATACATTTTTTAATGTTATTTTCATGGTTATACTTCTTGAAAGTGGTACAACAATACAAGCATATAGTGTTATTATCAATAACATAGAGTGTAACACAAATGTTCGTATAAACAACTATTAACCCGCTTCTTACTGTAGAAAGATTCGGTTGATGGAAAAAGCATCGTCCACAGGGTAGGCTTTAGAAGGGTTAAAAAGTCAACGAAAAATAACCTGTAGGTATTCCCCGATAAATGCGCTCTCGGTAACCTAAAATAAACAAACACCACCTATTAGGAGGTAACGCTTTTGGAGAGTTCAACTCCTAGGATTGAGCTTGACCGTACCTTATTCTGACAAAAAAGAAGCAGGTAGTTAAGGTCAGCCTTACGTTAGCAGAATGATGTTCAGGCGAAACCGTTGCGTTCAGTGTTATTTTACTCATTTCAGTGGTATATATAATCAATGTTTTCAATATTGAACCCTTATTTAAGTGCAGCCAACCCATATAATTTTCTCAAGCAAATAGGCCGGACAAAACAAAACAAGATTGTATTTAATAACTTTTCGTCTTGAAAATGTAGTCTCAAATGAATCTCGTGTGATATAGATTTGAACCAATTTTTAAAAAGCTTCCGTGAGGGTTGACTCATTCAAGATACACTGTTGTCAAACTCGTCGTTAAAACGAAGTATTTTGCAAGGCAAATTCACAAGAAATGTGTATAAAACATACATTTGTTATAGTTTTATTTTAATATCTTTGCAAACAATTCTACAAACAAATCTCAAAGTGTCATGCACCTTTAATTTTCGTAGAGATTAACAACGGAAGATAAACATATCGTTATTTTTTAATCAAAATTGTTATTAACAACTTTGTTCTATCCGCGTTGTCCGGGATTAGCAAAAGCGATTACATAAAGTAAATTACTTTGTACAACGGAGAATAATAAAACATCGACTGACAATAACCAAGATCGAAAACGGGAACTGAACATATTCAGTCTGATTCTTCTCCTATATGAGAAATATACTGCCGTATTTCAAATTGATAAATCAATGCCTTAATAATTGTAATCTATCGCCGTGTTTACTGTTTTCGGTTATTAATGGCGCGTTCTCACATTTAAAAACCGATCTAAGTCTGATATAATTACATTTATATTTTTCACAACGTAGACTCTATTTGCAGAAATTAAACCGATAAACGAGAGTAGAATAATAAGTTTGTAATCTATCGACGATACTATATGCGAAATGGTAGGGTCTCTTTTGCGAATGAGAAGAAAACTATTGATTGTACAAACCTCTATTATTTTGATAATTGTTTCTTTCATAATTGGTGTATACACGACCATTTTCGAGAAATTATTTTTTTGTTATTTAAAAATTTGACCTCATAGCTTTAATTGTTAAATTGTTTTAAGCAGAAAAATCTGTGTTTGCAAACCCAGTTAAATTTTATAGAATCTGAAATAGAAATAATATTTTTTGTTCTCTAGCCCACTCTCTCATCTCTTTCTCGTTCTTTGTGTATTTCTCTATCAAAAGATGTGTTAAATTGTATTACTGTTGTGCTAATAATACCTAATATTTATTATTTATTGCTGCAATCCTGTGTTTTATGTATATTTTTATTATATCTGATAGTTAATTAACAGAGAGAGAGAGGGGGGGCATGAAAGAGAGGAAAACATGGAGACAAGACGGACACACTATGAAATAATAGTAGGTAATGAAATAACATCAGCTGGGAGATTAATTAAATGAAAAATTGGAAGAGGTATGTAACTTGGTAAGTTAGTTGCAAATTACGGCTAATTAAAACAATAACAGAAGATTTACAAATTATCATAAGTCAATCACTAAAGCAAATAATACATGCATTTCATATTATTTAAATAGAAAAATAACATTTGTAGAGCAAACGGTGATTTACTCAGCTTTAGTATAATTACTAGCAGAATTACTCGGCAGTTCCCGGGTTAGAGTGGGAAATAGTATCATATGAAACATCATAAAATGAGAGTTTACTTTAACAGCGACATTGATGTTGTAAGCTAAATATCTTACCCAATATTATATTCAAATACTGGTTAATACATTTGACTTAACCATTATGCATAGGCTACTTTCATTATTAAACTTGTTAAACAAGTGTTATTAGCTCCCTTTTGGTCGCAGCACTACCTTCTTTTATATTCACATTTCAATTTAACTTGTGAATACACGTATATATAATGGATATATTGCGTCTATGTATTTAGAGGGACAGCCATGCGCACGGAAACACACATCTTCTCTTTAATTACATACATAAATAGCTCAAGATTCATAAAGAGCAATACAGAGAGAAAGAAAGAAAAGCAGAGCGAAAGAGAGAGGATGCCAGATAGATATATAGGCAGACAGAAAGGCGTTACGTAATACATATACCAAAATTCTCTACTAATACTTTACCTTTATTAAAAAATGATAAACTATATTCTATGGTTTTATATAATTGTATTCAAATAAAAACGGGCGATAGAATTGAAACCGCACACTTGATGTTTTCAGACGGATATTTTCAAAATTAAATTCACACATTTGACAAGTATACTTTATAAATAACACCCATACAAAAAAGACATACATATTTGATGTTTTAATGTGTTTCCCCCAATGGCTCACTTAGAGGTGAGGACACGTAGATATTCGGCATATTAGGAGTAACGGAATGATTCTGGGTAACTTACGTGTTCTTCCCCGAGAAATGTATATCTATATCTATATATCTATATCTATATCTATATCTATATCTATATATATATATTGATATCATTAATTTAATCAAAATAGAATATATTTCATATTTTAAAGGACGTTCGCCCCCCCCCTATATTCCTTGGGTTGGCCGGCACTTTACTATTTGTTACCACTTCCATTGTCTTCCCAAGAAAATTTTACAGATAGGATTAAAATTTCATAAAATTAGGATATATGTAAGCTTTAAGAAGGTACTGTTTTCATAGCTTCCTTACAGGTGCACTTACAAAGTCGGCGACACATAAATTGTCTTCCACGGTAAATCTTACATGAACGTACACTTTTGGAGTTCATGTAGATTCTTTATATAAAACGGAAAATCCCCCCCACACACATACACATACATTGAGTTATGTATATATATATATATAAGTATAAATATGTATTTATACAAACATTATTGGTTACATATGTGCATACATGTTTCGGTTGCACTCTTCCCAGAGATTCTTGGTCTGAGGAGGTTGACTTTCTGGGAAAAGTGCAACCGAAACATGTATGCACATATGTAACCAATAATGTTTGTATAAATAAAATTGTATACTTATAAACAGCTCTACTTGTTATTGAGCACTTATTATAAACATTTGAGTTTCTACGGATTTACATTTACAGAAACTAATACAAT
The DNA here is from genome assembly GCA_963556195.1 of Sepiola atlantica. NCBI lineage: Eukaryota > Metazoa > Mollusca > Cephalopoda > Sepiida > Sepiolidae > Sepiola > Sepiola atlantica. Next base: position 35,289,043 of record OY744548.1, read on the forward strand.
ACATGTACGATATATATATATATATATATATATATATATATATATATATATATATATATATATATATAGACATCGAAAGGGAAACTGATATAACAACGGCCGTCCGTTCCACGTCGTCATTTTAAATAGTAGCCATTCAATCGGACGTTCACGTGACTGACTGACTCATTAGGCGGTCACGTGATTCTAACATGGAAGAATCTTGTATGAATTGCAATCTAATTTTAGACGTCGTTTTTCTCAGATAAAGAAAGAAATATAGAAGTAAAAATAAAAACGAAATACAAACGAAATGGGACAAAAATGAAGACATACAAGAGAAGCGTCTGCTCAGCATTCACGCTGTAATTCAATATACTCTCTTTTTATTTCCTTTTTCATATCTCTTCCCACTCCCCAACATCCTCGCTTTGTTAGGGCATCGGATCGCGAGGGCGAGACTTCGCGTTCAAGGAGATGAATAATTGTCGAAAAAAATTGGAGAGAAAAAATAAGACGGCGCTGAAAAGAACAATTATATTTTTTCTATCATTTATTTACTTATCTTCAAATTTCTATTAAAGAGTCAGTATAAAAACAGTCATAAGACGGCAGTGTTTACAAAAAAAGAACGGTGACATATATCAATATATATATATATATATATATATATATATATATATATATATATATATATATATATACATTTATACATATATATTATATACGTATATATATTTATATATATATAATATACGTATATATATTTATATATATATAATATACGTATATATATATGTATATATATAAATATATATATATATATATATATATATGAAGAGACTGCAAAACGCGATTAACCCATTTTCAAAAATGACGAATCTATCACTGCAAAAAGTGTTGCAATTCAATAGTCCACCACATCCGACAGTTATATTTTACACAATTTGATATCGGAATAATATGTTTTCCTTTTCAATTAAAATATTTTTTAGTCGAAGTCTAGATTTGATATATTCGAGCTCATATTCATTAATGTATGTTTAAGACATTTTATCTCCTGCGTTCGTTCTGCATTCAGATTCTCCATTATATATATATATATATATATATATATATATAATATATATATATATATATATATATATATATATATATATATATATATATATATATATATATATATGTTGGATAATGGCCATATGAGAATGGGCGTATCTGTTGGAAATCGTTGGTTTGACTTAGCGCGGGGTGGACCCGGCAGTTGAGTGCATAATAAGGCCTGTTCTCACAGTCGTTACAGCGGCGTGGTTCACTGCAGGAAAGAAAGAATAAAGTATTCAACCACTAGACGGCGACCCTCTACACGGCGAGGGAGAAATCTAAATGTATGAAAACAATATATAAACTATGTGATTCATGATGTTTTAAAAATGATGAGTATTAAATGTTAACTGCCACGGCCCTTTAAAGGACGAGTATACAAAAAAAGAAAAGTCACGGTCCCAAGTAGAGGGATATGCAACATATATATATATATATATATATATATATATATATATATATATATATATAGTATCAATTCTATAAATGCACACATTTTTGTCTACACATTTGAAAACATGTTTCAGCTACACACCAAGTTTTAGTGATGGGTAGTTAAAATAACGCATTACAGGGCCTAGGTAACATGAGCTAGTATTTTATTTATATAATAAATGCGAACGCCAGTTGTGTATGTCTGACTTTCTGCCGCTTTATAGAAAGGCAGATTAGATAGTATACAAAAAGTTTACAAGTGTATGAATGTGTAATATTTTCCACGATAGCAGGTGCCGTGACAAGCATACGTTATGCTATATATATATATATATATATATATATATATATATATATATATTTATATATATATATATATATATATATATATATATTTATATAGATAGATAGATATATAGATAGATAGATACAGAGTAGACAATTAATCGGAGTAGCTTCATTATGAAACTTAAGTAGATGTATGCTTTAGTCTTGTTTTAAAAGACGACTTAACAAGTGTCTGACTCGTTCAGAAAGTGTCAAATAGGTAACATCCACTGTGCGGATCCGATTCTACTCGCCGATTGATAGTTTTAACTGACATTATATCAAATCAAAAATATTTTATCCTGTTGACTCATTGCAAAGTGAAGATCAATATTCCCTTAATCAGAATGCTCAACATATAGAGAAGTGAGTATATATATATATATATATATATATATATATATATATATAAAATTCGGAAACATTATCAGGGATTGACCTCAGAACATCTAAGTAAAATCCACACAGGTTAGTTTTCATTTCTCTAGCTGCTCTTTTAATACTGACTCTTTTAAAACATGTTGCAAATTAATTCATATATATATTTGAGTTGAAAACATGATATTACAAACACTGATAATACTGTAGAGAGACCCGGAGGAAATACTAGTATATATTGTGTTACTCACGTAGGGTATGACAAGACAAAGACTCACCGTCGTAAATTATGAATTCGTTACCGTGTTTGAGGTATACATGGCACTTCTGTGGTGCTCTGAGTAACAATGAAAAAGCAAGGATCACAAGAAAACGTCCTAATTATAGCAACTCGTCTGATAGTTAACGAAAATAATAACATAAGATACGAACATTAGTATAGCTGGAGACTCGAAATAATATATCTGGTTTACAAGCATATAATTGCGCATAAATTATTTGCCTAACGCTCGGCTTTTCACTCCTTCATTGTTAATTAGTTAGGCGCAGAGGTTTATTAACAGTGAAGTTTCAAAGACAGCAAGAACCTAGCCTTGTTTTCTGACTTTGACAATGAATCTCGTCTAAGCCATCAATATTTGTATACTTGGGGAAGTTGGGGAACATTTATTGCTACTTATGTTTTATGCCTAATCTGTAGCGCTATTCTTCTGGCAAGTTTGGAGTAAAATGTTAACAACTTGTCTGACTGCTGTTTTCGACTGTTAGTACAAAAGCCCAACCTCTTAAGTAGTGATAGAAACGGTTGCTATAGAAAAAGGTGTATGCTATCCGGATAACCGTAGTTCCATGTTGTGCATGGAAAGGGTCACTGAACTCATCTCCAGTTGGATTTCCCGAGCTGACACTTTCATTCAAGACTAATAATCTACTTGTGTGAGCTTACTGGTGTCAAACGAAACACCAACATAGTATAACCCACTCTATCAAAACAACAAATAAACAGAGAAATCATAAGTTCATGCAATACGCTGGCTTTTTACTAGAAAACTCTGTCTAGAATCAGATGATTAGGCTTACATATGATTTAGATAAAACTTTAAACAGAACATAGTATACTTATATGGCTTCTCCTTGGGCACAGGGCAACCCTATATTTAACTATGTAACTGATAAAATAGATACAATATTTTCTCTAGATGCAATCGCATAAATACATGTATTTGGATATTTTTATGCCCACTACATGAATTGGATTGGTTTCTCGAGCTATGCAGGCGCAGTTTCTCTATTGCACATTCCCTTACACAGGCTGTAACTTTTCCGACCCGACTACCATACCGTAAATATGAGCAAGCCTCATTTTCGATATATCCATGATAACACTGCCCGGGCCTTGTGTGACGGATGTTCATAGCCACTCTGGAACGCTAATTACTTTGTAATAATGAATGATATCATCCTAAATGTTGATCCGAAGATGAAGAGTCGTTACTGTAAATGACGAGATACTGGAAACGGGTTCATTAGGAATCCATACAAAATAATATATGAGACGCGCTAAGAAGAACATTTCTTCACGTTGCTGAACAGTGTGCAAACGACGTAACTCAATGGGCCATAGCAAGCATATGCTCACATGTCCAAGCGTACATGCTATAACAAGCCCTACTCTGGTAAAAGTTTATTTACCCCTGTCTGCTGCTATGAAACATAGTTAGCAAGAAGTCCGACGATTAAACTGCCATAACTCAAATTAAAATAAAGAAACATTAACATAAAGAAAGAATTATAAGTGTGTGATAGCCGACTCTAAGAGAAGATATTCCTAAATGACGCATTGAGTCGTAGAATTAGGATACTCGCGATTTCTGAGAAATATATAATAGTTTGGTGAATAATAGGCAATCATGAGACCACTAGTATGTTGCTTGTACAAAACCTGATAAAGCTGGCCTGCTTGACCAACCGTTAAGCTTGAACTCTCCTTAAGAAGACTTAAAACTTACTCTCACCCAAATTTCCCTGATACGGACAAAATACACACTCGATGATCTGATCATCGCCCCATCCCACGCCCAGGATATCAGTAATAACTTGACGCTTTCACAGTATTTAGGCTTGATGTTATTCCTGATAATAAAAAAGAACTGCTTAGTAAGCTGGGCCTGCTCGCTCTAAACTTTACAAAAAATGCATTTCCGAATGTTGCTTTGGTGATAGCTGAGAAATTGCATGTCTGGTACAATTTCTCAAGAATTCGGGAGAAAAAACTGACTCGCAAAATTATTGCTCCTTCAGTCTCCCCATGCACTTCTCTGAGAGTTGTGAAACATTAATCAATCTAGCGATAGTCAACAACCTTGTTAATGCTAAACTTTTTTCTGACGAAGAATATGCATAGTAGCAAGCCTGTTCTACTGCGAATATAGAGACGGTCATCTCTGAACGCATATACCATACAATAAACAATACATGTGAAGCTATGAAGGCACCGTTTGATATATACAAACCCTTTTACAAGGTCTGGCTTAAAGCTCTTTTCATGGAAATTATTTTGTTAACTATTATTAGACGAATATTTTATGTAATCCTATCTATGTTTGATAAATGAAACATACAGGTTTCCCTCGATAGCAGGAGTCGGTCCTTAGACATTATTATTCCTGATTTTCATAATCTCTATCACTGATGCAATTGTGTGCGAGATGATTTTATTTTTTTATTACACTACCCTCTTTTTCTAAAGATGTTGGTCAAAACGAACGTGCACATATCCAAGACAATTACGGAAAGTAACCTCTAGTTTGTAGTCGAATCGGGGCATAAATTAATGGATACATTTAATTCTACTAAGACAAAGCTATTATCTTTTATCTATCATACGAAACATTTTCTACCACAAATGCCCATTGCTAATAGAACCCTATATAGGTGTCTCAAATTCAAACACCTTGGTCTAACCTTCACAGGTAACACGAATTTGAACACATACATAGAATTCATTACCAAAGCTGCTGCAAGCGAGGTTTGCTACTTTCACCGTGCTAAAAACCTTCTCACTCTTACCAGTATACACTTTCTCTACACAGCCATCATTCGCATGTAGTATTGTTGTCACATCTGAGCTGGTGCACAAATCGCTGGTGTCTTCTTTTTAGAAAAGGTTCTAAAAACAGCCTCTAAACTAATAGATCACACACTGTCTTCCAAGCTACAACCCGCAATATCCACCCTTATGCTCGTTTCACAAGTACTTTAATGAAATTTGCTCTGATGAACTAGCTGAAGTACAGCCTCCTCGTGGTAAATACCTCCGATTGATCCGATAATCAGCTAACTCCAACATCTTCATTCTAGATGTAGACACAGTCTGGCAGGCGTTCAATCCTAATAGCTTCTTTCCTTGAAATTCTAGCATTTTGGAATTAACTCCTTACTCTAACGGTGCTTACATGCAGAAGTGTAGAGTTAATGTAGATACACACCTCGATGCAGAACTCATCACTAAAACTGACTCTCTATTATTGCTTTTATTTCACAATAACCCCTTAGTTTCAGTTGCAATGTGCTTTGTTTGGAGTAAAAAATAAATTCTCTTTTTTTAATTGTTATTATTCGGACTACTGTTCTTATCTTAGATGTTGTTCTCCAAAGTCTCAGCCAATAAAACATCCAACCTGTTTTAGATGTTACCTGTCCAATTCGCAAAAACTTACATCGAACTTGGGAATCTTAAGAAAATTACAAACTGAACACTTTATTTAATCCACACGTGTAGATTTTATCTAATTCTCTCACCGGGTAAAACTGTCATGTAATCTTGAGTTATAGTATTAGTATCGCCTGAATTGATGAGTTAACCTTCAACATGTAGAAAACTGTCACTTAGAACTTATAATTACTGAGCATGTTATCGGTGTCACAATATATAGGGGGTACTAAGAATATATTATATTATAAGTTATATCTTCTACATGCTCATGGATGATGGAACGAGAGCAACCAATCTCGGTGTATTAAATATATATTCAGTTCACAATTCCGTACGGATTCCCAAGTTTAACAAATATTTCCGAGTTAGACATGGCATACTTAGATCGTGACGTGATGTTAAATAAGATTTAGAGAAAAAATGACAAACTAAAAATCATCTTTATATTTTTGGTGGACCTCTCGCTCACCGAAAGTATAACAATTATTCGCATGTTATCAACATTGCAGCGCTGTAATATTTGCAAAAAACAAGAAAATTCCGCAAAAAGTAAACAGGGGAAAAATAATTCGGTGCATTATTTTTTTCCGTACACCGTTCAAGATTTGAGACAAAACTAATCTCAGACATTTTACTAATATCAGAGTTGACATCTTTAAGATAATTGGTTGTTAAAAGAACGTAAGTAGTCGAAAATTTTATAATAATCGACGGGAATTTTAATAAAAATAATGGCCATACAGCGATTAAAATATTGAATTAAAGTTGAATTTTCAAAAATATTCAAATAATATAAACTAGCATTTCCTATCACACACATTCTTAAACAAATCCTCTTTTCCGTTCACACGTATGATGTGACAGAGAGCCGCGGTCCAAGATAAAAAAAACGGAATTGTTATGTAAAAACTTTCAATATAAGCGTATTTCAGAGGTAATGAAATACAAACGAAACGAATAGGAAAATATAATAAAAACGACACCTGAGAGTATCTGATATCGATATAATGATAAAGTTTCATATATACAAAACAAAAAAACATAATTTTGATGAATGACTACAATGTAGAGTATCGGGGTGATTTACCCAGTGTGGTTCAGAATAATATTAATCATAAAGTTTAAATCATCAACAACTCGTGTTATTACCGATTCCCCTTATTTTTATTTCCTTACTCGGGTTGTATCTGCTTTCACGATACTATTTAAGATCGTTTACTCTAAGTGTATGTTACTAGGATTTAGAGTTAAAAGACATAGATCAGTCTAAGCTAACATTTAACATCATCTATTAAACACCCTGCTATCACGGGATATTAAAGAAAAGTATAGAGAAACACGAAGGTATTTTATTAAGATGCGTTTATTCGAACAGCGTGTTGAGCAATGGAACTGCTTTTAAAAACTAAACCATCAGAGGCAAACAGAAGTGCGAGTTAATATTTAAGTGTGGCATAAAGGCGACATTGTTACGTTAAGCTGAAAAGTGACAGAAAAACACACTCGCGTTTAAGACATTAAATTATTGTAAAAATATAATAAATGATCGTATATTTGAAAACATGCTATGCTATTCATTCGTGTTGTAGGATTTACATGCACATTAGGTGATTGCAGTCCGTTGTTAATGTTATATCGCAAGTCGTATTACGCTGAGTTAGTTTCCGGTCTTTTTTTATCTAAATCAAGATCATTTTATATCGATGTCTAAAGTAAGCCCAAAGGGTGATAAATCTGATGAACGTTTCGGTCAACACGCGTCTCATATTGAAGACATCAAATACATAGCAAACGTTTTTTTTTTAAATACTACATTATATTAATATAACAATTAACATAGTGTAGAAATATTTAAATCTGAAAACTACCTATTCTCACTGTCTATAAGAACTGATCTTGATCGTCTTCAATTCTGCTAAGAACATATAAAAGTCTTGGTTTTCATAGTCTCTTTAAATATTTCAACGTTGTAAACCGTTATTGCAAAGCTCCTTGGAAAGTATCAGAGAGTATGATCGCTCTATTTTCCTTTGTAGTCAAAAGTTGATGCTTTAATATTGACTAGCGGGACCCGTGTAATTCACAATGATGTTTTCAATACTAATTATCTTGTTCCTAACCTATACATGTTTTAATAAAATTTGGCTTGTATATTTATTTACAAAAAAATGAACACCGTATTAATAGGTCTTCCCGGTCGTCCCCTCCCTACCTTCGATGTAGAAAAAAAAATTACAGGTTGGTTGGGATCGAACTATAGACCAGTCGAGCCTACCTCAAAAACCGACGTCAAAATCCTATGTCGCTAACCGTTTCGCCAACGGAAAATACTTAAGATATTACGAAAATTAGGTAACTTGAATGCTTTTCCAAATCTAGGTGCGGCACGCACGCGCAGAATGTTTGATGTAAGCGTGACACACGAACACACGCGCTATCGTATTAATATATAGATCAGTGGCTGAAACACAGCTGAAGAAAAACATAGTATGGTCTAAGATATGAAACATTATTAATTTATTTTAAACCCATTTCTTGTCTTGGAGCTGCTGTTTGTTCTACTCGCGATGGGTAACGGCATACTCTACGTGAGGTGGACCTCATTATTAAGTCGCAACTTGTGTTATATCGTTAAACTAACCATTTGTATGTACACCAGGACTAAATATACTCAATTCGCTAACATATATGGATCTAGATATTTATCCTGGTGTAAGGGGTTGTTAATTAACTGTACTTTTAAAGAATTCTAACAAAATATTTCACAATTAAATATATCTAGATAGCTATGCACTTTTACATGTTACCAATACCAATTATTTAATTCAGTTATTGTATTCTATCGATATTTTAATGCACAAAGCTTCGATTAATATTTTAAAGAAACCAATTAGTAAGATCCTGCTGTCAGTTACTATATTCGTACTTTTGTTTAAAGTTGGGCACTCTGTAAAACATATTCAAATTAATACAAAACGTCGTCACCTGTGGGACAAACATATTCGGGGACAACTCAGATGCAATTGGGCGGCAGTAAAATGACTATGTTGTAGTCAACAAGGACGTAGCCTTGTGGTATTATATTCTAGAGACAGGCACGGTTTAGAATTAAACGTTGCTCATTCAATTCCATTTATATTTATTTACACAGAAAAAGAAAGGAAAATTATTGACGGCGGTTGTAGTTAGACGATTTTAGAAGATAGCAATATTTGAACAATTGCCCACTAAATTATGTTATAGTTTAGCTTTATTGCGGTAATTTCTAAATTTTGCTGTATTCCAGGACAAATATTAACCTCGTTTGGTTGAGTATCCAACAGAGTGATGTTACTTGAGCAAACACCACAAATAAAAGGTTACAAATCCCTCGTATAAGCCGGTGTATAGTCATTCAAGGGGATTGCATTTGGGCTTTGAATACTCTGTGATGTTTAAGATTTGGTCAGAGTTTATATGTAGCGTGAAGTAACCTTATGTAAAGTTGTCCTACAAGACCCCTGTCAAGAGAGATATTAGACACTCGAGGACATTGTCTAATAGGCATTTAAAGTATCACCTAACATATATATATATATATATATATATATATATATATATATATATGTGTGTGTGTGTGTGTGTGTATGTATATGTGTGAATGTGTAACATGAAACCATATGTTTTTTCCATATATACATATGTATGTATGGACATAATATACTTATTAATGTGTGAAGATACAGACATATATCAATTACTTTTTATTTCATATAAGTATCGACGCGTATGACAAATGCATTTACCGTTGTAATAGTGCACGGTTATAAAAGAAAACAACGTTCGCTTCAATTTAACTACATGACAATTGAAATAATACGTTTTTTTTTATTAACAAGAGAAATTACTTTAATAATTTCAAAGACGAATTATCAGTCGATCGCCCCGGATGTAAGAGAATGATTCAAATCATTCCGTTATTATGTTGCCACCATTTTGTCTTCAAAAGAATCGACAGGTGATTTCACTCAGATTCTATGAACGCATTCAAACGATAATTAAATGACTTTTTTATTCGCAATAATTGTAAGTACTTCATGGCATAGTCTTTCATGTAAGTGCATTTCTATGAATAATCTTCTAAGAACGGAGTTGTTTTCTGTTCTTTTTATTATACAAAGTATTTTCCTCGCTTTCCACTTTCCTAGTCCATAGCGAGTATGAAGAACGCATTTGCACCCTCTTTTAAATTTTGAATTGATATAATAATAATTTTAAATGCACTAGCTGGACTCCGTGGACATTTTTCAGTGATTTCGAAATTAATATTTTAAACTCACTGTTAAGAATAATATTTCATTTCAATTAATAAATGTCTTTCATGAGCAACACAAAATAGAAAGGAATCACTCTTTTTTTCCAAAAAATATTTGATACTGTAAGATGAATATTCTTTAAATTAATAACACAAATATATATTTTGTATATATATATTTATTTATTTCTGTATTATTGAATAACAATAGCTAGTAAAGTATTATTCAAGTAAATAAAACAAACGCCAGTTTTAATGTGTTTTAATGGTACTGTTTTAGTCAAAGAGACGACATGATTTTGTTTTAAAAGAAATTCTTTTAAATTGAGTAAAGTCGGATTATGTTACTTCAACTACATCTAAATAATGGCTGGACGATCTCATTTGTAAAAATTGTGTAGAAAGTGATAACGGATGTACTAAGATGAAATGCATAAGTGCATTATCATAGATATATGAATCAGTACGATCCGAATTTTATGTTTAGATTTTAATAACTTGGAACATTCGCTGTTTTCGTTAGAGGTTTCACAACTTCGAAGAAATTTGGAGTTTGCACTGGTCAACATCTTGTAAATATAACAGCAAATGTGACAATAGTAATCCGAATAATACAAATAAAAATAGTTCTCATCCAGAGCGATTCACCGAATAATATAAATTAAGCGGACGAAACGACCTGAATATATCAGCCGATACGAAAATAGTAGTTACAATCATTCTAATAATACAAGTGACCAAGTATCATCGCAAAAATTGCACCCTAAAAATATCAGAGGCTACATCAATGGAAACGGTGAGTATACAACATCCCATAGAGAATCGATGTCCGCATAATGCAAATTATCAATTCTCATTTCAAAAGATCCACATAAAAAGAGGGCGGAAAGTACATTGTCGCAACAGCAAAAAATAATATTAGTCTAGATAATCCACTCACTACAATCCGCATTTTAGCGATACAATGTACTAGTTTCTATATCTGTAACAATGTAAACAACGTTTGATCAAATACAACTGAAAATGTTTGTCGCGTTAATTTTATTTTTATATTATTATATTCATGGCATTTACTCCTCACCTAATACACGTTATAAATGTCTGCATATAAGCGCTGGTTTAATATGTTTGAATTTAGTTGCAAGCGTACCGAGCAAAGAAAGAGTGGAAGCCGTTCCTAAAAAATAAGATACGACACAGTCTAAACTCTTGATTATTATTATTTTTAAACTGTACGTTAAAAAGAGTATTTTTTATGAATTGGTTAAATGCAGAGAAAGTATATAAACACCAAAAGAGGTCATTAATGTGGTTAGAATGTGAGTTTTAAAGACTATATTATGATTTACATAATCAGAAGTAGTTTCCTATGGATATGTGACATAATATAAAGTTTCTTGCATATATCTTTCCCAACATGCATTACACATTCCCTAAATAGATGTGATTTGACTTGAAAACAAACATACAATAGTATAGAAGACTAATTGCTCACATCTATAGTACTTTTCTGATTATTCTTTAAAAAAAAGATTGAAACGCGGCATAACTTACATACATAGCTCAATATGAACTTATGGATTAATAAAACAAAAAACCGCATATCAAACAACTTGAAATAAGTCTGTTCACTTTTACTTATCACTGTTGGTGCATCACTTTCTGGATAGCTATTATTCTTACCTTGCTAGGTATTTCTAAAGGATAACTCATAAGGCTCTTAGATAATGCAGTGTTGGCAGCTTAAGACAATCAGAAAATAATACTTTCTAAGAGAAACTAAATCTTAGTTTTAACTAATTAGCCAGCTATACATGATGAGCAGATAATCGCGGCAAAAATAAAAGCATACAGAAAGAAAATATAGTACTATTATCCTGATAATACTTTTATCAAAAACCGGTTATATAGACACTCCCACTCTTGTTTATTAGCTGAGACAGCATTTTAAGTAATTTAGCTGGCTATTACAACACCACTGAAGGGGTTACACACATTTGCATGTTTTAATCCGTGTGCAATATTCGTTATGGAATTCAGAAAGACATACTTTGAACCTTGAATGCCATATCGAACTAATACTTCAATTGCAATAAGAATTGTTTTAACAAATGTTCGACTGCAATTGGTGGCTTCAAATAAGGCTATGATAACGCCATGATCATCAGACTTCAAACAAGCTTTTTTTCCACATCAATTGAAAAAGTTACACCTGGAATGTGTTGTGCACTGATACTATTGTGTCGCTGTAAAATGATTTGACTGATCTCGATTGATATTGATGAGATTTTGTATGCTTTAAGTAGATATTCGACTGTTAAATTCCAGGATGTAAGTATTGTTACAGCAATAGGAATTTAAAATCAGTTTTCCAAGCCAATTGCTAAGAATGTTTGTTTGGGAATTTTATGTTTGTTAATCTTTTGCAAAATATTAAAAAACCAACAAGAAGTTGTCATTTTCCGTATTAGTGAAGTGCGGAAACTGCGACACTCAGCACTATTTGTGGTAGATCTTGTGGACTTTTTCTGCATATTGGCCTATGCTGTCTCATCGACGTCATTACTGATGGTATTATATCTTTTACCTAGCAGAAAATAGGCTTCGAATTTATTATTGAAATAAAGTTGCTTATGGGATATTTTGGCGTTTTTTTGCCGAAGGGCTGGTATTTTGAAAACCGCAAAATATAAACACATGAAACCACATATAGTAAAACTGGAAGTAATATTGCATTTGTTGCGACACAGATCAAAGTGAGTGAGCAACATTCCTTTGAACAGGAATGTTTTATTACAAAAGTACAAAGAAACGTAACCAAAAGAACAGACCGCCTAATCACATTCAAACAATATATATATTATACATCAGTTTATACATATTCTATAAAAGGGAAATTTCATTGCAGTATTTTAAAGGATTTTTAAACTATACTGTTAGAATAATCTCCTATAATAAAATATAAATATAACAGATTTGCATTAAAACTTAAACTTCAGCAGAATCCCAATCATGTACGGAATTTTGATTTTAATTGAATCAGGATTCTAGACATAACGTCTAGTAGCATTATTTCCATATTCGCAACGAGATTAAAACTAGTGCGAAAATGTTCCGGAAATTAATTGTATCTAATCTGAGGCCGGTAATTATCTAGTTCTAAATAACTTCAAAAAGAATGTTTTTTCAAATATAAAAAAATAAAATATACATTTTACACATACTTAATAGCTATGCGCATTATATGACATAAAGTTGTACTTCGAAATAAGTTGCACAATTACATGCGGTATTATGAAGGTAGCCACGCGGAAAATAATATCAGCCAGAATGTACTTAGTGTCAATTTGACATTTACATTTTGCAAATTAACTTTGCAAGAAATAATCAATGTGGCTATGTATTTTTTAGGTTAGACTATATATTTATTTATTGTTTTCTTTCTATATTACTCTCTCTCTATCTCTCTCTCTCTCTCTCTCTCTCTCTCGCTCTCTCTCTCTCTCTCTCTCTCTATATATATATATATATATATATATATATCCACGTATGTATGTGTCTGGTGTATGGCGGCAAAAAATTGGCAACCCAATGTTCACATAAGATAAACACGTCATATTACTTTTAAAACACCCATAATACTGACATTTGTAATTCATCTTTCAAATTAATAGATTGATTTTTTGCATTACGGTCAATGAATTTACAAATTGTACCTGTAGAAATTCCACGGTGACAAAGAATTCATTAGTATTGATTTTATCATTTTACTTTGTTTTGTATACGTTCACTATAGGTGGGTGCTTTTGTTGCTATTGTTATCGTTGCGGTTGTGGAGCGAATCGGGTTTCTGTACAAAACCTAAGTAACTCGTGCTTCAGGATTATCTGGTCGATAAGATGTCTCCATCGTTGACCGTAGTGATTTGTTATATTTAATTATTTTCAACCAAGCTGCTCCTTACCATTATAATCCCCTCCGTTAGGGCAGATTTAATTATCAAATAACCTAACTTATCATCCTAACTTTTTACCTAAAAACGTTTATATGATCCCCTGCATCGCTATATAGTCGACCTTACCACAATAATATGATCTCCGCCTCCAAGTAATTCTTGCGATAGGCTCTTGCTGTGTTTTGCATGTTTAAAATTATATACGTCTCTTCTTTTGAGCCCCCAGTAAGCAAAGTCTCATTGCCGTCTACAGGAGTGGCAATCGAATAACCTATTTTCGTGTTGTGTTCTCTACACTATACTGACTATTCTCGTGAAATCCGGGTTGCTGTAATGCATGACTGTATATTTATAAACTATTAGTTTGAGCTAGAATTCAAATGGATACACAAGTGAGACATAACAATTTTCTTCTCACGATATGATTTACTGTAAATTCACAGTAATGTTTTAAAATCAAAGCATTTCTAATTATATATTATTGTTTTTTTTTATACGTACATATTTGCTATTGCTTAGCTGGATCACAACCCCAAAGAGTGCGTTGATATGAAAATAGTCGGAAACACGCTTCTGGCACATGTTTATTTTATATTAACGGCGTTACATATATGTGTAATGATAAAATGAAGATAATTGTAAAACACTAATAACAGATAGTGAATTAATCAAATGTTATTTTGTAAAAAAATATGCTACGTAGGACAATTACATATATCGCTTAGAAATGCTGAGTATATTAGAATCAGAATTTACTTTTACTACTTTTACTGTGGGCCCAAATTCTACAATGTGTTTTAAATGTTAAATTGTGTTAATGTCAATACGTAGTTAAAGTAAAATAAATGGTTTCAAACAAATAAAATAAATCCCAATGCTATTAATAATGTTTATACACACATTTATTTATTTTTTGTTATTGCTTATGTTTTTATTCATGTTTATAAAATGGCGTAAATCATAGCTCTATGACGTCACGCCAAAGATATAATTATTTTTTGGTAATATTTTAAGCTCAATTCATAAGAAAGTCCAAATAGCTGAATTGGTAGAAACTAAGATTAAAGCTCTCAAAGTTTCGATTTCCGTACATGCCATCCGCTTTCTTTTGTTTTGGAATGTATTATAATTAATGCAATATTTTTCGTTTCTAACAGTTATATTTCGAAATGAGACAAGTTAAGAAACGTATTTATTACGTTTAAAATGTGATTAATTGCAGAGTTGTGACTAACAGACGCACAAACTATATATCTAGATAGATGTGTACATAGCAAAAAGGTGTCAACGTCATTTTCATTACAATAAACGCCCTAAATATATCGGTAGACATACATACTTATTTAATTTGTTTAGAAAGATTGCTAAAGAAATTGAAAGAAAGTAGGGAAAATATTTGTGTGTGTTTGGATACTCACTAAATAGTCTGTTTGGCTGCGGAGTGGGATAGTTATTTTAAGGGGGCTTCTATTTGAATGTAAAATATAACAGAAAAACACAAATGGCTTAGTTATGTACAAGTGAACATATACGGATTCACATTGAAATAAGATGTTGTAAATAACTACATTTTGGGGGAGAGCAAGATGTTAACTTACGTTTTGCCCGTCCCGGTCGCATAAAGTGCCTCATTGTGATGCACATTAAATGAATACATAACTGTGTTAAACTGAATCAAATAGCATTATGCTGAAATGTAATTTTCTAATAAAATAAACGTTGTTTAAAGGCGGGGATTACTCACAGACATGTTTGTGTAGACAGGATTTGCATGCGGCTGTGTACGTGTGTTTTAGATGTGGATAATGTTTATTGTATCGCCACATTTAGTATTAAGTTGATCTGAAAATAGTCGGAAAAAACTGTATCACAAAACTTCCGAAATTTATATTCATGATATGCGTATATAGAACTGAACCATCGCATTCAAAAAAAGCAATATTGAATAGTGAATTTTTGGGACGTTGGTGTGCATGATAATATGTAATTTATTTAGTCATATTACACATATCTGGTGAGGATGCTGAGTATATTAAACATCTGAATTTCTTGGATTTTGTATATCAAATTATTTTTAAATTAAAATGCATTCAAACATTTAAAACCGACATTTTTTGCCTGGTCATGTTTGCTTCGCATGCATATTTTGTCTGCAATGTACGATTTAACAAATGCATTACATGACTGATTAATGTGACACTTTATTATTTTCTGTTGGAATATCATTTCGACCAAAACCCTAAACAATAAAGTTGCCCTACGAAAACGTAACATATAACTCCTATTCAAGAAATATTTGTTTTACAACATTTTTACACATACAGTAGAGGTAATTCTCAAATGATGCCAACATATGAGACTGAAAGTTTATTCTTACCTCTTGACATAAAAAAGATGTATAACTAAAACACCGTCATTCAACAAATCATAACACAACACAAGCATGGCTGAAACAGGCATGTGTTTAGGGCTCCTAAAATTCATATAATCATTGTCTAAGGTAACCCGTTACACAACTCATAGGGGTGCTAAGTATAATGAGTTCAATGTGACTGTTTTCTTTGAGGTCGATGTTCCAATGTTAATAAGGTCAAACTAATTAAATATTTCTACCCAGTCTTGCCTGACAACACGATAGCACGGCACTTTCATGGATTCAATAAAGAATTCCTTCTGAAGTTCGACAAGATTGACTTGAAGAATCTCGAGGGTTACATCGGTTGCAACGTTGTGAGAGTAGCATTTAAAATGAGTACAATTGTCGCAATTATGAAAATAATAAAGAAATAGGTTAATGAAATAGTTTCTAACATTGTAAGGAATAAGAATTTACCATGTCTCCACCCAGTTCTTTTCACAATACATCAACATCGGATTTATTTATAGTTGTAGTTGTATATATCATAGCATAGCTGGTGTGTTCTTCAATCCAAGCATTGCGTCATTCTTATGACTCACAGTGCGGTCACTTCGTTGAAAGTATCCACTCATCAAATGTTTCTAGTCGTAGTTTTTAGGTTTGCGTCTTCTTTTTCTCTCTGTCTTGGTCTTTTTGCTTGCGAAAATGTAATTAGTAAAGAAACATCGATGACATAAATGGAGTTGCTTTTTAATCTTTAGTTTTGTTTTTTATTTGTTTTTACTACATAGCATGCAGGTATACTCATAAAACCCCCACACCTTCCACAACGAGACAGACAGCAGATACTAAGATACACTAATCTTTCTCACTTTCGATCTCCGATGGTTTACTCGAAATAGAAATATCATGCCTGCGCATTCGCCACGTATGACGTGCGCACATATTCTAAAACGTATGTGCCGGTGCACATAACCATACTCGAATTCTAATTGAAAACTACAATTCTATTTTAACTAATTCTTAGCATTATATAGAAATGTCTCATCCTAACCTCAGTATGTATATATTACAATTCGTGTGTAAATATTATACTTTTATCAGTCATAGCATAAGAAACGTTTCTTAAAAAGTCAGCTTATTCGCATTTAGTTACGGTAAAATAATAATAATTGAGTTGTAATATAAACCAGTTACTAATCGGACTCTGTGAAGGTCAGGGCTCTAGTTTTTAAACATCCGTGTAATTATAGCAGCACATAATAGCAAAAATAACAAGATATGTTAGCACTGAAGGAAGACCAGTCTACACACACCCAGATGTTAACCAGGGAAAAACATAAAATACCAAGAATATTTATTTTAAAAATGCAACAAAGCAAGAACAAATGGAGAATCACAGCCATAAACTGTAGTTTATAAGCAAAGTATCAATGTCTGATTCGATTGATCTCTGCGGTGCCAGCTTCGTGTATTATTGGCGTTAAGGAAAATGTCAGTGTATCCTTTCGGCTCCAAAATACATTGGAGTAATAAAAACGTCGTCATAAAAGTATCAACACAACATAAAATAGATCCGTTGACAGACCCTCAAATACTGAGACGAGAATTACCAGGATATGTGCACAAGCAGAGTTAGAACGCACAGTGCTCGTTATTAAGAAAAGCAATTATACTTTGACATATACATATATACATATATTTACACAATATATATGCATCGATGGTTACATGGATCATAATGTATATGTCGTTATTCAGAGTACGTGTGAATTTCCATACATCTCCTATATTCAAATACATGTTTAAGCTAAACTGTGTACTTTAAAATATATGTTTGTCTTTCACTCTCTTTATCTATCTTTAAATATATATATATATATATATATATATATATATATATATATATTTATATATATTTATGTGTGAACACATGTGTATATTATAGTGTGTAGATGGATTGAGATGTATTAACTTACGATATATATGTAAATATCTGTGTAATAGGGATACCGGCATTTTATAGCAAAGTATAATAACTGAAAAGCACAGACACACACACACACACACACACACATATATAATATATACAGCCTTATGTATGCATAGTAATACAAATACATATATATATATATATATATATATATTCAAGAAAATACGTAGATGTATGTATATATATATATATTGCTATCAATATATTTATATATATATATACATACATATATATATATATATATATATATATATATATTAAATGGGAAACAGTTACCTTTATATGTGCCAATGAATTTGTAATCTGAGAAATATTTAATGGGAAACAAAAATTGCTGTAATAAACTTATACTCATAAAACATGTCCGCTGCTAAATAATATCTATATGCACTTTCGTGTATATATAAAGTATTCTATTTAAATCTTTGCATAACAGTGCATCTTGGATGTACCGATTTGTGCCTGTCAAAATAACATTCTATTGTCTTTTAAATAGTATTGCTGGCGTATCTTACATAGGGTTAAGCGTACCTTCAGATATCATTATTTGTATTTTAATACTATAGAATAACTTCCACTTTGCCGTAAGTTGTAAGGCGTCGTCATTCCAGTAAGAATATCTCGAAACCACAATCCTACTAAAGACATACGAGTAATAAAGCTAACTACAGAAAAAGACGAGGGCAACCTAAAATTAAGAAATATGAAAACTATTTGAATTTTTTAGTATAACGACATAAAACCGACACAATAAATACACATATAATAACTCAATTAATTACAATATTATAAAAACACTATATATATATATATATATATATATATATATATATATATATATATATATGATAATTTTATTTACACAGACATGTACAAAATCTGCGACACTGGCATGTCGATGTTATCGATCAACAGTTACTATAAACTGAGATCTCATCATGCAAAGTTAGAATCCGATCTTAACCTCAGATCATATTCGGAGAGGTTCTCTCCAAATATGATCTGAGGTTAAGGTCGGATTCTAGATCGACTGCAACAAATCGCTTGGACTTGATGGTCTTCCCTACGAATTGTATTTGATTCGGTCGCACATGTTGTTCCCAATTGTTACAGGCGTGTTTAACGTTTGCGTTAGAAAGGGTTCTCTATCGGGTCAATTCATCAAGGGAGTCTCCGAGTGCCAACTGGGACATGTAGGTTCTACCCACCCTCCCCCATCCTGCAATCTATGTGAGGGACTTTAACAGTCACTACCCTGACTGGGGATACCCAGCAGCGGACAGTGACGGTGAGGTACTGTAAGACTGGGCATCTAGAAATGACCTTGCTCTGATACACGACCCTAAACAACGAGGAGCATTCCACTCAGCTAGGTGGAAGAAGGACTATTCTCCTGACCTATGCTGGGTCAGCTCTTTGAACGGCACTCCCTATCCCACACAGACCCTGATCCTTGATTACTTCCCACACAGTCAACATTGCCCCTAACTTATACACATTGGCCTATAACTTACAGTTATAACCAGCCCTATGAAGATGCGCTGGAAATTCCGCAAAGCAAACTGGAAGAAATACAGTGAAATTCCGGACCGGAGTACTGTTATTATCCCACTCCGCACCGTCACTGTAGATGAAGCATACAATCGCTTCTGCCGGGCTTCCACAAGGCTGCCCATACAGCTATCCCACGAGGCTACCGGCCCCTCTACGTCCCGATGCCTGGACGAGGAAAGAACTGCCATCCTACAAGCATACGAAACATCTGGGGACCCTGAGATGGCAGACCACCTCATTGAATGGCTAACAACAGCTCGGCGGGAAAAGTGTGAGGAGACAGTAGCAGACCTGAACTTCACCCACTCTAGCAGAAAATATTGGAGCCTCATCCGCCGCTTGGGAGCTGCACAGAAACCTCTTACCCAGAGCCGACCATCCGTCTCACCTAACCAAGTCGCATCCCACCTAGTGTCTATTGCTAAAGCAACTCAAGGTAAACACATCAGAAGGGCAATTACAGCTGAGCTCAAATTACACCGGAAAGCGCACACTGAGGAAAGGAACCCGGAACCTATTGCGAATACAGAACTGGAGAAAGTATTGCAGGGCCTAAAATGTGGGAAGGCAGCAGGATATGACAACATATCACCTGAGCTCATGAAACACCTCGGCCCCTAAGTCCTGACCTGGCTGACTCAATTCTACACCAAAATTCTACAGACAAACCCGGTCCCAAAGAAATAGCGAACAGCAAACGTCATTGCTATATTAAAACCTGGCAAAGACCCCAAATAAACCAGCAAGCTACCGCCCAATCTCTTTACTCTGTGTTCCCTACAAAATAGTGGAACGCCTTAACTCCAACGTATATCCCAAGGAGTAGAGGACATTCTGTGCGTGGATCAGGCAAGTTTCCGGAAGGACCGCAGCACAGGAGAGCAAGTATTAGCCCTAATCACCTTCATCGAAAATAGTTTCGAGAACAGACTGAAGACAGGGACTGTATTTGTCGACCTCACAGCCGCCTATGATACTGTCTGGCACAAAGGCTTCATACTGAAACTCACAAAGGAGCTTCCCGCCTGGGCAACAACTACCATCCAAACCCTGCTGACGAACCGGAGGTTCAGAGTTCACCTTGGACATAACACCAGCGCATGGAGAGCACAGAAAAATGGGCTTCCACAAGGCTCAGTTCTAGCTGCAACACTATTCAATGTACACACAAATGACCTATCCAGCACCAAACCCCGCAAATTCATCTACGCGGATGACCTCTGCCTGGCATGCCAAGCACCGGACTTTGAACAACTTGAACGGGTTCTCACTGAAGACTTCACTAAACTGGACCAGTACTGCAAAACCTAGCGTTTAAAACCAAGCCCAGCAAAAACTGTCTCCAGTGTATTCCATCCCCACAATGCAAAAGCTGCCAGAGAACTCTACATCCCCATGAGCGGTCTCCAACTTAAGCATGCCCCTAATCCAACCTACCTTGGAGTTCCCCTTGACAGGACCCTATCCTTCAAGGAACATACTAAAGGGACGGCGGCTAAGGTGAAGTCCAGGAACAACCTGCTCAGCAAGCTGTCTGGTGCAAAATGGGGTGCATCATTTTCCACGCTACGCCCCTCTGCATTGACCCTTGCCTATTCTGCAGCAGAATATTTTGCCCCTGTTTGGTCCAGGTAATCCCACACACACCTTGTAGACACCCAGCTCAACTCAACAATGATAATCATTACCGGGACAATCCGCTCAACACAACTGCCCTGGCTCTCCGTCCTATCAAACATTGTACCTCCACACATCCGGCGAACAGCATCCACTCAAACGAATCTTCAAAAGGTTGAAGACTCTCCTCATTAACCTATCTACCAAGACATCCTCAACCCACCTACTGCTCGACTTCCATCCCGACACCCCATCTGGAAGAACATCCCACCAGCTGACTTCACCATCCAATCAGCCTGGAAAAAGGAATGGGCGTCCAAGGAGGTCCCTAATAAACACCTGGTGTCAGACCCTAACCAACAAGTGCCTGGCACCGACCTCCGAGGGGAGAGTGGTCAACTATCAATAGATTCAGGACTGGACATGGCCCGTGCTTGGCCAACCTTCACAGATGGGGCAGCAGCCCATCCACACGGTGTGCTTGTGGAGAGGAGCAGACAATGGAGCACATCATCGAAGTCTGCCCCCTCCAACGACTGAGAGGAGGATGAGCCACCCTCTACACAGCAGACCAGGGGACTTCTGCGTAGCTGAAGGACTTCACATTCGCTAAATAAAATCAAGGGAGTTATCATATAGCTGTAGAAGCAGGGCAGCCATTGTGGAGATGAAGTAGACGAGTACATGCCCATAAAAGATGTTGCTCAAGATCGTATCGAACCGGTTGCGAGGTTTCATTGGAGGGTTGATTGAACTAGGTCAGAACTACACTGTGAAAGGGAGATCGATTCAGAACAATTTCTATCTGATTCGTATCCTCCTTGCATAAAGGCCGCGTTTATAGGGTAAACATTTGCATATTTGCATCATGTTAGAGACCGCTGGTTTTAAACCGTACTTTTGCAAATGTGTATCCATTCTGTATAGCTCGCCGACGGCATTGGTACAGGAAAACGACTGGCCGCTGAAGTCCTTGCTCTACTCCTTGCATTGGAACCGCTACACCGCAAGCTTAAGAACGTGGTGGCAAGTTCTGTGCTACGCGAAATCGCTTTGCCGGGCGGAGCTCGAGTAATGGATCCCAGTTCCACGATGATATCACCGTATTTATGTCGTGCTTCCGAGATATCGAGATAGTGAAAAGGGCGCTCACACGTTACGAAACGATCATAGGAGCGTGAATAAATAGCTACGATCGGCCTGCGGTTGCGTGCTCTATTTAGCTGGACAGACCGACAAGTTCTCATCGTTAGTGTGTGGTATAGGCCGGTCTTCTACCTCGAGAACAGGTCAGAGGTAATCTCCAAGGACAAAGCGTTGGCTAAGACTCGGCTTCGAATGAAACTTTACTAAAATGGCAGAGCAAAGGCGTCTGCCACTTACTTCTTTTCTCACATTTTTACTACTGACTGGCCGTATTTGCCCTGGCTTCAAACCATATAAAAGCCTAACGTTTTCTGTCCTCATTTTATCCTAGAAATAGGGAGAGGTACTGTGTTCGCAGATAGGTCTGTATTCAACTGTATGCGTGAGGAAGGCTTGTAGATGCCCAACTTGATGTGGAATTGATATGTCGGGAGAATTACTTTCTTAAATCGAACTTTGACAGAGGAATATGCGTTTCGCCACCTTATTCTCTACTATACGTCGTAGTCCGAAGGGGGTGTTGTAGTTCTTCAGAGAGTGATCAGCCGCACTCAAAAACTTCCTCAGTCCAGTAACAGTTATTTTGTATTTACAAACGAATACGACATGGGATTAGTTTAAGAGGCAGCTCAGAATCTGTTAGTCGAGTGGTTAAAGTAGTCGAATTGGAAAATCGCTCGAAATGGATTTGAGCGCCAGATACGAGTCATCTCAACAACTGAGTTCTCTCGTACTTGACGATTGACCCAGAACGCTTTACCTTTCAATGCAGTACAGTAAAGTTCCGGAATGGACGGCACACCTGAGTGTTCCCACTGTGATACGCTCAGTAAGAAAAAAGCCAGATCACGTCTTTTTTCTATGCCATGAACTCCGGTGGTTCTGAATGTATGTCGCTGTGGTGATGCTCGTATCGATTGTGAACATCTGCTTCCGAAAAACCTATCGTACGAAATCATTAACGCCTGCCGGCTGTTATACAGAGAAAGACGAATGGTCTTTCTCGCGATTCTGACAATAGTGATAATGGCGGCGTGGACGTCGCCTCTGAAAGAAGCCGAATGTATTGAATCTTTATCAGATAAGGTGCTGATGGCGTTCTTCAAGTTCCAACTAAAGGTAACAATCAGATGTGATAGAAACAATTATATTCCTCGGTTTTAGAAAAAAAGTCAGATACAAGTCGCGAGTGTGTGTGTGTACGAACGGGAGTGAAGTATGTGTACATGTTTCCTGCCTGAGCACGGTACACGCGGTTCATGCTCCTGTCGGAACCAAGCACGTCTATACAGTTTAGCCTCTTAGTTAGTCAAGTGAATAACTCCCTCCCAAACCTAGTAATGCAACTTCTCAAACGTGACCCTTCCCCACTTTAAATTTTTTGTCTTCGGCTTCCCCCAAATTGTATTTATTTAGATGTTGCGGTAACTGAAATTATTCTAGTTAAAAGTAGGATATACATTTCATGATTATTGACCAATGATAACCGACGACCCGAAATTCACCACATTTTTTATGGCCTTGTACATGATTTGTATTTAATGTAAATTGTTATATTTTTGTAAAATAATAATTCATAGCGTAGTATCTGTTCACAGCATCATAGACACATCAAATGTGTTATTAGTATTATTAAACACATTCATGTTTATTCTTTTTCCTAAAAATGAAGAAACTTACATTTTAGAAGGATTTCAAAACGTTAATTTTCTTCTATTAAATAGTTTCAATTAATAGTATTAATTATTATGTCACAATCGACCAAACTATTGCGCATATAAACGAAAATATAACGATACAAATTAGTAATGTATGGTTCTCACTGTTTATTTATGAGATCTCTTTCTTAAATTAATGTGCAAATTAGAAAACCCTATCGCGTTATGTGGGCGTTTGCTAATTACTATATATACCATATTTCCAAAAAAATGTGTTATCACTAAATTAAATAAGCGTACTTTTCATGTTATTATAGTAGGAAGGGTGTAAACAAATTAAAACCGAGTTCATTGGGATATATATATATATATATATATATATATTATTGTGAAATATATGTTTTAGCATATATTTTCAATATTTTGTGTTTACAACGCTCTTCTACTTTAAGTTCGATAAATGTTAATCAGTAACAAAAAATCATGTATAACTAAGCAAATCTGATTTACATAAAAAATGCGAAAAATTAAAAAATAACTTCTTAAAAAACATTTTTAAAACAATTTTCAAAACATATACTTTTCAGTGCAAATTATTTTACGAATCGCGTCGCTAAACGTGAATCTAACATCTGTTTATTTCAATCTTGTCGGAAAAGTACATAACGGGTCAGAATTTGTAAAAAATATACACAACGTAGTGTGATATGGTGTACAAGACCAACGTTCAAAAGGTAAACTTTGAACTCATGTGCAACTCTCAGAGGTCCGCTATCTTGAACTATTTTCGCATATATATGCACTTTCTGAAGTATATCTATATATATATATATATATATATATATATATATATATATATATATATATATATATATATATATAAGTCAATTTCGTGTACAACAGAATCGTAGGATTAATTTTAGAGGAAGCATTATTATAATAAATGAAACAGACGAGTGAAAAAAAAAGGAAAATTGTTAAAATTACCTTAAGGCCTTTTCGTCTGACCCTCTGAGAGGAAACGTCAGAATGGTAAATTAAAAACCATCTCAATATTATTGAGGCGTTAGTCATTAACAACTCTCGACCCGGCCTGTGTAGACAAAAAGATTTTGAAGCATCAGTTGGAGATCTTTTATGATTTTAAGCCACCATAACGTTGAGAGATTTACCTTTTTTTTACCTCTCAATCGTTTCCTCCAACTGAAATAAGTGTTTTCCCTTCATATCTCATTCGACTTTTAGTTTTTAATTTACCATTCTGACGTTTCCTCTCAGAGGGTCAGACGAAAAGGCCTTAAGGTAATTTTAACCATTTTCCTTTTTTTTCCACTCGTCTTGTTCATTGATTATAATATATATATATATACATATATACATATGTATATACATATATATATATAGATATAGATATAGTTATATATATATTTATATATATATATACATATATATTCATCCCGCATAAATTGGTAATTGACATTGATATACACACACACCCACACACACACACACACATATATATATATATATATATATATATATATATATATATATATATATATATACATACAAATGTATATACATATATATTGGTAATTCACATTGATCTTTATTATAGAGTGGACGATATATATATATATATATATATATATATATATATATATATGTATATATAGAGATAAATATATATAGAGAGAGATAAATATATATATATATATATATATATATATATATATATATTAATTGGTAATTCACATATTACTGAAAAACAAACCTCATAAAATACGTTATTTGCTGTAGCCTTTGTTAATGTTGACTTTCGAAATGGTGTACGTTATTCGCGTGAGGTAAAAAGCGGACAAATAAAACGTTGAATAAATAGATTACATGTAAATCAAACTGCAGAAGACGTTGGCACGCACCGGGCGCAACTCAAACACGGCTTTACGAATGCACTCATGATGACTTTGCGTGTCGCTACGACTTAATCAGTAAAACGATCTATATAGAACATGGCCGCCGTCGCAGAAAGACAAGCCAATCAGGAGTTACCGCCGTTACAGCAAGCGTGTTGACTAAATTGGTACAATAGATTCGAATTAGATGCGATTCCCTCGCGAATTGCGAAACAAGCCGGTTTGTTAAAAAAAAAGAAATTGCATGGAATAATAAATGAAAAATAAAATAAAATTAATTCGAATAATGACATAAAATAAAACAAGTGTTTTACATCTCTGCAGTCGATTTACGCATGCGTGTTTATTCGGAAATATTTCGCTTTTCATCATTATTGTTTTGAGGAGAAACCTAGTGTTGCCTAGTTATTATATAATCTAGAAATATATCTACATGGCATTGCCCGGGAGTCATTTTACTTTCACGTGTGTTTTGCTAGTTCTTTTTGCTTTTTAAACTAGGTTTATTGTTTTGTTTCGTTACTGAATTATATTGTAAATGATCTGGAATAGTTAATTCAATTATTATGTTATCGTTTGCTTATTGAAGTATATTATTATAAGTACGTATTTATTTCTTGGTTCCGGCCTAAATCCACCGAATTCCAAAGTAATGAAATGTATAGAATCTTAATATAAAAACTGATAAGATGCTTTAGATCTGGTTTTCGACAACGGGTACAACAATGTTATACCCCATAGACATATGGATCATATTACTTCGTCGAATTGTATCCCCTATATTTATTGTTAAACAATGTATACATTTAGTTTTTGCTTTAGATCACACACGTTTAAATATCTATAGCTATACTTCCATTATTCAAACGAATTTTACTAATGAGAAAGATGAACTTCAGAGTAGCATAAATAACCTAGATCGAATGTACTATTAAACCATTACACACACGTTATTAAATTCCTACTATCTCAAAGGAGACAAAACGAAATGTTTGGTGTTTACACTGACAGACGTTGTTTGGTCTTCAATACAAACACTATCGATGTGAACTACAGACTATTCCTTACATCTTCACTGTGTGCATTATGTTTATAAAAGTATAAAAAATGTATGAATCACTTGTAAAAAATAACCAACAAAATTCTCGGTTTTCATTTGCTCTACCGGTTGTGTCGCAACAACCAAAATACTGATATAACTATTGGTACTTCTGCCATATAAACATCAAGGCAATAACTTTCCATACGCGAAGTACAATTATATACCGTGATATTTAATCAGCAGTCTAGGTGATGCATTACCTGTTTTATTTAAATAAGCTGAACACAGGTTAGTCTCAGATTCTGATTCAGTTCGCAATTGTACGGATGATGATTATAAAGAGAAATATGAAACCAGTGAACAAACAACTTTACATTGAAGCGGTTAATGATCTTATTACAGACTTATATTGGTATAAATGAAAATCAGAGCTTCTGGCATAAACGCCGAAGAAACGAACCCTGCTGGAACCTGGCGTCCGCGTTACAACTGCTCATTAATCTCATAAACAACCCTCAACATTAAAAAAATAGAAATGAAATGTTATATTATTATGATACAGTTTCCGTTGAGCAACATTTATTTAAATATGTTCCATACAAACAGATGTGTGATGGTGTTCATTAAAAACACACATTTAAAATAAATAAAATGATCTAAAACCCTCATTCTCTACAATAGATATAGTTTAACTTGGTACGAATTGAAACGGTGACAAATATAACTGACAGTGATAAAACTATAGAACATCTTGTCTTCCTCAATTGACAAGTAAAATAAAAGCATAACATTTGGTGAGATCGAATTGCAACTCATTCTACTTCTACGTCCTCAGCAGCTACCATGATTGATCGCCTCACATTCAGAGTGCGGAGGAAACCCAAGCCATCAGCACGCTGTTATACAATAGGAATACATAGACCACCTACGCCAGATAGAAGAGGCGACTGTATACTGTAAACCTACAAATCTCCCACCACATCTTTGGTATATCTTGGCAGGATAGGTATCTAACACAGAGGTATTGCCCGGCATGATCATTTCCAGCATGTCCAACTTCCTCAAGCAACGTACACCAAATGATGGATAGGATAATTCCAAAGTACATCTTGTATGGTGGGTTGGTATATAGAAAAAAGGTCTACCGGCCGCCCCTAAATCCGATACAAATATGTTGTAAGGCAATCGACACCGACATTGGATCCTTGGGGAACGTTACAAATGACAGATCAATATAGAGAGGAACCGTAAACAAACATCTGAAAACAAAGGACAAGAAGCGATTGAACGCTCCTGCAGAGAAACGTTCACACAGAAAGAAGAGCATCAATGCCAACAGTCCAAAGGCCACACGTGTATGTGACATTTTAGATAGAGACTGCCACTCCTGCATGTGTTCCTCTAGCTACAAGCGGCGCTGCTTTAGCCAAGCAGACGACTAGCATATTGTCATAGATGCACCACCCATAGTCAACCATGACCGACCGAGGCCTGCTATGATATTATAGTAAGATTAAGAAATAAATCGCCCGCCATTGCATCTAAACAAATATAACTGAATATATTAAATCTATAGGAGATGGAGCACAGTATAAATCCGTTTGTTAATAATAACCCAAGAATCTGCATTTGTATACTCAGTGAGTATGAAATGTAATCAGTTTTAAAATCTACCTGGCGGAAATTGTAAGTATTTCATGAGAACTTCAGTAAAATATGATTTTATTAATAAAAAAAACATAGTGAAAAGAAGGAAAAACAGTTGCCAATTCAGAATTAACGTCGTTGGATCAAACAATTAATGTCTAACTTCGAGATACTGAATGACTTAATAATTACGATGGATATATTGTTAGAGACAAATACAAGAGAAAAGGGGGAAAGGAAAAGCGGGTGAGCGTGATGTAAATATAACCCATGTTAGCCCAGATAGTATATATATATATATATATATATATATATATATATATATATATATATAAAGTGGCATCGAATCCGAAATAAAGGAAATAGATACAATGCGTGTTCAACAACAAAAAATAACAGAATCTACAATTACAAGAGGGTAGAGATGTAAAGAGAATGGAAAATAATATCAATAACTATTTTAGACAAATTTAAAATACAGAAATAAAACAATATATTCAAGTACAAAACAGGAATAGAATTGTAGGAAAATGTATCTAGCTCACGAACTTTCTTGTTAGAATATGTTTATTTTCTTGTAAAAACAGGGGTAAAAAAAGACAATGCATTCCTTATTCAGAATAAGGTATTAATGTTGTAGATCGTAAGCTATTTTTGTCTAATTTGGATTACCCGACTGACTCAATTTTGTATATTATATAATGTTAGAGAGAAACACAATATTAACGCAGTAAAAAAGCAAATAAATGAGCGAGTCATTAAACATAGTAGACTATGTAGTATTAATTGGAAGTATCATCCAATCCCAATTTAAAGCAGATAAAATGCGATTTCAGCACTAAATAGACGGAACTATAATTTACAATAAAATAAATATTGTTCCAGAGAATGAACCTATTCTCCGAAGCTGTTGAAGCAATATTATATATCTATATATCTCTCTCTCTCTATATATATATATATATGTATCTATCTATTTGTTTCTTTTTCTTTTCTCTCTCTCGCTCTCTTTATATATATATATATATATATATATATATATATATATATATATATATATATATAACGTAAATATATTGAATTAACTAACGATAATAAAAAAAAGAATGAGAGAAATAGGTACAAACGATATTGAAATAAAAATGACAAATAAAACATACAGCATTTGCTGAGGAAAGAGAAATGTTCAATAAAGCGAAATGGAACAAAAAGTATACCATAATAAAAATTCGAAAACAAATATTTAATCAATAAATGTATTTAAATGTTGCATAAAAAACATGTTCAGTAATACAAATGGAATGGTATTGTATGATGATATTCTAAACGTTTTTTTAAACAAATATACTCTATGGATTTCCATTATTACATTGATGAACAGAGGCGCGTATTAACCTAATGGATGCTGTCGTGGCATATGTGATCCACTATGCCGAGTTTAAACACAATTGTACTAATTGCTGTTTTTTGTGCATTAATATTTTTGCCAAATATATTAAATCTAAATTCATTCCAGCTATGGGTACAATATAAATTGTTGTACTCATTTCAAACTTAACTAAATTGTTTACAGCGATTTTTTGTACCAGTAAATATATACATCAAAAGCGTCAATGAATGGTTTACAGAGTGGGTTTCCTTCGCTCTTAAACAAGCAACACTCATATGTTGATTTGCCGTAAAGAGATACATAAAACACATCAATATTCGACTTATTTTCACAAGACTTCTAACATGCTTCCACTGATTCTTATTTCAGGTTTCACATTCCATGAACGATGTTTCTTGCAAACGGTAAAAAGTTGTTTTCGTAGTCGGTGGGTATTGATTAGATGGTATGTGAAAACTTTAAATCTAATAGTCATCATCAATCAAAGATGAATCACTTCATTGCATAAACACTTATTCGTGAGTGTCCTTTCGTTTTGATTAAAAGCAAACGTTTAATACGTATTTAAAGTGGCATGCTGTTGTGCTTGTAGGCGTACCAGCGGTCTGTCGAGTCTATGCGCTTGGGAAATCCATATATCCTCTCATTATGCTATATATTAACTAGTTTATTTGACAATATACTGAAAGTGTTGTTGTGCAAAAAGTCTTCATATAAATCTCTTAAATAATACGAATATTCTCTACTTGCCTCAGCATTATTTCTAGTCGTACTGAACGTCTTGCTACTGGACACAATAAATTATGGTGCAAGAAAGGTACAGCTGGAGATTGCACAACTCTTTATTTACTTATCTTCATCACAAAACAAGGCACATTGCTACTGAGACGTAAGGTACTACTGTGAATTACGGGTGAGATATATACGGGCATCCTAAGCAACTAGTTGAGCAGCGATATGTTTGTTCACATTACATTTAAATTTATGCATATTCGTACAGTCTTAGAAACATGGAGCCGGGAAGGAATGCTAAAGGAAAGCTGTTCGAAAAAAGAAGTAATTAGAGTAGAAGGATTTCCGCTATTTAGCGACCTCTATAATGGGATTTAGCTGATTGTCAGGTTGGTCGGCGTATTTACATTTAGGGGTTACATGTGAAGAAAGTTAGTCAGAGCACATTCAATTGAAGTATTTATAAAACAATCTTAAGGATGCAACATTGCGGCGATGGGGCAAATGCTAGAGCTTTTATAGACAGGGTGGCACCTATTAGATAGTATACTCTTTTTGGACCCTGTCTAATAAGGAACAGAGTAGTGGTTGGTACACCAGCCAAGATGTAGCAACGATATTCCATGCACTGACAAATAGTGGCTTTGAAGATATATAAAATACTGTTCTGTTCTAGCTCGGTAGAGGTATCCAACTATTTTTTTGAAGAAGACTTGTCAATATCTTTTATATATTTGTTTTAATACATGTTACCAGTGAGGCTTAGGTCGAGAAGTTCGAACGTTGGACTCTTAAACATCATAGGTTCAAAGGTTTCTTATGATTGTAAAAAAGAGAGAAGCTTTCCCTTATAAGCATTAAATAAAACCATCCATTTCCAGCCCCATTCCGCTACTAACTGGAGGTCATTTCCTAAAGATTAAGACATTTCTTTTGTTCACATTTCGAGAATAGGGCAAATATACCAATCTCGGGCGCAATTTAATCATGGAGGTCGTTTAAAAAAACTAGAATAATATAGGCCCTAAGATCGACAACCGGACCAACCTGCATGAATACTTATGAAAATATAAACTCACCGCAACGCCATAATTACGTCGGCCATTCAATTAACCTTATGACTAAACGCAGGCTTTTGTTGTGGTTCGATAGTAATTTACAAAAAAACGAATGCATATGTCGTAAACTGTGAAACCGAAAAAGCCAATCATAATTTATTCTTATTCGACTTTTAAGCTAAAAAAATTAAGTTTCCCTGCAAATCAGACAAATGACGCCGATCAAGTGTGAGCATTTTTCAAATGGTTTATATCATACCCATTACAATGGTCGTTGCCAACGAACATTTTGTTTCCAAATCCATCATCCCGAATAAGTATTGAAATAAAGACGTAACGTTAATTAATACATAATTTATATTTTTGGTGTTCTTTTTTTTTTAATTTTCCATTACATTGGAATATGTTTCGATATATATATATATATATATATATATATATATATATATATATATATATATATATATAAGTAATGGAGATTATGTATCTGTCTGTCTGTCTGAAGCCGAAACTCCATCACAGTAGTATTAACATTTACTTAGTTTGCCAGCTCCTTTATATACTAATTCAAATACCGCCGTAAACACTATGTGCATTTCTCAATTTACATAATTAATTGATTTTGAACTTCTAATAAATTAGTATTTGCAAATATACAGTCATGATTGTTTTCTTCAGATGTCCACATGTATATTTACGGTATTTTGCTCGCTAACAATCTTACTTATACATTATTTTGCTCGCTAACAATCTTACTTATACATTATAATTATTTATATATATATATATATATATATATATATATATATATATATATATATATATATATATATATGAAATGACCTACGTAGTCAACTTATCTACTACGAACCTATTGAACAGCCAGCGTTACTCCATTGAATCGGTTACTTCCCTCTGATTACTTAGTATGGACGCAAGACGGACTCGTTATTTAAAATGTAAACACACCGCTGGCATTTACCGTGTTACTTGTACTGTGATTTTTTAAAAATTAAAACGTTCTGAGTTTGTTTATTTTCTTAATCTTATTAGCCATTATGTTTTGAAACACAAATTTATTGAATCAATTTTTTTAATTAAAATAATTATTGATGTACAATTTACTATTTAAAAAACAAACACACTATAAGGAATTTAGTTTAGGTAAACTTTTTTTTTTCGAGAGCATTTAAAAAAATATTTGTGTTTACTGTATTTGATTTGTTAATAGTTTTATTTCAGGTGCACCTTTTTTCCGATTTGTAAACTGTCTAATATTATCATTTTCTTACGACCTTAAATATGTTTATGATTTCAGTTTCACCTTTTACGCTGTAAAGCTTTTATTTACCAACTGTTTTTATTATTCCGTGTTTTACTTATTAAAATAAAATGTTTTTTTTTCTCTCAACAAAAAAATTAGCATATTTTACTGGAAAACAATATAACTGATTTTACCATCCAATTGTTTAATTAAAAAAAAGGTTATTTAAACAAACACACACACACACACATTCTAACGAATGTAATTTACGTAAACTTTCCTTCCGATAGAATTTAAAAAAATAATCGTGTTCACTGTATTTAATTTTGTGGTGCTTTTTTACTGTCGGACCCGCGCTAACTTTGACCCCGTCGTTACGGTTAGATTCAGGGTCAAAGTGGGGGTTAGTGTTCGGGTTTACAGTTAGGGTAAGGGTCATGGTCAAAGTTAGCGCGGGTCATACAGTACAAGAGTACCGTTTTTAATTTTTTTATTTTAGGTACACCATCTTTTCAGATTTAATAATAGCGTTCGCTGTATTTAGTTTTTTAAATTGTTGATCATAACAAATTCATTGAACCAAATTGTTGTATTAAAATAATAATTAATTTAAAAATTACTATTAAAAAAACACACACATTCTTATAAATTTAATTTAGGTAAACTTTTTCACGAGAGAATTTAAATAACTAATCGTTTTCGCTGTATTTGATTTTTTTACTGTTTTATTTTAGGTACATTTTTTCTCCGATTTGAAAACCTTCCAATATCTTCATTTTTTACGACCTTAAGTGTGTTTCGGATTTTGGCTTTACATTTTACGCCGTAAAGCTTTTATTTACAAACTGTTATTATTATTCCGTGTTTAATTTATTAAAATACAATATGTGATTTTCTTCTCGTTGTTTTCTTCTGTCAGCAGAAAAATAAACACACCTTTTTTTTTCTTAACTAAAAATATTTCTTAGTATGGGGCGTAGATAAAAAAGTGGGTGGGATGCAAACTAACATTTGTTTCAAAATCATTTTATGAATAAAAATATTTCTCTTCATGGTGGAGGGAAATAACTTTGGGGTGGGGTCGAAATTTTTTTTTTTTTTTTTAATATTTAACTAAAAATATTCTTGGTCGAAACAAAGAAAATCAATGTCTAACCAGCCAATAAATATGACTGGGGCTTCCTCGGTTTACGGATGAACGTTCATTTCTTACGCGGCAGCCTAGCAAAAATATGCAACCGGAGGGAGCATATATTTGCTAGTACATATAATATATATATATATATATATATATATATATATATATATATATATATATATATATATATATGTTATATATATACATATATATATATGCTATATATATATATATATATATATATACATGTATATACATATATATATACACATAAATATAAATATAAATATGAATATAAATAAATATATATATATATATATATATATATATATATATATATATATATATATATATATATATATATCTTTAAAATCTGTTTGGAATTGATAGAAGGCGGTAAGGATGTCTATAAAAACACGAAAAGAGTAAAAGTCACCACCATTTGTTAATGTGTCGCCGAATGTCGGCCCACCCACGATTTAATAACAAAAAGAAGACAAAAACGAACACAGTGTTGGAATTGTACACGCCAAAAAGTTGTGTAAAAACGGTTGGAATCTGAAACTTTATTTCTTATCAGCCAATTGATGCCAATCACGATTTCTCTCATCACTGACCAAAAGAGGAAACTGACATTTAGTGTTAGTTACGCGAAACAATTCCAAACACTGATTGACAACGTGACACAGAAGTTTCTTTTCAGAGATACAGATAAATCCTACGTATATATGTACGCGTGCATCAGAAGACAAGACTAAGCGCAATATTAATCTTAAGATTCAACAAATGATTTAACGATCTCACATCCATATATATAATACATATGCGTATTGTTTATAAGAAAACATATATGTTCACACAGGTTATATATATATATATATATATATATATATATATATATATATATATATATATATATATATATATATATGGGTGTGTATGGCAGTTTATTGTTTCCCTCCAAGAATGTCTACGTCAGACAAAATACTTTACGATGAGTTCGTAAAATCTTTGTAGTCAGGCAAACAAATTTCTTTTCGAAGTGAAACGCACACTTTTAAGTGTAGCTTGTTACTATGAATATATGTTATACTACAATAAAGCTCTATTTTATATATTATGCATACTGAAAAACACAAATATGTATATGTATATATATATGTTTTTTCGAAAGCCAACTTATCCATCTGTATTTCTCCTCTGATGATAAGATTTCGATCTTTGAAAAGCCTTGGCTTAAGGAAAGAATAATAAACACTAGTTTATTACTGAATGCACCTTGCATTGAACAATTGAAATTTGAAATAAATATGGACAATCGTCGCATATTTATCACTCTTTTTTCTTCTCTCTCTCTCTCTCTCTCTCTCTCTCTCTCTCTCTCTCTCTATATATATATATATATATATATATATATATATATATATAGTAAGTTATGAAAATATATTTATGGCAATTAAGCTACACAAAGGCTCCCGCGTTTCATCTCCGGGGGTATCGATAGGTTATAATGCATGAGTTAGTGTTGCCAGTTTTTTTTTATATACACGACTAGCTAGTTAATCAATCAGATTCTTTGATGTTCTATTAGCTAATTGTTGGGCTTCAAACGAGCAAAGGTTTGGTACGTTTTACTTCCTATTTCCTATTCTATTGTGCTGTTTTCTATATGATCATTTATCCTGGTGTCTTTGTTGTTGTCTCAGCCAATTGTTTGGGCTTCTCAAGAACAAAAGTTCGGTTGGTCTTACCTCGTATTTCCTATTCCATTGTTCTATTATCTATAGAATAGCCTATCCTTGTTTTTTTGTTGTGTGAATATAATGAATGAGCTTATTTTAACACGTGGTTCCTTCTATTTTTATTTTAGGTTTTAGTTTTAAGGTTTTTAGGTTTGAGTTTAGTTTTGTTGTTTTACTTATGTGTTTGTTTATTTATGTATTCATTTATTTATCGATGTATTGTTAGCCCAAAGGTAAATTTTATTCTGTGCAGGCAGCTGTTGGCTATCTCACTTCTACAGTTTAATAAATGCTTGGAGTCTTCTACATATCTACTTGTACTGACCTGTCGTATTATTTTCCATCTAATTATTGGTGAGGGATAAAACCAACTCTATGCATTTAGCCTAACGATTCACCACGTATTTTAATATACAGTATTATGGTTTCTGAAGTTTAAAAAGAAATGTTTCGGAATAATGGCAGAGCCAATATATATATTCGCCATATTTCTTTTCCCCGTCGTCTTGTTTGGTTCGCTTTGCTCGTGTTTGAAAAAAAAAACATGTTTTTATTGAGAAATATGTCTGGTAAATTATATAAAAGTGTTAAAAAGACACACTTTCGTTTACGATCCTGCAGCATTGACCGACAAAGTGTAATTACACTGAACATCTTTGCTAATTGCGAATAGTAACATGAACACTAAGCTTCAAGCATAAAATATGATATTCTTACGATGTATATATTTAATCTACGCGAGGAAACGCACGAAAATTAATATATTACTAAAATTATTATAATATTGCTATCTTACTTGCTCGCTAGATTTTCAGCATGTACCCTTCCTATCAAGATGTAAAAGAAATTAAATGTGTGAATTAGAAAGATACGGAGAAGGAGGCAGGGGAGGGACTGACAGGCAGACATTCAAGAGAGTAAGAAGTTTAATTATGATATTTTAATTAGTAAGTAGAGTAATAGAAGGAGGGAAGGAGGAGCAAAGAGAGATGGTATGTCATAACATTACGTAAAGAAATAGAGTAAAGGGCAGAAGAATAAACACATTGATCGTCTCTAATTGGTCATGAGTCTTACTTTGTGAAATAAATTGCTGTTGGAATCTTGTACAATTTAAGACATTATGTATATAATTATATGAAAACTACTTATCAACCGATTTACTGGTGAGTTATCTCGGTTTATATAAAGTCAAGTATGGCTATATGTTTTTAAAGTATCTGTTTATCTATTTGTAATTAGATGATTCACTCAAAAACTAATTAACCGACAATTTTCTATTTTTAAAACACAGCTGCTAGGCTTAAGGCATCCTAATCTAAGCTATATTTATTTTGATTTAGTTTTATGTAAAGTGTGTTACAAAGGAGGAAATCCGTTCATGAACATATTGATACATCCGATACTTTTTTAAAGTTAAACTATACGCGTAGAAATGAAGTAATACATGTGTCAAATTTTAGTTTCTTTGAGGTGTTTTAAACGGATTTTCGACGAGATTATGTCGGTAAACCCTCCTCTTTGAAAATTCTAATATTTCAGATTGAAATTGAAATGAATCAATATACACCAATTTACAGAGACTCCCTAAATTTTAATTTTTTTTTAAGATCCATTACTCTGAAGGCTTAAATGTGACACAGTTTCAAGATTCTAAACCATATAATGGATTCTGATAAGAAATATAATACAGCTTCTTAACATAAGGTTTAGTAAATATATATTACTTATAATGTTCGTAACAAAACATACATGCAAAACAAAACTGTTCAGTCAGGTGAATTATTTTTACCTGTTCTGGGATCGGCATTCTTCTAGTACTATCATAAACTTAAGCTTGACAGACAAACTAGCGGATACTTGTAAGGGGTGTTTATTCAATCTGTGCGGACAGATACGCAACATGTTATTTCAAATTGAAGTGTAACAAACGACAAGAATGAACTTACAAACTTAAGCGACCCAATCAAATGTATTTGAACTATAAATTAAACATCTTAAATCTTTACTTTTTACTAACGTGTCACTTCTCGTCCAGACCCAAATGACGCTGGAAAATAACGATTAATGTTTTGTGTCACGTGGGTGGTGTGACTGACACCAGTATAATTGCGGACGATTGATTGAATCCGGGTAGAATGTTATTCTTTAGAAGATAGCTGAACAAATGTTGTTTACGTTGGAATTGAAAACGATTATATTACTATCGGCGGAGAAACAGACCAGTGGTATTGCATTACACAAACAGACAGTGGTGGGAAATAAACTCTGCTCATGGAAGTGACACATATATCAAGGTACACAGAGGAGGAAAATGGCTGTAGCTAGAGAAGAGTTTCCTGCGAATATTATAAAGGGAAGGGGACATATATTGGAGCTTAGTGGATCACCTACTATGAAAATAACAATAGACTACACATAGACTATAAATATTACCTCTGTAAGAGAAAGGTGGTAAAGACGAGTAAATGAAACTCTCCACTAGATTTTGAATACGATCTTGTACTATATCAAAAAAGGACAGATACTTTTAGTAGTTCCTCTCTAGATGTAGAAACAGTACCCCATC
This sequence comes from Sepiola atlantica, assembly GCA_963556195.1. Taxonomy (NCBI): domain Eukaryota; kingdom Metazoa; phylum Mollusca; class Cephalopoda; order Sepiida; family Sepiolidae; genus Sepiola; species Sepiola atlantica. The sequence goes on from OY744548.1 coordinate 35,328,055, forward strand.
TTAAGATATATCTGTCTTTTATACAAAAATAGGCTTGCGTCGGGTGTGTTATACTTCTTAGAGCGGTAGAAAAATCTAACCATTAACATTTTCCAGCTTCCTTTGCAACAGATCTGATGTAAGCTTATCAAATCAGGGGGGCTCAACGGAAGTACCGTCTATTTTCGGACGAGGCAACGTAAGGATCCGAGCGTTAGTTATTGTTATGCTACCTTACTTATAACGGACTGTGGACTCTTTCAATCACCATAAATACTTGGAGCACCTTCTCCTCAGTGTTAGATAAACCCAGCCCGTTCAGTCTTTCATTAACTTCGGTTGATTGGTGACTTCTTAGTAGGGTAATGTAATACCAGTCGAAGGATTCGTTCGCGACAATTAGTCCGAAACGAACTGGGCAATTTCAGTGGCCTTTTATCTATCGGCCTGATGTATACTGTCCTCGGTTGTCCTAGGAGGTGAACCATCTCATGCCTTTCATCCCCTCTTCGAGGTGGAGTAAGTTCATTGTTTATGCCTGTGAGGCCCTGATAAGAAATGCTGACGTGGCTGCCCAGGCTATTTTTGCTAAGCCAGTGTACCCCTCTTTTAGGGACGCTGGCTTTGTGTCACATATTGCTGCGGTTGAAAACAATTTAATACCTGAATCAATCCCAGCCGGTTAATGTTTGCATTAACTTCGGTTGATTGAGGACTTCGGGATGGATAAGGTAATTCTTGTCGAGGATTTAATCTTGACAATCAGTCCGGCAGGAACTGGGATATTTCGGTAGCCTTTCATCTTTCGTGATGAGGTATAGTGTCCTGGGGTGTCCAACGACGTGCACCCATCCAGGCCTTCCCTCCCCTTTTTGCCTTGAGTAAGTTCATTGGCCACTATGCCAGAGGGCTGTTCCTTTAGGGGAGCTGGCTTTACTTCCCCCACTTTCTGACTCTGTGTCACATATTGCTGCAGTGGGAAGCAATTAAATACCTGAATCAACCACAGGCTTCTGACAGGGTAACAGTCGGTCCGGCAAAAACTGGGCAATTTCGATGGCCTTTTATCTGTTAGGCTGAGGGGTTGAGTTCTGGGTAGTCCTAGGAAGTGCCCCCTACAAGGCCTTGCCATCTTTTTGGGGGTGGAGTAAGTCTATTGCTTACTGCTTGAGGCGCCTGACCGGAGAATTCTTACGGGGCTGTGCAGGCGATTTTTGCTAGGATAGAGTGGTCTTTAGTTAGGGGGGGGCTTACTTGAATCTCCCCCACCTTCCTAAATTGTAAGTGGGAAGGTGTCACACAGCTGAATCAACCTTATCCTTCAGATTGGGTAACACCTGTCGATGATTAGTTTTTGACAGTCGGTCCGGCAGGGTCTGGGCCATGTTTGTGGCCTTTATCTGTCGGGCTGAAAGGTTGGGTCCTGTGGAGTTTTAGGATGGACACCCTTTTAGTATTTGCCTCCTCTCTTTGGAGTGCAGTCACTTAATAGCTTACTGCCTGATGCACTCTGACCGGGGAATGCCGACGGGGCTGCACAGGCTCGTGTTTCTCTTTCTTTAAGGGTGCTGGCTTTTTCTTCTCTCCTACCGTCCGAGCTTGTGTTACACGTTCCTGCGGTGGACAGGAATTAAATACCTGAATCTACCCAATTCTATACAGACAGTCAAAACTGACGTTCAGCCACTCTGCTTTCTTCATTGTATCATACTTTTCTTCAGATATACTTGTTTTCTCTAAACTCCTAGGTCATGTCTTCTTTCCGGTCCCTATAAAGGGTCACATGAGTCATGGAATCTCTTTCCATGACTGCTGTGCCCCTTTAAAGGGACCGGAAAGAAGACATGACCTCGGAGCTTTGTTTTCGATGTATTAAAAGTTTCAACCGCCTTTGTAACATTGCACAACGTGCCTCAGGTCGAGAGAAAGAGACCCAGAACAATATTGATAGATAGTGCTGCCATAGCTTGTTGCGTTATACACATAGATCTCAACGAATGATCTTAAAATGTAATTTGAGAGATCAGAGATAAATATCAGGAAAATAGTTTGGCTAAGAATGGTTCCTCGAGTCACAACTGTTTTAATATGAGCTTTCTACTTTTCTCATGAACAGCTGCTTTTCTTAACTTACGAGAAAGAATAAATGTGATGGTAAAGAAGACAGTTGCAGATATTCAATAGCTTGCAAACGTGTGAAGCAGATATTTCTGCCAACCCCTATCACTCACATTTACTATACCGAGAGCGAAACCTCTGTTCAAAGAATCACTGATCCTGTTGTATATTACACTCAGAATGTCAGTGGTGTAGTTTGCATCTTGCAAGGCCAAATCCATATTGCTTTTCACTGAGCAGATTTTTTATTCCGATATGGGCTGCCAACCTCCTGATTTATCACAGATAGAAGCAACTAACTTTTTTTAAATCATGGGCAAACTGATGTAGTTTTTTAAGGTGATGGAAAGCATTCCCCCTTTAGGTAGCGCTTGCCCAGCTTTGTAACAATAGGAAACAGTTCCTGTTGCAGCTTCTTAAACACTATAACTGGAATGTTGTCAGTACCAGTGGGCTTTCTGGCATGGAGGTGTTTGATAAGTTTTTTCACCTCCAGGACAGATATATATATATGTGTGTCGCACAAGCTGTATGTAATCATAAGGAGAGATTCAGGAGGTAAGTAGTCTTACATAGGGTAGAATTTAATGCAAAATCTTTGCGAAATATATGGCAGAATATGTATACCACTTTACAAACTTAAACCTTACAGATAAAGGAAAATGCAATGTCTTATTCAAGCTGCGCAGATAATATAAAATGTTATCTTAAATTTCACTTCATCAGATTAGCCAACATATTTTAAACTACAGACGACGATTAATGCTATTTAAAAACTGACTTTCATCCTCAGGTGGATTTTGACCTTGGTAATTGACGACACATTAGTTGGAGAAATAACTCAGTCATGTCAGATTGATGAAAATACACTTCGCAAATTTAGAATAACAGAATGATGACACAGCTATTTCAAACTTCAGTGTTACAGACCAACAAATATATGCGATTTTAAACCAAATGGTTAAAGAGCAACAAACCGTTATTTAAAGCAATACATGTCGAAGCGAGACGAAACATTTCCAAATCATGTAAAACATACAGAATGTTTTAAAGTCGAGGACATAACTTCTGTATTTTTGTGTAAATACTGAAAAAATACCGATAAACATACGCTAGCAAACCATAGCTTTCTTAGTTATTGACCATTCGGATATTCCTTATTGTAAACATCTAACACGTACACTATGTGAGATAGTGAACTGTTATTTCTATATATGTGATAGATAAGGACTATCAATGCGGCAATACTAAAGTTAAAATTAGGCTATCTCTATTTTTAGATACATGAAAAATAATATAAACAAATGTTACCTAACATATATAAAATATATAAAATATATATAAAAGTCATGTGCAAAATAATAAAGATTTGAGCGCCATGATTGAAAGGGTTCATTTCATAACACACATAGAGGAATTTGGTCTGCATTCTTTGAACGTTGGTTCTTCTTATTTGATGTAACAGAATCAAACAACCAAAATAAATGGAAATATTAAGGATCAGCACAAACCCAACAACAACCGGTGAAAATGGCACACAAAGAAAATTAGGCGGATAATACAGTGCGATTACTAAAGCTCCACAGTAACAAGCTCAGTGAAAATAAAATATATAATCACATTCTTATGCCATCGATTGGACACAGTCTATATAAAATAACACCTGGCCGTGAATTACTGGCTAAAGTAGAGCACACAGACGTTTAGACGTATCTAAGCTTCGTTTTCTTTTAATTGCTTTTAATAAGCGTTTGGCACCGTCAGAATTGAGTTTGTTGCAAATTAAGATGGAATTCTGTATGGCAGTCTCGCAATGAAATATGAGAAAGAAAAGGTTGCCTTTGGCGCGCCTGCTTCAGGTGAAGTAAGCGTTAATTTATACCAGACGAAAAAGCACTTTTTGTTATTTTCGTTTAATTATTTTAGAATGATGACATCAACTATCTTGATAGATAAGCAATTATTTCAAGAATTAGTAGCAGAATATAGGGTGCGAAAATAAATTACGGTACTATTTGTATTAATACTCAGCCGTTATATCAACATAAATCTAATTTCGTTTTCTCAATAATGTTAGTATGATTTATATATATATATATATATATATATATATATATATATATATATATATATATATATATTATATATACACACATACATATTTTTTATATATATATATATATATATATATAATATCTATATATATATATATACATAAATACATATATTTTATACATATATATATATTATATATATATATATATATATAAACATATATACATATATTTTATACATATATATATATATTATATATATATATATATACATATATACATATATTTTATATATATATATATATATATATATATATATATATATATATATATATATATATATACATATATACATATATTATATATATATATATATATATATATATATATATATATATATATATAACACCTTTATGTAATTTTATATCATATCAAAGTAATAAAGGACAGATTCAGGTCATTTTATGAATTTATTTTTCATTCAGAATACATATTCTGGGTGTTTGCTTTCTTTTGTACAATTAGCACTGAAGATAAAAAACATAACAAAATTAAAGCACAGGAGAAGTGTACACATATATTGGTTGGTGTTAGCCGAAACAATTGTATGCTGAATAAAAAATAAGCTTCATGAAATAAGTTGAATCTGCCGTTTATAACATTTGTATGGCATACATTTATTTGAAAATATAGAGTATATCTTCGCTCTAAGATTGCACTATTGAGCTATTATAATTACTTTATGTTAAAAAAATTAATATTAGAATACATATTAACAATTAAAACTATAAATAATATATATATATATATATATATATATATATATATATATATATATACTGGAAGAGTAGACCCCTTTGATCACCCTATTTATGGTAGCATCAAGACAATTTACGTTCTAAGTAAGATGACTATGAAAAATAAACACACAAACTCGAATATTTGTCTTTTTTGTACTCTCTATACTCCTACTATTTATATTTTTTCTACATGCGATGAGTTGTATTACAATTAATGATGTTTTTATTGATAATGCAATATTTCAATCGTCTATTAAACTCAACATTTTATATATATATATATATATATATATATATATATATATATAATAATGGTAATAATCCAGGTTAAAAATATCCACAGGGTGGTAATCCAGAGAATTTTAACCGGGTTTATAAAAAGTGCTCAATATCAAAATAGAGCTTTATATATGATAATTTTATTTACACAGACATGTACAAAATCTGCGACACTGGCATGTCGATGTTATCGATCAACAGTTACTATAAACTGAGATCTCATCAAACAGAGTTAGAATCCGATCTTAACCTCAGATCATATTTGGAGAGACTATATATATATAGGGGTAGAAGCACCACAGAACCAATCTTCAATCTACGAGTTCTGAGCGAGAAGTACAGACAAGAACAACCATAATTATATCATGTATTTGTTGATTTTAGGAAAGCCTTCGACAGGGTCTGGCATGACGCACTGTGATCAACAATGAAGAAATACAACATGGGTCAAAAAATGATCAAAATAATACAGGAGTTGTATACTAAAGCCATAAGTGCAGTTCTCGTTCAGGGTTCAGTGGGGGATTGGTTTCACACTGCGGTTGGTGTTCGCCAGAGCTGTCTGTTGTCGCCAACACTCTTCAACATCCTCCTTGAACGAATCATGTCAGATGCCCTTGATGATCACGTGGGCACAGTCAGTATTGGTGGACGAACCATCACAAACCTCAGATTCGCCGATGACATTGATGGACTTGCCGGAAATCAAACAGAACTTTCTAATCTAGTGAGCCGCCTCGACAGAACATCCACAAGGTACGGAATGGAGATCAATGCTGAAAAAACGAAGCTGATGACGAATAGTGGACACCCATTATCAACAACGATAACAGCCAACGGCCAAGAACTGGAAACCGTAAACCAGTTCAAATACCTTGTCGCTATACTCAGCAACAAAGGATCCAAGACTGAAATCCTGGCAAGAGCAGCACAAACGGCAGCAGCACTTGCAAAACTGAAATCAATCTGGAAAGACGGAAACATTAGTCTCCGTTGCAAACTGAAGCTGCTGCATACACTAGTATATTCCATCTTTTTGTATGCATGCGAGTCATGGACCTTGACAGCCGAGCTCCAAAGAAAAATCCAAACGGTAGAAATGAGATGCTACAGAAGAGTGCTTGGCATCTCGTACTTAGACCGTGTCACAAACGAAGAAGTTCGCGCGCTCATCAACGCAAATCTGAACAACTACGAAGATTTGCTGACAACTGTAAGAAAAAGAAAGCTTGGATGGTATGGTCACGTGACAAGGGGCAGTGGTCTCTCCAAAACCATCCTGCAGGGAGCAGTGCAAGGCAAGAGAAGGAGAGGTAGACAACACAAAAGATGGACGGACAACATCAAAGAGTGGATGGGCTATAACTTCGCTACAACCCAGTCCATTGCCCATGACCGTCAGAAGTGGAGACAGCTGGTGTGGAGTTCATTGGTGCAGCGTCACTACGACCCAGGAGGGGGTTAAGGGACCAAGTCAAGTCAAGTCATATACATATATATCCACACAGAGAAACAACGAAAGAAAGACATTCATGCAATAATGGCTCGATTGACAACGGAAATCCCATACGAGCGTGCCTAGCCGACAGTAAATGAATGGTCTCGGAATACAGTATTGCTTTAGTCCAAGTGCAAGGAAACTACCCAGAGTATTGTATACAGTGCCAGCCGAGGTGTTTGGAACATAAGTAGTAATCGACGAACAAACGGTTGCACAGTATCACAGTTATCCAGTGTATTCACGCGAATATGTTTCAAATTGAGATTACGGATGTAATTATCCAGTTAATATTAAAGCCAATCTAGAGAAAGGTACAGTATTCATTTACATTTTTATTTATAAAACGAGAAAATAATAAATGTAACGGGAACATTGTTAAGAGCTTATATTTGTGGAACCATTTATCAAATAACATCCCGTAATAGAAAGCTATAACTTTTAGATTAATACAAGAACATTTCAAATTTGTAATCAATTTTAATTTTATTAAGTTTGAATATATTTCATTCTGTAAACTAAAACATACGTTCATATGCCATTCTTTAAATTTCTATATTAACAGTGTTATATTATTAGGATTTTATATGTTTGTATTCGACTCAGTTGAAGTATCAGTTATCTATCTAGAACATATAATGTTACTGTATGCATATATTTCTTAGGGAAAAGTTAAATACAACTGCCTTCAATGCAACGAATGACTGAGGGTGCTATTATCTTTTATAAAGAAACGGACACCTACATATATATATATATATATATATATATATATATATATATATGAAGAAAATGAGGAGAAAAATATTCGACGAAATGGAAATTAAAATAGGAAAGCCAAAAACTATATTATTTATGTATTCATATACGTTTCGTTTTTATTTATAGACTTCTTCAGGATAAAACACAATGTAGAAAATTCATACAGATACTAATTTTGAATTGCCAGAAAATTGTCCAACTGGATGTGAACACGACAAAACTGTGTGTCTTTAATCATAATCTGCGTTTCAAAATAGTAAACAAATGCCCACGCTTTTATATTCATACAAATTATGATTACTTTTATTTTACTTTTTTTCTCTTTAGTTTCTTCTTTCATTTTCTAATTCAGAACTTGACGGTAGATAAAGACTTCTGCCCCATCCACTATCGGCCAAGCAAAGTTGTAACATCCTTTTACCCAGACAAACTCCATTGCAGAAAATAGTTATGGGAAGCTAATAATCCAAGCACATATCCCATTCAATAATCGCGTCGTTTATAAGATAGCGACTGTTGATAATAACAGACTAACACATATCTTGATTTTTATTTTTCGCTTGTACACAGCCAAAACAATGCTGAATGTTCGACAATTTTCTGACAATTCAAAATTAATATCTGTATGTTTTTTTTAAAAGATTGTCTTCATCCTAGGGAAGTACTTCAATAAAGACGAAACGTTGATGAATACGAAAATAATATAGTTGTTGGGTTTTCTCTTTCTTCCATATATATATATATATATATATATATATATATATAAATAATAAAAAATGTGAAAATCATATTACCACGTATTCATCAACTTTTTAAAACAATTTAACAAGATAATTTATTTGAATAAATACCATACAAATAAAATATTTGAAAATATGTTGCGCGTTTGTTTCTATTTAATTTGCAAACGTACCACTCATTTTCAAATACAGAACTTGTATGTTACTTCTTCAAATAAATATCTCATAAAAAAGACGAAACGTTGATAATATATAAATACTTTCTGTGTTTCGATTTTTCATTTCCCATATTTATAAATAATATATATATATATATACATATATATATTATTTATTCATTTATTAATCGCATAAGACTTAACTTCCACTCGCTGTATTGAACACAAAATATGTCTCCGAATTGCATATTTCTGTTTGAAGAGGAACGTCACACTGTTTCCTAATGATGTTGGACCATTTTTTTGGTGGGCGTCCTATTTGTCTTCCGTTTGAGATGTCTTTTCTTTAGCTGGAATTTATCATCCCACTACTTCTAGCAGCATGACCAAACAATCGAAGCCTCCGAGCCGACACTACATTCGTTACATTTTCCATCATGCCGAGTGCTTCGCGTATGGAAACATAACTACGCCTGTCATACCAAGTAACTTTGAGGGTTGTCCTAAGACATTACATCTCAACTACCAACAGGGATATGCGTCTTGTTCTCCAGTAGCTTATGTGTCTGAACCGTATATGTCTATTAGCACAATGCGTGCTTTATACATCTAACCTTAAGAGTTCTGGACATGTCTCTAGAGATCCATATTGTGTTTCCTAAACGGCCAAACGCCTGTTACGCAATGGATATTCTGTGCAAGATATCTGAAGGATAGTTGAAACCAGACTGCCAGGAAACTTGAACTCTGCAACTTTAGCAATTAATTGATCGTCTATTTTGATTTCTTCATCAGTTTTTTGTAACATAATTGCACATTTATGGAGATTAATCTTCAACCCCTATTTTGGCAGGCTTTTTCAAGTTCCACAGTTGAAGTTTTAAGTTTTTCAAAAATAGCAGATATGAGTGTGATATCAGCTGCATAACAAACACAAATTGACATATCATCTGCCAATTAAAACTCTTTGTTCAGACCTATATCACTCTAGATGACGTGCTTCAGGAATACGTTGCATAGACTTGGTGAGATTATGCAGCATTGCCGAACTCCAACCCTCACTAGAAACAAGTAAGTGAGTTTCCCTCACGCATTAACTGCACATTATGTGCTCTCGTATAGTTGTTTTGTATAATGACAACGTATGTTGAGGGAATTCAAATTTAGTACAACATTTTCCAGAACGTCTCTCTCCGTATAGTGACTAAGGCAGCCTTGAAGTCAACGAAGTAAACATCTAATAGAATGTTCCTTCTCTATAATGTGTTTTGTCATAAATATGGCGTCAGTATTTTCTTTCCTTGGTCTGAAGCCGAATTGCGACTAACCCATTGACCCTTCGATTATGTGTTGCCATCAACTTATCAATATTTTACAAAAAATAATTTTCCAAGTATTGACAACAATGAAATAGCTCTATAGTTTTCAGCTTTTTGTTTGTCACTTTTTTGCGTAGTAGGGTAATCATTATCTAATACCACTCATCTGGCGTTGTCTCAGTTGTGAACATTTTATTGAACAAAGTGCAAATGTTTAATCACCATATCTGCCTCAGCTTTTATTAATTCAGATGTTATTCCATCAACCCCTGGGGACTTCCGGTTGCACATCTGTTTGATAGCGTTTCTCACTTCTTGCTCGGTTTCCGGTGGAATATGCGCAACATCGTCCAAATTCAAGTAAATCGTCCTCGTTACGCGGAGAGCGCGTATTGAGGTGTTTCTCAAAGTGAGCCTTCGAAATACTTTTTTTTTTAAATATTTGTAGTTTTATTTGTGTTAAACACCATGAGTTATAATGCCTGGGCGTCTGGGACGTGTACACTCTGATTGTACACACGGCGGCTGGAAAACATTTTAGGTTTTATTATCCCAGTCACATTATGCTTTTTCAATGTATATTTTATAAGCTTATAGCAGAGTGACAGATTACAGCACTGAGATACATATATAGTTTAATTTTAATGGAGACTACCGACTGTGTTAGAGAGATAACGGGAGATATATAGACGAAGTTGACGGCCATTCTATGCTAGCGAACATTTACGCTAGGTCAACCATCACAGTTTTGTTTTTTTGTGGGAGGGTGCATATTTTTTATGACTGCTCCGTCAAAGCTTTTGGTAAGAGACAAACCAGAAATATGCACGAAATCACGTGACATCTGCTTACCGGCTGAGGTTATTTATTGACACCTGAAACGTCAAACAATATTTCCATCCCAACATAGGGTTAACCTTAGTGAGCGTTATTATTTCTGTTCCTTTTGCTTGTTCTCGGTTAAGTGTATGTTGTGATCAAGAAAATCAGTGATAGCTTACAAACCGCTTTCGATCATTATTGATCGTAATCATGGTTGGAGAATCGTTTTGAATGTAAAATGGTCTGCTTCAAATAATTACTTATTCTTTATATTTATTTAATTTATATATCAATACATATTTAAAGATGGTATTGTAGACATAGTTTATTAGGTTTTTTTATAGGGGTAAGCATGTAACTTAAAAAAAAGGTTTAGTGGTTTCGTGACAGGTTTAACAAGAATTTTAGGCTATATGTGTTAGTTTTAATTGTTCTCGTTTCGAAATCAATGATTGAGAGGAAAACTTAAGTGAAGATTAATTATATAATTATGTTAATTAACTTCAAAGTTAAATCATCGTTACATGCGATACGAAAAATATAACCACGAAATACTTTATATTTCTATGGCTGACGGAACGAGAACAATCAACATAGGTGCATACAATGAAGGGTTCAGTTCTAGATTCCATACAGATTTTTTTCAGTTCGACATAAATATTTGCGCCGCGTATGAACTAGGTCGGAGGTTGCATCGGCCGGAACTTGGTAGATGAGATGTAGATGAAATGTAGATGAGATGTAGATGAGAAAAATAGTCCAAATAAACCAAATAATACATGTGTAAATCTTTGCTCAAATAATTGATATAATTAATGTGACCCACTCGCTATATGGCGCTTTTTCCTGCACACATTACATTACGGTGTTCACATTGGGCATATACATATATATATATATATATATATATATATATATATATATATATATATATATATATATATATATATATATATATATATACAGGGTGGGCCAAAATAAGGGTCCTATCTTTAAATTTGAATAACTTGAATTTGAATAACTTCCACAAAATAAAAGTTAAACTCACCAAACTTTATGTGTGTGTAGACTGACCCTTCCCAGATTTTTTGAAATAAACAAAACAAATTTTAGCCGAAAAACACCTCTTTAAACTTACAAAAACTAAAGTATTGTTTTTTACACTGTTTTGAGTTTTTTAAGCAAAAATAATGTTTTCTAAATGAGGGTACGTTCCTTAGGGCTAATACGGCTCATGCTTGCTTCGGAAGGGGTCCTTTACTTATTCTAAAAAAAATTTTTTTTTAAATCAGTAAATAAAAAAGTTATGAATTTTTAAAAATAGGACCCTTATTTTTGCCCACCCTGTATATATATATATATATATATACGAGGGTTGTCTAAAATGTATCCGACCTTTATTTTTTCGTGCGAAATACAGACGATACGGCGGTGTTACTCTACACAGTGAAGGGATACACCTTCATGCGCATGTGTGAATGTTATCATCGCCTTCCTGCGCGTTAGTCGCTGTTTGTCGGTCGCTTAGTGAGGTGCTACACAACTTGTTCATCGGATTACCGATACTCTGAAGATGACTGAACGTGTTGAGCAAAGGTACTGCCTCAACATTTGATAAATTCTTCGTGATTCTCAAAGCAAAACAATTCGTAAGATTCAGCAGGTGTTTGGAGAAGATGCGATGGGTGTAACATGAATTAAAGAGTGGTTGAACCGATTCAAAAATGGCCGCACATCAGCGGAAGTGACCAGCGTTCTGACAGGCCAAAACCGCTTGAAGTGCAGCTGTTGTTGAGGGGGTGCGACATTTGGTGATGTATGATCGTCGTGCAACCGTGCGAGACAGCGCCCAAGAGGTTTGATTGACTATTTTGAGTAATTGTTACGTAAATGTATTGAGAAAAAGTATATAAAATATTAAAAATACAAATTAAAACAATAAAGTATATCATATGTACATTTGTTTTACTTACGTTTTATTTTATAAACTTTCTCACAGAAAAGACCGTCTTTTTCTAACTGATCAATGAAGGGTTGTCGAATGAGCTCCGCTCTCTTCTTTGTAAGATATTCACATCAATACCTCGTTCTCTTACTACCACTGCAAATATGAGTATTTCTTACTTCGTATACGTAACACTATACGGAATTTATCTAAACCGACTATTTCCAAGAAAATCCTATCTTGTTTAGTAGTGACTAATGGCTATAAAAGAACATGAAATCGCAATTTTTATGAACATGAGTTTGTTTGATTATAAGTATGAGTTAATAATGCGTAACAAGTTTGCTAAAAATGTGTGTGTGTATGTGCGTGGTTCTCTCTCGTCATGTCGTTTTGACGATCGGCACCCCTTTCCTCGTTTCACTCTGTAGAAACCGTATAGGGCCACCTGCCTTGAATTCCTAAATTAGCCGCGCGTTTAATTCCGCTTAATTGGACGGTAATTCGCTAATGAGTTCGGCTTTTTCGGTTGTTTCGAACTGCAGCTATTCGATCTAATTATTCCAGTTATATTTACACAAAGCTGCACACGAAACTATTCCTCGAATACAAACATAGTTCTTTATAAACGGGACGAAAATGTAAAGTAGTCAATTTTCTATCACCTGCATGCGAATATTTGTCCATGTAGTTAGTATATATGCATGATCTAAGCGAACACACACACACACACACACACATATATATATATATATATATATATATATATATATATATATATATATATATATATATATATACAGAATGGAGCAAAAGTCGCGCATTGGTTTGTTTAGGTGATAGAAACTACAATATTTAAAGTAATTTACTTGGCTTTTCTTATAAATAATACATTTACTTGGTAATATTTTTGCAGTAGTTTTTTAAAAATAATATCCTTTAAATGGCCACCATTTTCGGCCTCACAAAGACGGGCTCTTGTTAAGGCTATTTCTATTACAGCCATCAGATTAACTGGCTCTAGTTCTTGGATTTCATGTCTGATATTGTTTTCAAGTTCTGTAATCGTTGTATGCGTGTTCACATATACTCTTTTCTTAAGATAACCCCAAAGGAAAAAGTCAGGGGCTGTTAAATCCGGTGAACCCGAAGGCCAGTTAAAATTAGAAAATCTGCTAATTAAGCGCTCGCCAAACAATCCCCTTAAGAGCGCCATAATTTGTCGGGCAGTGTGGGCAGTAGCTCCATCTTGTTTGAACCACATTTCTGGGTTGTGCTGAACAGCTGGCCTTAAAAAATTTCAGTCATTTGTTGATATCGCTGTGCAGTTATCGTCACCTTCTTCGTCTTCAAAGAAATATGGACCGATCACTCTTTCCGAGGTAACACCACACCAAACGGTACATTTTAGTGGATGTAATTCACGCGTATGAAGTGTTCTTTGATTTTCAATTGCCCATATTCTGCAGTTTTGTTTATTTACGAACTCTTTCAGATGAAAATGGGCTTTGTCGCTCATTATTAGCTTATGGATGAACTCATTTTGTTCTCTGGCTAATTGCTGAATGTGAACAACATAAGCTACGTGTGGTTGCAAATATGTGGGTTGTAATGCTTGTACGAATTGAATTTTGTATGGAAACAGAGTCAATTCACGCAAAATTCTTTGAAGTGACCTTCTTGACATCCCAATCTGAGTGGCTCGTTTTCGCGTTGAGGAGTCTGGATATTAAGCAATACCATCCTCAACGAGTGCTACATTTTTCGCTGTCCATACTGAACGTGGTCTGCCAGACCGTGGAAGATCACTGATCGAACACTGCTGCCGAAACCGGGCCACAAGACGATCAATTGTGGTCTGACTAGGAGATTGTCTGACATTATAATGCCGATGATAGGCTCTTTGGGTTAAGGTTATTGAACGGTGGTTTTCTGAAGTAAAGTTCAATAATTATGGTTCGTCGTTCAGTGCTATGTTTTTCCATACTAAATTATCAATGTGTATATCTGTAATATTCTGAAAAATAAGGAGAATATCTAATTAAATGTTAAAGTTGTTACTGATTCAAACTAATGCGTGATTTTTGCGCCACCTTGTATATACTACGATACAATATATATATATATATATATATATATATATATATATATATAACACTTCAACTGTAATAATATAATAAAATGTATTATTTATTCAACCTCGTAGTTAACGATATCACTACTGATGGCAAGAACACAATATAAAATGCAATGTTATATATACAAGTTCAATGTTCTTTAGGAGAATATATCGACGACAATAAATAAAACAAATTTGAGATCGGC
>OY744548.1:35345353-35355353 GCA_963556195.1 Sepiola atlantica
TACTAAAAAATACTAAAAAATATTAAAAAATATATAACTAAAAGAATAACTGGAAAATGCTGGCGTTATTAATTATTAATAATAATAATAATAATAATAATAATAATAATAATAATAATAATAATAATAATAATAATAATAATAATAATAATAATAATAATAATAATAATAATCATGATAATAATAATGGTAATAATAATAATAAAAATAGTAATAATAATAGTGGTCAATAATATTTTAGAGTTTATAAAAATAATAGTTTAGGAAAGAAATAGCATAATTAAGGAATATTAGGAATCTTAGGAGGTAGTGATTATCATAATAATATTAAATAATGATAAGATAATGTTTGCCGATATTATGATATGGGTTAATGGTTGCAATAATGCTGATCATATAAAAATAGTGGTTTAACAGACAACAGTAATCAGAGTGGTAATCCCAGTAATCTTAACAATAGTAATGATGATAGTGAAAAATTATAGAAGTAGTCATAATGGTGGCAATAATAATAATAATAATAATAATAATAATAATAATAATAATAATAATAATAATAATAATAATAATAATAATAATAATAATAAAAATGGCAGTGGAAGCAAAAGTAAGGTAACGGTAAAACATGGCAATATCAATATTATTAATAATAATAGTGATACTGTTAATTTCATTGCTGCAAATAACAATAACTATGATAGTAACGTCAGACATGATGTCACCACTGATAACAATAATTATCTTGATAAAAAGTACAGAAATTAAAAAATGAAAAAATGAAAAAAATGAAAAAATAATTCAATGTCAAATTGTTAAGTTTAAGATATTAATAATAGTAGTAATAAATAATTGATAATGATAATCTAAAAATAATCTAAAAAATATAATCTAAAAAATAATCTAAGAAATATAGAAATATTAATCAATAAATGGATAAGCATAAAAGAGTAAAGAAAAATACAGAAGATGACCATTAGTGTTAATCGTTGTGGGTATGATAATAATAATAATAATGATAATAATAATAATAATAATAATAATAATAATAATAATAATAATAATAATAATAATAATAACAACAATAATAATACAAACCAATACTACCGCTTACAGTACTACTACAAATAATACTTCAAACAAAAATGCTACTACTAATAAAAATAATAATAATTAATAAAAGGTATAAGATGATAGTTGTGTTGACAAAATTTTCAGTTGGTGGGGAGGTGTTTTTTTTTTCTTTTGTTTTTTTTTATATAGTAACAGCCTAAGGGGTTATGGGTGGATTACTAAGAAGGTGTAATCTATTATGCCTACAGTTAATTGATGTTTCTTGTTTAGAAGTTTGCCCCTATTACTAAATTTAATTATTTCAAGTTTTTCTGTTAGGCAAAGGTAGCAAGGTGAGTTTAGGGAACCACAGGTGCTAGTTCTTCTAATTGTGTTCCAAGTTACTGTTGGTGATAGGTTATTGTTGTATAGTTCCCAGTAATATATAGAAAGTGAGGTTCTTTTTTGATATGTAGGGTTATTAAAAAAACACTTATGTCCAGTATATCTTTCTTTGAAGGTATTACCAGCCATACCTATGTAGAATTCTTTCAGGGTTAGGTTTTCTTTAGTAGAGATGTTTGCTTGATATACTGATTGGGTTATTTGGCAATTATGTTGTAATGGGCATTCTTTTTTGTTTGTGCAGTTACAGGCCTTGGTATTTGCTCTTTTCGTTGCGGTAGTTTTTTCATTTAGAATTTTGTTGTTATGTTTTTTTATTATTTTTTCTAAATTTTCACCACAGCTATAGCTTAATTTGAGGGTGTTTTTATTAAAGATTTTATGCAGTATATTGTTGGGAGGGAAGTGTAGATTGATTAAGTCTAAGAATCTTTTACCGAGTTTGGTTTTAACCATGTTGTTATATGGGGGTGTGAACCAGATAATTTTTCTACCCCTATTTTTGCGTCTGTTGTTGGGAGGTGTAGGTTTGGTGAATTTAATTTGGGTGTTTTTGTATCCAATTTGCTTTAACGCTTTATTGTAAAAGTCCTTGTGTTTGTAAAAAATTATTCATTAGAGGAGTTATCACTAATTCTTTTTTCGATTGATCTGGGGATGTGTTTAATAATGGTTTTTGGGTGGTTAGAGAGTGGGTGGACATAGATCGGGTTGGCATTGTCTTTAGTATACGGTTCATAAGTTTCTTTATCTAAGTTGAATGTTACGTCTAGAAAATTAACTATTTTAATGTTAGATGTTATTTCTACTTTGAGATCTAATCTTTTCATTTCTCTAAGGATAATTTTTTTTACTCTTTCACATTTTTGTCCATTTGAGTTCTTTACTAGTAGTAATCCGTCATCCCTATAAAGGCCTATATCTTCAATGCTAATGTTTTTTGTGAGATTATATAGTATGTAAAGACCAACTAGATCAGTGACTTCTGCTGAGACCAGGGAACCCATAGAAACATCAAAAGATCCAAATTGATTACTTTTAGTCCATATATATATATAGATATATATATAGATATATATATATATATAGAGAGAGAGAGAGTAAGAGAGAGAGAGAGAGAAAGAGAAAGAGAGAGAGAGAGTAGAGGCTAGTGAAACATCAGTGCAGTTCCAACGAGAGAAAATTTATAATTAGTTTTTTATTATTTAATTGTTTTACTATATTTTTCGTTTCGAGGCTTCGTCATCTCCTTTCAATGTTGGTAGCCACATTTTATATATGTATATATATATATATATATATATATATATATATATATATATATATGTTATAATGGAATAATTCCAGGAGGAAATCCAGGTATGATAGCTCAATGTGGTAAACAGAGCAAAAATAACATAAAATATAATAAAATGAACTTACATAATTGTCGATGCAATAATTTATTCCAACCTTGTGGTTTTTTCAAGCATCCATCCGGACAATTACAGTTTTGTAAAAATGTAATTGTCTGGATGGATGATTGAAAAAAACCACAAGGTTGAAATAAATTATTGCATCGACAATTATGTAATTTCGTGTTATTATATCTTATGTTATATATATATATATATATATATATATATGATATTAATTTAAAACTCTACAACATTTCTAAATTGACAACAGAAAAAGCATGTTCCAGTGACGATATTTTAAAGTAAATATGTTTATTCTTACTATCGTTTCTTGCATTGTACAGAGAATTAAGCTTTTCAAGCATATTTTGAATATTCTATGGCAATAAATCATAGACAGTGATGGTGAATGATTGCCCGAGAAGATTTTAAATATATTACAAAACCATGACTGTCTTACCAAATGTATAAACGCCCGTCATTACTGAATATCTGTAGTTAAAAGCAGATACATCGCAGTTTTAATCTGTATATATATATATATATATATATATATATATATATATATATATATACATACATATATATATATATATATATATATATATATATATATATATACATACATATATATATATATATATATATATATATATATATATATATAGTACATGTATTTCATTATTTACTGTAAGCGTACATCCGTAGAAACTTCAGTGTTCATAAAAAAGTGCTCAATAACATGTAGAGCTGTCCAGTAGTATATTTTTTATATATACAAACATTATTGGTTACATATGTGCATACACGTTTCTGTTGTAATTTTCACAGAGAGTCCACCTCTTCAGACCAACGACGACAAGGAACTGAGATGAATTTGGAAAACTTTCCTATTTAGTAAATCTTTTTTAGTGATGGAATATGTTTATAATTTTCACCGGTAAACATCGGATTACATTCTTTACTTGTAAACAATTTTAATTAGTTTTTATTTTTTATAATTTTTATTACTTTTATCGTTCGTTCTTTAACATTTTAACGCATAAATATCTCATCATATATATACAGAAATGTGTGTCTATATCAATATTAACATACTTTGATCTTAATATAAAATACACACGTGCACACAAATCTTTAGATATACAAGTAAACACATAGGCATACATTATATACATATATTAAAATAAAACAAACTCAAAAATATATACACATATATTTATACATGGATATACACAAATATACATATATACACACATATACATATATATATATATATATATATATATGCATACACATACACACACGCATATACATAAGTAGATAGACACATGCATACATATAGATTCACTAATACATATCCAACCACACATATTCATAGACATACACATTGCCAATTAATACATCTCGTTTTCCACTTATCAGTTCAGCAAAACATATTACGGTATATATACATATATATATACTTCTTTTTGTCGTTATTCTAACGGTGTTTGTAATTAATTCCTTATAAACACATGTGCAGACTTGCGTTCATGAATATGCATCACTATAGAATGCGCCTGAATCTATACCTACTCTCTCTCTCACACACACACACACATATATATATATATATATATATATATATATATATATATATATATATATATATACATATGTAAATGTGTGTACTACTAATATTTTACTTATACTCTCACATACTGGTATACCATATACACCATGTATATACATAACTACATTCAGTGAGACATAAATATGACTTTAAACTTACGCATACGTACACACGTAATTAATATAAACATAAAAATATACAACTTTTACATTTGTATAAACATATCAATACATATAAGATATTACTCCAAGTATCTATATAAATAGTTTGATGCAGTAAACACGTGTTATAAGGGATAGTCATGGATTGGAATATCATGTAATTTTTTACACTTCAAATAATTTGGTAGATTTGCAGTGCTTATTGTTTTATAATCAAGTGGTGTTTTCCACATTGACAAGATTCTTACATCTAGCTTAGTTATCTGTTGGGATATCTAAAAGATAATACCTATAAAAAAACACAAACTATTTTTGTACTAAAAGGACCATCAGAAGCAAACTAATGACTGTGTCAATGTAAGACCACGTGCATCACTCGACAGTCGCTGCAAACCCCGACGTTGTGTATGCCGTGGTTTTCTCCTTTTCCTCTTCATCATTTCCATCTATTCCAATGACGAATAGTCGGTGGCACAACAGTCGTTTACAAGTTAATGAAGGCAAACAAAGCAACTCACAAGGAAAATACTAACTCTGATACATTGTGTTTAAAACAGTTGTACTCTAGTTGTTTGTGGTTATTAGAGATACCCCCAAACGTTAAGGTCCACATTTTAGTTAACTCGGATTAAATTGTTTCTCGGTGCTATCAGTGTATTCGCTCGTCAGCACATCTCATCACTTGCTAAATCTTTTCCGAACTCTGCATGCAATCTGTTTACCTCCGATTTCTCTTGATGTTGACTTCAAACTGAGTCGCTAACACGTCAACTGTTCTGTAAAATAACGTAGTGTCTCAGTAATCGACACGCCATCGCGCCTGGACAATACAACTGAAAACTTCCGCTGTTGTGTGCGTTAATGAGTAATTTCCTATTATTGGCTTTCAAAACTCCCCCTTCTGCTTCCGTGGATCACTTTCCATCACCATTCGGGGCTTCGCTGCCTCCCGTAGTCTATAGTATCACACCAATATACTAGTGTCAAATGATATTTCTGAGGCATCATTTACATCTGTTTAGAATACATTGTCTACGATCATACGGAATTCGATGACACAGTTTATACGTACATCTTTTGTTGTTTCTAGATCCAAAGTATAATCGTAGAAATGACGTAAAATAACTAAGAAAGAAATATTAGTATTTCGCTATAAAATTGTGTTATTATTACCAACCTTTGTATTTTACAAGTTACTCTAACACGTAGTTTCTAGCATTCCACATCGATTTAGGCTTACGTCAAATACTTCTATATCTGTCCCTATAGCCATATCTCAGAACAAGCTTATCAAACAGACGCATGCCCTTGATGACCTGTGTAATCTTAACTAGGCGACATCCGTCTGGAAATCGACACGTTTTAATACATTTCAGTTTTTGTAATATCCATCTTTTTTTGTATATTTCTTTCATATCTGCAAAACACGATGAATAGCATAGCACGCAGATACGGTTTAAGCTTGTGTCATGTTGCTTGTTAAATGCTAATCTTTGCAGTAACGGTGTGATACAGCGTATAAATTGGGTAATAAGCCGGTGCATCTTGCTCATGGCGAATATTCATTAAAACAAAGAAAAACGTATGTGAGTGTATGATCATCTGATATGTCACTGGGTGGTACAAGTGCCTCTGAGCATAGATTATCTTACATATACAACCATTTTGATTTATATATTTATATATATATATATGTTAATATATACATATATATATATATATATATATATATATATATATATATATATATATATATATAGGCTAAAGAAGCTTTGAGTCAGTTTAAACAAAAGAAAAAAAGAAGGACAATGCAGTTTAAATTTCTCGGAGAAACTAACTATATCCAAAATATCGCAGACTTAGCATTCGTTGGAAAATTCATGAATAGAAAAGGGGATTCAAGTATCTAACAGAGAAACAAAAACAGGGGACCTTAACTTAAGCGTGAAATATTAAAATGGGGCCCATCAGCTGTTTACCATGTAAGTGTTTCCTAGATTTAAAAACAGGGTAGTTATTATAGTCATGGTTCTCCAATGGGACTAATCAAACGACCATTTCCCCAATAATCAAGTATAGAAATAGGTCAGCTTAAATTTCACTAATATATACATAAATAAATAATAATAATAAAATGATAATAATAATAATAATAATAATAATAATAATAATAATAATAATAATAATAATAATAAATTACCCTTAAGACTACCGTGTGATATGGTAATTTGCATATCAAATAACATTAATTATAACAATAATAATAATAATAATATTCAAAAACTACACCCAAGAACAAGTCTGCGATATTGTAGCTAGGAAGCAATCAAATTATATAAGAATAAAAGTTGTATGGAAAAAAAACAAAAAAATGTTTACCTTTGGTACCAGACAGTAAAGTAAATAAGAGGAAGGAAATCTAGCCATACAGATCTAAATACCTAATATATAGTCTAAAGAAGTGTTCAGTCATTTTCAACAAACGAAAAAAAGGGAAATGCCGTTTTAATTCACAGAGAAACTAACTAAATCGAAGATATCGCAGACTTAGCATCATTTGGAAAAGTTCAACGCCATTTATTGCTTTTCATTTCATATTGAATTGTAATACTGGGCCGTATTTTATGGCTGATGTTAGATAGGAAACATGTGTCAAATGTTAGTCTGTTTAAAACTAATTTCTTTATTTCTTAAAATAAAGGATGGGATTTAATTGATTGTCAGGTTGGTCGAGTGTATAAACGTCGAGGGGGTACTAGCGCAGCAAGTTCATCGGAGCACATACTGAACTATTTATATCAAGTGAAACTTTGTTTGCTTCGGAGTTGTCAATAGTTCTCAGTTGGTAGATATATATATATATATATAATAATATATATATATATATACATATATATACAAACGAACATTCGAACACATACACATATACACATATGTATATAAATATATGCATGAGAAGTATAAGGTTGAACAAAAAATAAACAAAGACAAAAATAAACAAAGTCATAAATAAACTTTCAAATAAACTAGAGGCGAACGATCAATTCTTCTCACATAACCGTATTATTGATGGAGTGCTCATGAGTAGTCATTAAAACCCGACATTAGTAGGCATGATTTGTTGGATTTCATCAAGACATATTGTTTTACTCGGTTCCTAACCCTATTGTCTCTGTCAGGAGTGTTGAGGGCACTTTAGTATTTTTTTTCTTTTATAGTGAGGCTTTGATTTTCTATAAAAAAGCTGACTTCACTTCATGAAGCTTTAAATTGAGAATGATAATTGTCTTCCGCTTTGTATGTGTAATTGAGGGATCTAAGGGAGGGTTCCCAACTCGCGTTCATCCCAAACACCAAATAGCCAGAGTGCTAAAATTATCGAGTACTGTTTTTTCCCACTTTCCCGAACTCGTGTCACCTCTTACATTGTGGGAGGAAGATAAATAGAACCAAGTTACTGTTCTTTACTGAAATCGGTACTTTTTGCGCCAACAATACAGAAAGTTAGCTTTAATTTATACCGTAGGGCACCGATCCTGTATGTGTATTTTTCTCAACATACTTCATTCGGAATTGAGCAAGATAAGGAAAATCCTTATCAGTAACGGCTATACCGAAGACTTAATCTCGGACTGCATCAAAAAAAATCCAGAATTCAATTATCCTAGGCTTTTCGGCCCAATAAAATGTTTAGTATATATTAAACCGCATTGGACAGGTGGCAGTAATCAGAAGTTTGGCAAGCAAATCACCAAATGTGTAACCAGTTCCTTTATTATGTTGCCTTCAGTTTGGTGTTCAGCACAAGATCAGCTTTTTGTGTTTTTTCCAAATATAGTCTTGGTTATAAAAACAGTAATATTGTTTATGAATGTAAATGCCATAGCAATGCTGGTTATATACATTTAAAGACCCGAATAAACAAGCATATCTCATATACACTTAGATAGAGAAGACGTAGATTTTGCGCCATACTTTTTTTCCGCTTTGCAATCTTCTATTGGCAAGCATTTAGCTCTTTGTAAGTTGAGTGATTTTGTAAGATGTTTTATTTCATTTGAGGGAAAACTACTTTCTCACTGTTTTATCGGTTTTTGTAACTGACCTTACTTTTAAAAGTGTTTACTCGATTTATTAAATTAAATGTATTTCAAACGCTTATTCCCACCTATGATCGGACTTTAATGTTTCCATTCTTGCTTTTGTTTCGTGAATTTTATATTGTGTATATACAGACGATTACAGAAGATGACAAAACGATTTATTTACTATGAGGTGTTGGTAAAAAGAGCTTTCGAGGCGACATTTGCTCTTTTATTTAAAACCATATATATATATATATATATATATATATATATATATATATAGAGAGAGAGAGAGAGAGAGAGAGAGAGAGAGAGAGAGAGAGAGAGATGTATGTATGTGTATATTTTTATTAATGTTATGCGTACATAACAGTAATCCATGGGCACGTTTTTTTGGCTCACAGCCGTTCTCAGCATGGTTAACTTTGACACACACACACCCCCCACACACACACCCATATATATATATATACATATATCTATATATATATATATATATGTATATATATATGTAGTCATCCACATACAATTGTGTCAGATTTATAGACAGATAATGAATGTAATATTTGGAATCTGGGTGCTAGTGGTGTGCATCCCATGCCTAAATACAATGAGACACGGTATTCTCCTGCTTGAAATGGAAGAAATTATATGGTAGTTAAAAAAAAATATTCATTTTACGTGACAATATTTGTTTGCACTCATTTGAAGGCAAACATTTCCCCACAGAGTACTTTACCCACAGAAGCACGTATATTTTAAAATAAAATATAATTATCCACATATAATTATTTCGTCGTTTAAATACTCGTCAGTGCGACTAGTTATAGTCTGATTCGAAACCGGGTCGTCAGTGGTTGGTGTCTAGTCGCCAACCTAGTGAGACAGCGAATATCTATATGTAGTGAAAAAATACTTTGTATCAACTTAGTGAACGTAATTAATACACGATATTAGTTTCATGATACCATTATCTCAATACAATTCAAAGCGTTAAGCTCTTTATCATGTCTCAGTAAACTGTGCTTTAATTAATTTTAACTCTAACTGCAAATGCAAGGGAGGAATTCATCGTTTCTCTCGGTAACTCGTTCAATATCTCATTAATAATATTCGATTTTTATTAAAAATTGATTTTAATTACAGTCAACATCGAGAAAGTCTTTGCAGTAAATTGTAACTATGAATTGTAAGTAGTTGTTAATATATAACTCAAACGATAGTCGAAATGCAATTAACTGAAATACCATAGTTCCACAACTTATTGAGAAATAATATCAACATTAC
>OY744548.1:35360353-35385353 GCA_963556195.1 Sepiola atlantica
GATCTATATTTGTCGCTAACATTGCGTTAAACAATATACAACATGCTAAACTAAACAAACCAATAACAATTGTTTGACAACTACTAGCGTTATTTATCGGACTTTGATTTCATTGGAAATTCATAAACTGCTACAGTCTTATTCATGATGTTTTGTTAAGACATTCATTTCCTTAAATGAAGATATAAACTTATGATATTCTATGTTATCTATTATATAAACGTCACCTGTCTGTATGTATGTATGTATGTATGTATGTATGTATGTATGTATGTATGTATGTATGTATGTATGTTGGTCTTCTCCTCCGATACTACCCAACAGAAACTCACGCAGATGACTTTATTAAAACCAGCCAGCCCCCAGACGTGCTATCTCTGAAAATTGGGGGGAAACGTTCATATTTTCGTATAGAAATGGCTCGAAACGTTGAGGGGGGGGGGGAGATGTTTTAAAAAATCAAGACATAGTACAAAAACGATTTGCGCATGCGTGAAATATATGTCACTTCCTCAATAAGACCATTTTGAACGCGCCAAATATGAAAAACGTAAGTTTACGTACTTTTTTTATTTGTTTCTGTAATCAACAATTATAAACAACTTAATTTTTATTTAAACAAAAAAATTCGCTAATATTATTTGTTTATTAAACGTATCGTAAAAAATATATATATATATATGAGTTTATTATGCATTCTGTCCTCGTGGGGAGGCAAGTAATAACCGACACAAAAACATTTTTGTTTAGTTTTCCAACGTAAAACGCAATATATTTTAATAAATAAACAAAATATATACATTGGCCTCACCATCCATAATCAACAATTAAGATCGATAATTTTATTTACAAATATTTCTATAACTTAATTTTTTTGTTTATTAAACGTATCGTAAAAAAAAAAAACACGATATGACTTTATTATGCAATCTCCCTTCGTGGGGACGCAAGTAAATATTTACATTTCTCTTCGTAAGCGAAATAAAACGGTATTTTCACACTTAAATAAAAACATTTGACTGACAAGTGTTCATCCCCCCCCCAAAAAAAAACACAACAAATTAAAATATATTTATTGCTAATATTATTTGTTTATTAAACGTATCGTAAAAAAATATATATATATGAGTTTATTATGCATTCTGTCCTCGTGGTGAGATACAAAAACATGTTTGTTTAGTTTCCCAACGTGAAACGCAATATATTTTAATAAATAAACAAAATATATACATTTTAAAAAATAACTGTACATCAGGCATAATCAACAATTAAGATCGATAATTTTATTTACAAATATTTCTATAACTTAATTTTTTTGTTTATTAAACGTATCGTAAAAAAAAAAAAACACGATATGACTTTATTATGCAATCTCCCTTCGTGGGGACGCAAGTAAATATTTACTTTTCTCTTCGTAAGCCAACCCCAAATAAAACGGTAAAACATTTGACTGACAATTGTTCATTCCCCCCCCCAAAAAAAAACACAACAAATTAAAATATATTTATTTTATTCATCTAATTCAGCTCTTATCATTGTTGCTACAATACTAACGTAATAAGTTCAGAAACAAAAAAACACTTACAGATTTAGCGATTGTTATTCTATTATTTATTCTTTCTTCGTAGCATTTTCACGTTAGCAAACAGTTTAATTTATTTTGCACAAAGAATACACATCAAACATATGATATTATAATACATACTAAACAATATTCCAAATAACTTTTATATTTCGTAGGGGGGGAATTCAGTTGGTAAATTTATAGAAGTGCACCTTTCGTATTTCGACCCCTAAAAAAAAAAGTATCAACTTTTTTGGCAAAATTACATGTAAACAGCCTCAACAAATATCCGCTATGAAAAAAATTTATGAAAATTGTTATTATTTTAGATTTTAGGAGGGGGGCACTTTCCTATATAAGTTATACGTAAAGTGAGCACGCATTTCTGGTCCACAGAATCTCAACTCTCGTATTTCGACCTCTAAAAGAAAAAAAAAGTTTCTACTTTTTTGGCAAAATTACATGTAAACAGCCTCAACAAATATCCGTTATGAAAAAAAATTTATGAAATTTGTTATTTTAGATGTTTGGAGGGGGGGGGTCACTTTCCTATATAAGTTATACGTAAAGTGAGCACGCATTTCTTGACCACTTAGAATCGCACCTCTCGTATTTCGACCCCTAAAAAAAAAAAAAGTTTCTACTTTTTTGGCAATATTACATGTAAACTACCTCAACAAATATCCGCTATGAAAAAAAAATTATTAAAATTATTATTTTAGATGTTAAGAGGGGGGGTCACTGTTTTAAGAGTTTTTAATCTATGCATTTGTATGTTTTTGAATGTTTTGAATGTTTTAAATGTTTTTTTTTATTCTATGCATTTTGGGCGCTTATGGTCACGTTTTGCAAAATGAATGTCGCAGAAAAAATAAGAATGTGTTATTTATTATACAGTTTTATTCTTTTAAATGCTTAATTTTTTTGCTTAGTTGGATATTCCGAACAAAGCAACACTAACCCTAACCCTTACAAAAAAATTGTATTTGTGAAAAGTCTCAAAATTTTAAAAAGTTTCTTTTTTCGGAATATCCAACCAAACACTAACCCTAACCCCCAAAAATGTAAGCATTTAAAAAGAATAAGTCTGTTTTTGTCCGTTTCAAAAGCTATATCAGTACCAAAATGCCCAAATGTGTACCAGCCCCCCCCCCCCCCTTCGCCCCAAATAAAATCTAAAATAACGTTTGTTGAATATTTCTTTCAACACGTGTTCGCTAGGGTGCGATTCTAAGTGGTCAAGAAATGCGTGCTCACTTTACGTATAACTTATATAGGAAAGTGCCCCCCCCCCCTCCTAACATCTAAAATAACAAATTTCATTTTTTTTTTTCATAGCGGATATTTGTTGAGGCTGTTTACATGTAATTTTGCCAAAAAAGTAGAAACTTTTTTTTTTTTTTTTAGGGGTCGAAATACGAGAGTTGAGATTCGGTGGACCAGAAAGGCGTGCTCACTTTACGTATAACTTATATAATAAAATACCCCCCCCTCCTAAATTCTAAAATAATAACAATTTTCATACATTTTTTTCTTAGCAGATATTTTTTGAGGCTGTTTACATGTAATTTGCCAAAAAAAGTAGAAACTTTTTTTTTTAGGGGTCGAAATACGAAAGGTGCACTTCTATAAATTTACCAAAAAAATTATACTCTAACATATAAGATACAATTTTTTTAACGTTTTCCTTCTGTTAAGAAATATACACCTCAAGAATCAATATATACCAATAATTATACCTTTCACTTCTTTTATAAACAAACAAATATGTGACTTCTACACTATTTGGACCGGACTGATTAGTTTATACTAAGCAAATACTTTTTACAAATGGGATTTCAATTATCCTTTCATTTTTTTTTTTAAAAACAAATCTGTGACTTCTATTCTATTTGGACCGACCTGTTTGGTAGAATTCGTTCGTAAACTAAGCAAATACTTTTTACAAATGGGATTTCCATTAACGACTATGAGAAAAAAATATTCAAAAAACGACATCCTTGAATTTTATTGTAATAAATACGCGTGGACATGTATTCAATTTACACGGATTTTCTATTTTCGTCATCATTACACGTAACGGACATCGACTACCTATAACTAAGCCGACGTAATCAAATACGAATTTGTAAACGTCGCTAATTAAATATGATATACTTCTACAAAAAACAAAATGAATAATTCCGATATTTCATATTATAATAATTAAAAAAAAAAAAACACCTAACAATTAATATAAAGATTTACATTTTACTTATTTACATGAAGTTAAAACAACTGTTACTTATACAGAATTTGAACTTTCTTAGAATCGTTTTAAACGATCACTATTGACTAATCACTAACTACTCATTTCATTGATAAATTTTCACTTCAGAAATTACTGTTGCCTACTTTCAGAAACTTTTCATTCATACAATAAGATAAATCAATGACTTTACATTCAGTTTGGCACTTCCGGTTGACTCGGTGGAATGAATGGAACTCTTCAATTATTAAGTCCAAGTGACGTTTGAAATGCAGAACTACCCTTACTTATTACAATAAAAAATATTCCCCCACCCACCCCACCTAAATATATAAGACAGCGACTACATAATAACGTGCCACCCATTATAAATAATATTACAATATTTTTATAAATAATATTACAATATTTTTAAGTATAAAAACTCATCCGACACAATCACATATGCATTCGTAAACGTCGATAATAAAATATGATACACTTCTTTTTAAGGCATTAGAACTTTACACGATAAAAAAACAATTAACAAATTCGGATATTTTCCATTATAATAAATTTTTTTAAAAAACCCATTAAACTCACAAAAAAAATAAAAAAACAATTGCTGAAATTTTTTAATAAACACTTACTCTGTCTGTGATAAGGGGGCCTTTGAAAATTAAAGAGGCCTACAGAGCCACATTACAATCACCCCCCCCCTCCCAAAACTGCTGCCCTTATATTAAATACATTTTCTTCTTTTTTCAACATACACTAATTGACATTAATTTAGACTTAGATTTACCCGTGAGGCGGTGGCAAGCGACATATTGTCGATAGTGTTCACCACTCGACTACAACAATATTTCTGTTTCACACTTACTACAATAACTTCCAGTAGTATTTACTGACCAACACATCAGATTTGTTTGCCTTTCAAGCTCCATACGGAAATAGAATTTACATGCTTTAAATAGTTATTAATGCCCCCCCTTTATTTGCCCAATTGATACACATCAGAAACATATTACATACAATAACATATCCTTTGGACTTTTAACACAATACATGGTTCAGATCAAAATTGGTTTAATTTCTTGCAAATCAGACGTGACTAACCTGCCACATTTTCAAGATTTTCATAGCAAGAGTTTTCCATCTAAAGCTAGGTATCCAACTCCTAATGAAAGGAAACATTTTAGGAGTGGTCATAGCATACATGTACACTGTTGAGTGGCAGAAAAGAGGATTGCCACATGCTCATTGTCTGGTTTGGCTTCAACAAAAATTGAGATCCTCTGACATAGATTCAGTTATCAGTGCGGAAATTCCGGATCCAGTGGCAGATCCGGTTTTACATGATATCATTAGGCACCATATGATTCATGGACCATGTGGAAACATAAACAGATGTTCACTCTGTCTCAAAGATGGACACTACAGTAAGAGATATCCCAGACACTTCTTGAGTGAAACTCAATCGGATACAAATGGCTACCCACAATATCGACTATCTCCTTTAGCTGGAGGTTTTGAGACGACAGTTACCCTACCTGGCAACATAACGGTTCCTGTAGACAACCGATGGGTTGTACCACATAATAAACTGCTTTGTAAGATTTTTGATGCACATATCAATGTTGAATACTGCAACAGCGTGAAATCAATAAAATACATTTGTAAATATGTAAATAAAGGTAGTGATCAAGCTATCTTCACAATTGAAAGTAATGCTCATGATGAAGTTAAGAGATACGAAACAGGACGTTACATATCAACCAATGAAGCCATTTGGAGAATACTTAACTTTCACATACATGTACATCATCCCCCAGTTATTCACCTATCAGTTACTCTAGAAAATTGACAGCGGATATACTTTACTGAAAGTACTGCAGCAGATAGAGTTGCAAATCCACCTACAACCACTCTAACAGCTTTCTTCAAATTGTGTCAAACAGATTTTTTTGCACGTACACTTTTTTACTCGGAAGTTCCACTTTATTATACCTGGGACAGTAAAACTAAGCTCTTCAAGCGACAACTGAACTGTGTAGAACACAATAAAAATTCCAATATTCATTGCCACCATGTTCTTTTTCAGTAAGTCACAAATTTCAAACTCATCAAGAGTTTTTAGAATTCTAAATTCATTTTAACTACATTTTGTTTATACAAATTACCAATTCTAAAATGACAACTCTCCCAGAGTTTAGAATAATTAAATAATGAATGATGCCCCCCCTGAGTTGAGAATAATTAGAAAATGAATGACACATCCACCAGAGTTGAGAATGA
The DNA here is from genome assembly GCA_963556195.1 of Sepiola atlantica. NCBI lineage: Eukaryota > Metazoa > Mollusca > Cephalopoda > Sepiida > Sepiolidae > Sepiola > Sepiola atlantica. The sequence goes on from OY744548.1 coordinate 35,366,443, forward strand.
CTTAAAAATGAATGACACCTCTCCAGAGTTGAGAATAACTAAAAATGAATGACAGTTGAGAATTGACTAAAAGAACATGGTTTTGGTTGCTTAACATCCAAACATGCCTCCCAAAATTCAACCTCTGGTCCCTGTTCTGGAAGGTGGTAACAGGGTAAAACAGTGTAAATGCTTAGGAGGTTATGGATGTAACTTTACACCAGTTCTTATAGCCCGTTTCACTCTGTATAACCCTGGCTAACAAGGCTCTGGTAATGTATTCTTCAACTATTTTGTTTCAAACAAGTATTTTTATTTGCTTGCTATTTATTCTATTAGTTTGTCGATGTTACATTCAATAAACAGCATGTGTATTATTCTATTAACTATGCAACACCATATAAATACTGCCACATGATATAAACCAAACCATGCACACAAATGAAGCAAGGGAGACAGTCGGACAGATAGGGGAAAACAGTCATTATCAGAGAAAATATTTTTTTTACTTTTTTGGTGCACATTCTTTTTTTTATAATTATTTTCACTTTCTAAGTAAATGTTTGAAAACTATTAGCACTGAAACTTAGTGAAAACAATGGCACTTTGGTGAGAAGTGAAATGACTGTATAGTCCCATTGAGACTCCCTCGTGAATATAGTAAGGCACCTCACCCAACAGGCAATAGTAAATACATCTCCTATTAGAAAGTTACACAAAGGAAAACGTCAACACAAATTTACACTAGAGTATTGATTTACTCCTCTCCAGGAGTTAGGCACAAGGTCAGTTTTTATCTTACTCCCACAATAAAAAAAATCACTAACTACTCATTTCATTGATAAATTTTCACTTCAGAAATTACTGTTGCCTACTTTCAGAAACTTTTCATTCATAGAATAAGATAAATCGATGATTTTACATTCAGTCTGGCACTTCCGGTTGACTCGGTGGAATGAATGGAACTCTTCAATTATTAAGTCCAAGTGACGTTTGAAATGCAGAACTATCCTTACTTATTACAATAAAATATCAGAATTTGTTAAAGTTTTTGTATTGTTTTTTTTCTTATTTTTTAGAGTTTAAAGTTTTATTTATTTTTTTTTTTTTAAATGAAAGATCCGTGTAAACGGATTAAATGTTCCCCCACCCACCCCACCTAAATATATACGACAGCGACTACATAATAACGTGCCACCCATTATAAATAATATTACAATATTTTTATAAATAATATTACAATATTTTTAAGTATAAAAACTCATCCGACACAATCACATATGCATTCGTAAACGTCGATAATTAAATATGATACACTTCTTTTTAAGGCATTAGAACTTTACACGATAAAAAAACAATTGACAAATTCGGATATTTTCCATTATAATAAATTTAAAAAAAAATAAAATTAAACTCACAAAAAAAAAATAAAAAAACAATTGCTGAAATTTTTTAATAAACACTTATGACAATTAAGAGAAATTCAGACTAACACAGGACTCACTGCTTCAGTTATTTTTTTTGTGTGTGTGTAATCATTATGAACAATTTCTTTTTAATACATGACTTTAGTTTGATGTATGATTAGTAAAAAAAAAAAGATCACTGATCATCACAAACGAAGGACTCTATAATAATAACTCTATTGCAATAATAACTACGTCATAGCTCTCAATAAACAGCATGTGTATCATTCTATTAACTATGCAACACCATATAAATACTGCTACATGATATAAACCAAACCATGCACACAGATGAAGCAAGGGAGACAGTCGAAGAGAGAGGGGAAAACGGTCATTATCAGAGAAAATATTTTTGTTTACTTTTTTGGTGCACATTCTTTTTTTTATAATTATTTTCACTTTCTAACTAAATGTTTGAAAACTATTAGCATTGAAACTTAGTGAAAACAATGGCACTTTGGTGAGAAGTGAAATGACTGTATTGTCCCATTGAGACTCCCTCGTGAATATAGTAAGGCACTTCACCCAACAGCAATAGTAAATACATCTCCTATTAGAAAGTTACACAAAGGAAAACGTCAACACAAATTTACACTAGAGTATTGATTTACTCCTCTCCAGGAGTTAGGCACAAGGCCAGTTTTTATCTTACTCCCACAAGTCTGGTTGGGAAAGTGGGGTTTAAAAATTGCCTGGGCAGCCCTGTTGGCATTCCCCGGTAGGGGCGCCTCAGGCAGTAAGCAATAAACTTACTCCTCCCCAAAGAGGGGAGGCAAAGCCTGGGAAGGTGGACCTCCTAGAACTGCACAGGACAGACCCATAGACCGGCGTAAATCAAGCCCCGAAGGCCAGACGATACCAGTTTATCGGGTGCAGTATCCATCGGAACAGATACTACACTTTGATCTTAGCCAAAAGGCGTTATTTAACCCCTACCCACAATAGGAATATGTGACACAAGGTCGGAAAGTGGGATTTGAAAAGCCAGCGCTCGAGAAGGTGAGCACTCTGGCCATTAAAAATTTCCTGGGCAGCCCCGTCGGCATTCCCCGGTAGGGGCGCCTCAGGCAGTAAGCAATTAACTTACTCCTCCCCAAAGAGGGGAGGTAAAACCTGGGAGGGTGGACCTCTTAGAACTGCACAGGACAGATCAGACCCAAAGATCACTGATAATCACAAACGAAGGACTCTGTTCTTGCAATAATAACTACGTCATAGCTCTCATGTTTTTAATTACCTATTCCTCAAAATCATAAAAGAAAGAACATTCTTTGGGGTGGATTCTTGATGATAGCAAGTCACTAATAAGAACTTAACACAAACATTTCAGTACTTTCATATTTTGAGTTTTAAAAAGTGATTATTAATGATGTACATTTTTAGCCACATCATTTTGATTACTGTACTAATTCAATTGAATAATATATTTTCTAATTTTATCTTCCATTTCAGACAATTTGGTTGTTTTTCCCAATTACATCTTTCATTTAAGTGAATTTGCCTACTTAGTTTCATTAACCACACAATCAACCTGGAGATTTCGATGATGACAATGTAGCTTGAAATTTATTTTTATATTCTTTTATATAAAATGAAGACTATAGCAAAAATCTTATTACAAATAATCAAAATGAGGACGGTTAAAAAAACGTTTTATTACTAAAACATCACGGTTGAACAATGTGTTTCTGTGATTGATATCATTAAGTGCTGCAGTTCCTTTTGTAAATTTGTGTTTTTATCTTTTGACACAATTACACATTCTCAAAAGACACATTAAAATAAAAATCACCCATTTAAATATAAAATTGTTTTTGTTTTTTTTTCATTATATTCTTGCTTGAAAGTGGTGAACAAACTTAAAATAAATGTGTTTCAATATATTGAGCAATAAACTAATCATTTTTCATAAATATGTTAAGCACATTTTTTGACTATTGTTTTGTTGTTCATGCCTAAGTTTATAATCTGAAACAAACTCAGGAGCAATAAATTATTACTGCACTAGGACACTTTCTAAATGTTATATTTTGTAGAAAACACTGATCAGTTCCCTAGATGCAACAGATGTGTGCAATAATGCAGTAGGACACTCAAAATATAGTAAATGCTGCATTCGGATGTACTTAATACTCTAGATAGAGCAAGTATGTGTTAGAATATAGTGTGACTCTTAGTATGTCTTATGGTGAATCTAACAGTGCACAATATCATAGAGATAGCATGTGTGTAATTTACTAATGGATATATACTAAATCAGTAACTGTTCAATATGTTAGATAGAACAGTGTAACACTTGGTAAGGTGTACCTGCTTAATCTGTCGATGTTCTTTACCCTAAATACAGCAGTTTTCTGTAAATTCGGTCTATTCTACTTTTAACTAGAATGATCAGTCACCACAATACGGCATTTACTCATAACCTTATATTTGCTTTTTGCTTTATTGAACAAGTTGTAAACTTTCATTCTTTTTAGTTTTTACGGACGTTAACCAAACACTTAGACTGGTACCGACTTCAGTTACCAATTAAGGGTTGTAGCATCCATCTGAACAAATACTAAACTTTGAATTATTTACTTGCAGAAAATATGAAAAAATTACATTCAAAACAAGGCTTTCAAAAGTGTTCTAAAGTAATAAAAATATCCTACTATAACTAGAATGTTAGTCACCACAATACCACATTTACTCATAACACAAATTAGACACAAGACAGTCAGAAGTGTGGGAAAGAGTGTCGTCGGTCATCATTGTTCTAACATATGAAAAAAAAATAATATATATATGTTAAATAACCCAGCTAAGACATTTGTTGCTGAGCAAGGTTAGTGGAAGGTTAACATAAAATAGTAAATTCTTTACAGTAAGGTAACATTGGCATTTTCCCTTTAATGTTATCAATAATTAAACACTGCTTTTAATGTTATCCAGTAAAAGAGAATAGCAAATCAGTCAGCATTTTTTTACATTGAAATTTAACAAGTTCTAGGCGCTTGATTGTGATAGTACTCTCTTGGCCTCCTTATTTTAAAAGTGCTCATTATCCTACATAGAACGAGTGTTTAATTAAATAGAGTTCAATATCCTAGATAGAGCAGATGTGTTTATTATACACACCATAGCACAGGATTAAAAAAAAAAAAACTGATGTTCGGGGAGCAGTGAAACAGTGAAACAGTCAAAGCTGGAGGTTTGGGAAAAGATTCAGAGCTTGCAGTATATGAAAGAGTCACCCTGATGTTTAAGGAGTCGGAGCCAGCTCTTCAGGAAGTAGTCAGGTCCTAATTGTTCGGGTAGGAGTCAGAGCCTGATGTTCAGGAAAGAGTCAAGGCCTGGAGTTCAACCCGAATGGTATATTACGGAGTCTGAGTAGAATGGGATAGGAAGGGTCCCCATTGTTAGCACTATTATTTATATTCATATAAAATAATGTCTCGATCGGTGAATTTAAAAGAAAAAATTATTCTTCCCCATTGATACCATTTATTATATTCATATAAAATATTTAATCGGTGATCAACCTAGGTTATTTAATCTAACATACACAAACATGAAAGAAGTAAATAGACACCATTATTATCATTAACAAAGACTGCTGTCAGAGGGGCCTGATCAACCTAGGTTATTTTATCTAACATACACGGACATGAAGAAGTAAATAAACAAACACCCTTATTAACAATACTAATGAAGACAAATATGGTACTTTTAATAGAAATGTTACATTTTTACTCCAGGGAATGGAGAGGTAGTGCAGAGTTTTGGGGAGGCCGGAGATAGTGTAGCCAGGGTGAATTGGCAACCATGTACGTGACATCTTTTACTCCTGGCAACTGTGGAAGGAGGCGACTGGAGAAGTGATCGCCGTGCAACGCCAATAGGTACGTATATAGTATGCGCACCGGGGCTGTAATAGGTACGTAAGAATCTAAAACAAACGAATAAACAAAACAAAATTGACAACTGAAATGTGTAGAACACAATAAAAATACCAATATTCATTGTCATCATGTTCTTTTTCAGTAAGTCACCAATTTCAAACTCCTCAAGAGTTTTCAGAATTCTTATCATTGTTGCTACAATACTAACGTAATAAGTTCAGAAACAAAAAAACACCTACAGATTTAGCGATTGTTATTCTATTATTTATTCTTTCTTCGTAGCATTTTCACGTTAGCAAACAGTTTAATTTATTTTGCACAAAGAATACACATCAAACATATGATATTATAATACATACTAAACAATATTCCAAATAACTTTTATATTTCGTAGGGGGGGAATTCAGTTGGTAAATTTATAGAAGTGCACCTTTCGTATTTCGACCCCTAAAAAAAAAAGTATCAACTTTTTTGGCAAAATTACATGTAAACAGCCTCAACAAATATCCGCTATGAAAAAAATTTATGAAAATTGTTATTATTTTAGATTTTAGGAGGGGGGCACTTTCCTATATAAGTTATACGTAAAGTGAGCACGCATTTCTGGTCCACAGAATCTCAACTCTCGTATTTCGACCTCTAAAAGAAAAAAAAAGTTTCTACTTTTTTGGCAAAATTACATGTAAACAGCCTCAACAAATATCCGTTATGAAAAAAAATTTATGAAATTTGTTATTTTAGATGTTTGGAGGGGGGGGTCACTTTCCTATATAAGTTATACGTAAAGTGAGCACGCATTTCTTGACCACTTAGAATCGCACCTCTCGTATTTCGACCCCTAAAAAAAAAAAAAGTTTCTACTTTTTTGGCAATATTACATGTAAACTACCTCAACAAATATCCGCTATGAAAAAAAAATTATTAAAATTATTATTTTAGATGTTAAGAGGGGGGGGGTCACTGTTTTAAGAGTTTTTAATCTATGCATTTGTATGTTTTTGAATGTTTTGAATGTTTTAAATGTTTTTTTTTATTCTATGCATTTTGGGCGCTTATGGTCACGTTTTGCAAAATGAATGTCGCAGAAAAAATAAGAATGTGTTATTTATTATACAGTTTTATTCTTTTAAATGCTTAATTTTTTTGCTTAGTTGGATATTCCGAACAAAGCAACACTAACCCTAACCCTTACAAAAAAAATTGTATTTGTGAAAAGTCTCAAAATTTTAAAAAGTTTCTTTTTTCGGAATATCCAACCAAACACTAACCCTAACCCCCAAAAATGTAAGCATTTAAAAAGAATAAGTCTGTTTTTGTCCGTTTCAAAAGCTATATCAGTACCAAAATGCCCAAATGTGTACCTGCCCCCCCCCCCTTCGCCCCAAATAAAATCTAAAATAACGTTTGTTGAATATTTCTTTCAACACGTGTTCGCTAGGGTGCGATTCTAAGTGGTCAAGAAATGCGTGCTCACTTTACGTATAACTTATATAGGAAAGTGCCCCCCCCTCCTAACATCTAAAATAACAAATTTCATTTTTTTTTTTCATAGCGGATATTTGTTGAGGCTGTTTACATGTAATTTTGCCAAAAAAGTAGAAACTTTTTTTTTTTTTTTTAGGGGTCGAAATACGAGAGTTGAGATTCGGTTGAACAGAAAGGCGTGCTCACTTTACGTATAACTTATATAATAAAATACCCCCCCCCTCCTAAATTCTAAAATAATAACAATTTTCATACATTTTTTTCTTAGCAGATATTTTTTGAGGCTGTTTACATGTAATTTGCCAAAAAAAGTAGAAACTTTTTTTTTAGGGGTCGAAATACGAAAGGTGCACTTCTATAAATTTACCAAAAAAATTATACTCTAACATATAAGATACAATTTTTTTAACGTTTTCCTTCTGTTAAGAAATATACACCTCAAGAATCAATATATACCAATAATTATACCTTTCACTTCTTTTATAAACAAACAAATATGTGACTTCTACACTATTTGGACCGGACTGATTAGTTTATACTAAGCAAATACTTTTTACAAATGGGATTTCAATTATCCTTTCATTTTTTTTTTAAAAACAAATCTGTGACTTCTATACTATTTGGACCGACCTGTTTGGTAGAATTCGTTCGTAAACTAAGCAAATACTTTTTACAAATGGGATTTCCATTAACGACTATGAGAAAAAAATATTCAAAAAACGACATCCTTGAATTTTATTGTAATAAATACGCGTGGACATGTATTCAATTTACACGGATTTTCTATTTTCGTCATCATTACACGTAACGGACATCGACTACCTATAACTAAGCCGACGTAATCAAATACGAATTTGTAAACGTCGCTAATTAAATATGATATACTTCTACAAAAAACAAAATGAATAATTCCGATATTTCATATTATAATAATTAAAAAAAAAAAAAACACCTAACAATTAATATAAAGATTTACATTTTACTTATTTACATGAAGTTAAAACAACTGTTACTTATACAGAATTTGAACTTTCTTAGAATCGTTTTAAACGATCACTATTGACTAATCACTAACTACTCATTTCATTGATAAATTTTCACTTCAGAAATTACTGTTGCCTACTTTCAGAAACTTTTCATTCATACAATAAGATAAATCAATGACTTTACATTCAGTTTGGCACTTCCGGTTGACTCGGTGGAATGAATGGAACTCTTCAATTATTAAGTCCAAGTGACGTTTGAAATGCAGAACTACCCTTACTTATTACAATAAAAAATATTCCCCCACCCACCCCCACCTAAATATATAAGACAGCGACTACATAATAACGTGCCACCCATTATAAATAATATTACAATATTTTTATAAATAATATTACAATATTTTTAAGTATAAAAACTCATCCGACACAATCACATATGCATTCGTAAACGTCGATAATAAAATATGATACACTTCTTTTTAAGGCATTAGAACTTTACACGATAAAAAAACAATTAACAAATTCGGATATTTTCCATTATAATAAATTTTTTTAAAAAACCCATTAAACTCACAAAAAAAATAAAAAAACAATTGCTGAAATTTTTTAATAAACACTTACTCTGTCTGTGATAAGGGGGCCTTTGAAAATTAAAGAGGCCTACAGAGCCACATTACAATCACCCCCCCCTCCCAAAACTGCTGCCCTTATATTAAATACATTTTCTTCTTTTTTCAACATACACTAATTGACATTAATTTAGACTTAGATTTACCCGTGAGGCGGTGGCAAGCGACATATTGTCGATAGTGTTCACCACTCGACTACAACAATATTTCTGTTTCACACTTACTACAATAACTTCCAGTAGTATTTACTGACCAACACATCAGATTTGTTTGCCTTTCAAGCTCCATACGGAAATAGAATTTACATGCTTTAAATAGTTATTAATGCCCCCCCTTTATTTGCCCAATTGATACACATCAGAAACATATTACATACAATAACATATCCTTTGGACTTTTAACACAATACATGGTTCAGATCAAAATTGGTTTAATTTCTTGCAAATCAGACGTGACTAACCTGCCACATTTTCAAGATTTTCATAGCAAGAGTTTTCCATCTAAAGCTAGGTATCCAACTCCTAATGAAAGGAAACATTTTAGGAGTGGTCATAGCATACATGTACACTGTTGAGTGGCAGAAAAGAGGATTGCCACATGCTCATTGTCTGGTTTGGCTTCAACAAAAATTGAGATCCTCTGACATAGATTCAGTTATCAGTGCGGAAATTCCGGATCCAGTGGCAGATCCGGTTTTACATGATATCATTAGGCACCATATGATTCATGGACCATGTGGAAACATAAACAGATGTTCACTCTGTCTCAAAGATGGACACTACAGTAAGAGATATCCCAGACACTTCTTGAGTGAAACTCAATCGGATACAAATGGCTACCCACAATATCGACTATCTCCTTTAGCTGGAGGTTTTGAGACGACAGTTACCCTACCTGGCAACATAACGGTTCCTGTAGACAACCGATGGGTTGTACCACATAATAAACTGCTTTGTAAGATTTTTGATGCACATATCAATGTTGAATACTGCAACAGCGTGAAATCAATAAAATACATTTGTAAATATGTAAATAAAGGTAGTGATCAAGCTATCTTCACAATTGAAAGTAATGCTCATGATGAAGTTAAGAGATACGAAACAGGACGTTACATATCAACCAATGAAGCCATTTGGAGAATACTTAACTTTCACATACATGTACATCATCCCCCAGTTATTCACCTATCAGTTACTCTAGAAAATTGACAGCGGATATACTTTACTGAAAGTACTGCAGCAGATAGAGTTGCAAATCCACCTACAACCACTCTAACAGCTTTCTTCAAATTGTGTCAAACAGATTTTTTTGCACGTACACTTTTTTACTCGGAAGTTCCACTTTATTATACCTGGGACAGTAAAACTAAGCTCTTCAAGCGACAACTGAACTGTGTAGAACACAATAAAAATTCCAATATTCATTGCCACCATGTTCTTTTTCAGTAAGTCACAAATTTCAAACTCATCAAGAGTTTTTAGAATTCTAAATTCATTTTAACTACATTTTGTTTATACAAATTACCAATTCTAAAATGACAACTCTCCCAGAGTTTAGAATAATTAAATAATGAATGATGCCCCCCCCCCCTGAGTTGAGAATAATTAGAAAATGAATGACACATCCACCAGAGTTGAGAATGACTTAAAAATGAATGACACCTCTCCAGAGTTGAGAATAACTTAAAAATGAATGACAGTTGTAAATTGACTAAAAGAACATGGTTTTGGTTGTTTAACATCCAAACATGCCTCCCAAAATCCAACCTCTGGTCCCCGTTCTGGGAGGTGGTAACAGGGTAAAACAGTGTAAATGCTTAGGAGGTTATGGATGTAACTTTACACCAGTTCTTATAGCCCGTTTCACTCTGTATAACCCTGGCTAACAAGGCTCTGGTAATGTATTCTTCAACTATTTTGTTTCAAACAAGTATTTTTATTTGCTTGCTATTTAATCTATTAGTCTGTCGATGTTACATTCAATAAACAGCATGTGTATTATTCTATTAACTATGCAACACCATATAAATACTGCTACATGATATAAACCAAACCATGCACACAGATGAAGCAAGGGAGACAGTCAGACAGATAGGGGAAAACAGTCATTATCAGAGAAAATATTTTTGTTTACTTTTTTGGTGCACATTCTTTTTTTTATAATTATTTTCACTTTCTAAGTAAATGTTTGAAAACTATTAGCACTGAAACTTAGTGAAAACAATGGCACTTTGGTGAGAAGTGAAATGACTGTATAGTCCCATTGAGACTCCCTCGTGAATATAGTAAAGCACCTCACCCAACAGGCAATAGTAAATACATCTCCTATTAGAAAGTTACACAAAGGAAAACGTCAACACAAATTTACACTAGAGTATTGATTTACTCCTCTCCAGGAGTTAGGCACAAGGCCAGTTTTTATCTTACTCCCACATGTCGGGTTGGGAAAGTGGGGTTTAAAAATTGCCTGGGCAGCCCCGTCGGCATTCCCCGGTAGGGGCGCCTCAGGCAGTAAGCAATAAACTTACTCCTCCCCAAAGAGGGGAGGCAAAGCCTGGGAAGGTGGACCTCCTAGAACTGCACAGGACAGACCCATAGACCGGCGTAAATCAAGCCCCGAAGGCCAAGACGATACCAGTTTATGGGGTGCAGTATCAATCGGAACAGATACTACACTTTAATCTTAGCCAAAAGGCGTTATTTAACCCCCACCCACAATAGGAATATGTGACACAAGGACTGAAAGTGGGATTTGAAAAGCCAGCGCTCGAGAAGGTGAGCACTCTGGCCATTAAAAATTGCTTGGGCAGCCCCGTCGGCATTCCCCGGTAGGGGCGCCTCAGGCAGTAAGCAATTAACTTACTCCTCCCCAAAGAGGGGAGGTAAAACCTGGGAGGGTGGACCTCCTAGAACTGCACAGGACAGATCAGACCCACAGACCGGCGGAAACCAAGCCCCAGAAGGCCAAGACAATACCGATCTATGAAGTGCAGTATCCATCGGAACAGATACTACACTTTGATCTTAGCCAAAAGGCGTTATTTAACCCCCACCCACAATAGGAATATGTGACACAAGGTCTGAAAGTGGGATTTGAAAAGCCAGCGCTCGAGAAGGTGAGCACTCTGGCCATTAAAAATTGCCTGGCAACCCTGTCGACATTCCCCGGCAGGGGCGCTTCAGGCAGCAAGCAATTAACTTACTCCTCCCCAAAGAGGGGAGGTAAAGCCTGGGAGGGTGGACCTCCTAGAACTGCACAGGACAGATCAGACCCACAGACCGGCGGAAACCAAGCCCCGAAGGCCAAGACAACACCGATCCATGAAGTGCAGCACCCATCACAACAGATACCACACTTTGATCTTAGCCAAAAGGCCAAGCTATTTTACTACTAAACAATATCTTAGTTCTGTTTAAGTTTGGAATTGCTTAACAGCCTGAGACCCCCCAGTACCAGAAAATCTCAATTGAAGCAGCCTTTTTCAATAGAGTACAGCATTTGTTCTTTGTAATTTTATATCTTTTACTACAAAACTATCTATTTTTAAACAAACTGCATTTTATCCTTTTCTATTCACAATTCAGAACACCTTTGAAATAGATTCCTTTATGTTCTATATATTTGATGCTTTCTTTCCTTCAGATTTGATTATCAGAGTCCGGCTATACCACAATTTGAATTAAGAGAAATTCAGACTACTCATTACCTTATGCATGGATTAATAGACACCATTTATTCTTATAAACACAGGACTCACTGCTTCAGTTATTTTTTTTTGTGTGTGTAATCTTTATGAACAATTTCTTTTTAATACATGACTTTAGTTTGATGTATGATTAGTAAAAAAAAAAAAAAAAAATCACTGATCATCACAAACGAAGGACTCTGTTCTTGCAATAATAACTACGTCATAGCTCTCATGTTTTTAATTACCTATTCCTCAAAATCATAAAAGAAAGAACATTCTTTGGGGTGGATTCTTGATGATAGCAAGTCACTAATAAGAACTTAACACAAACATTTCAGTACTTTCATATTTTGAGTTTTAAAAAGTGATTATTAATGATGTACATTTTTAGCCACATCATTTTGATTACTGTACTAATTCAATTGAATAATATATTTTCTAATTTCATCTTCCATTTCAGACAATTTGGTTGTTTTTCCCAATTACATCTTTCATTTAAGTGAATTTGCCTACTTAGTTTCATTAACCACACAATCAACCTGGAGATTTCGATGATGACAATGTAGCTTGAAATTTATTTTTATATTCTTTTATATAAAATAAAATGAAGACTATAGCAAAAATCTTATTACAAATAATCAAAATGAGGACGGTTAAAAAAACGGTTTATTACTAAAACATCACGGTTGAACAATGTGTTTCTGTGATTGATATCATTAAGTGCTGCAGTTCCTTTTGTAAATTTGTGTTTTTATCTTTTGACACAATTACACATTCTCAAAAGACACATTAAAATAAAAATCACCCATTTAAATATAAAATTGTTTTTGTTTTTTTTTCATTATATTCTTGCTTGAAAGTGGTGAACAAACTTAAAATAAATGTGTTTCAATATATTGAGCAATAAACTAATAATTTTTCTTAAATATGTTAAGCACATTTTTTGACTATTGTTTTGTTGTTCATGCCTAGGTTTATAATCTGAAACAAACTCAGGAGCAATACATTATTACTGCACTAGGACACTTTCTAAATGTTGTATTTTGTAGAAAACACTGATCAGTTCCCTAGATGCAACAGATGTGTACAATAATGCAGTAGGACACTCAAAACATAGTAAATGCTGCATTCGGATGTATTTAATACTCTAGATAGAGCAAGTATGTGTTATAATATAGTGTGACTCTTAGTATGTCTTATGGTGAATCTAACAGTGCACAATATCATAGAGATAGCATGTGTGTAATTTACTAATGGATATATACTAAATCAGTAACTGTTCAATATGTTAGATAGAACAGTGTAACACTTGGTAAGGTGTACCTGCTTAATCTGTCGGTGTTCTTTACCCTAAATACAGCAGCTTTCTGTAAATTCGGTCTATTCTACTTTTAACTAGAATGATCAGTCACCACAATACGACATTTACTCATAACCTTATATTTGCTTTTTGCTTTATTGAACAAGTTGTAAACTTTCATTCTTTTTAGTTTTTACGGACGTTAACCAAACACTTAAACTGGTACCGACTTCAGTTACCAATTAAGGTTTGTAGCATCCATCTGAACAAATACTAAACTTTGAATTATTTACTTGCAGAAAATATGAAAAAATTACATTCAAAACAAGGCTTTCAAAAGTGTTCTAAAGTAATAAAAATGTATATCCTACTATAACTAGAATGTTAGTCACCACAATACCACATTTACTCATAACACAAATTAGACACAAGACAGTCAGAAGTGTGGGAAAGAGTGTCGTCGGTCATCATTGTTCTAACATATGAAAAAAAAATAATATATATATGTTAAATAACCCAGCTAAGACATTTGTTGCTGAGCAAGGTTAGTGGAAGGTTAACATAAAATAGTAAATTCTTTACAGTAAGGTAACATTGGCATTTTCCCTTTAATGTTATCAATAATTAAACACTGCTTTTAATGTTATCCAGTAAAAGAGAATAGCAAATCAGTCAGCATTTTTTTACATTGAAATTTAACAAGTTCTAGGCGCTTGATTGTGATAGTGCTCTCTTGGCCTCCTTATTTTAAAAGTGCTCATTATCCTACATAGAACGAGTGTTTAATTAAATAGAGTTCAATATCCTAGATAGAGCAGATGTGTTTATTATACACACCATAGCACAGGATTAAAAAAAAAAACTGATGTTCGGGGAGCAGTGAAATCGTGAAACAGTCAAAGCTGGAGGTTCGGGAAAAGATTCAGAGCTTGCAGTATATGAAAGAGTCACCCCGATGTTTAAGGAGTCGGAGCCAGCTCTTCAGGAAGTAGTCAAGTCCTAATTGTTCGGGTAGGAGTCAGAGCCTGATGTTCAGGAAAGAGTCAAGGCCTGGAGTTCAACCCGAATGGTATATTACGGAGTCTGAGTAGAATGGGATAGGAAGGGTCCCCATTGTTAGCACTATTATTTATATTCATATAAAATAATGTCTCGATCGGTGAATTTAAAAGAAAAAATTATTCTTCCCCATTGATACCATTTATTATATTCATATAAAATATTTAATCGGTGATCAACCTAGGTTATTTAATCTAACATACACAAACATGAAAGAAGTAAATAGACACCATTATTATCATTAACAAAGACTGCTGTCAGAGGGGCCTGATCGACCTAGGTTATTTTATCTAACATACACGGACATGAAGAAGTAAATAAACAAACACCCTTATTAACATTAATAATGAAGACAAATATGGTACTTTTAATAGAAATGTTACATTTTTACTCCAGGGAATGGAGAGGTAGTGCAGAGTTTTGGGGAGGCCGGAGATAGTGTAGCCAGGGTGAATTGGCAACCATGTACGTGACATCTTTTACTCCTGGCAACTGTGGAAGGAGGGCGACTGGAGAAGTGATCGCCGTGCAACGCCAATAGGTACGTATATAGTATGCGCACCGGGGCTGTAATAGGTACGTATATAGCATGTGAACAGGGATGGTGATAAGTAAGTACATACCATGCGCACCTGGGCGACAATAGATACGGATTTAGCATTCACACCAGAGTGGCGATAGGTACTTATATATTATGTACCTATATAGAAGGCACAGACAGAGGTGGTACTTTTTATAGAAATATGTCATACTTTTGCCCTGGCCAACGTAAGAGGAATGGTGGAGAAGAAACAGCTTTCGCAAAAGGCAAAATGAGAAAGTAGCTGTGAAATTGGGCGACCAGAGAAGAGAAAAGTAGAACGATAAAGAGACGGCTATAGAGAAAGGGAGAGAAATAGAAGTTTGAATATAAAGATGTTACACACGCGATTTTTCTTCTATTCTATAACCTGAGCAACGCCGGGTAGCCCTGCTAGTTCTTATATATAATACAGAAGGAAAGAGACGTACTCTTTTTCTATCTAATTCAATACGGGTGTGTGGTGGTGTACGAACAAACTGTACATTAAATTAGAAAATAAAACAATTAAAAAGCAACGCTTTTAACACAGCCACACATCCTTGACCTTTTGGCTAATACCAGAGTGTACTTTCTATGCTGATGCCCTCTACACCGTGTAGGCCGAAACCGTCTTGGCATTCGAGCCTTGATTACGTCAGTCTGAAGTATTGCCCTGTACAGTTCTAGGAGGGCAAACCTCCCAGGCTGTACTTTCTCTTTGGGAAGAGATTACTTTTTTTAGGCGCCTCTACTGAGAATGCCGACGGGGCTGTTCAGCTATTTTTGTGAGCTAATCTTAGGGCGCTGCCTAACCACACCTGACCTCGTGTCTAGCCTCCTGGAGAGAGGGTAAATAAAAATACTTTGGCCTTGTGTCTAACCTCCTTAAGCTAAATAACTTGAACATAGCTACAGTTTCTGTAAATGTTCACAGATTTATAAATGCGTCTCTATTTATGGGAGTTGCTTTTGTAATACAACTATATAGGTGTCTAATTACCTTTCTGTTACATTTTCTCAAAGTATTCGATGTCTGCTAATCATTTTTATTTACTTGTATTTAGTATTTCTATTATGTTACCTGAGATAAGAAAGCAACACGTCCTTAGGATGCCGACCGTGTTTTTAATGTTGGCTCAAAAATGCGTCTTTTCGGATCATGATTCTCAGAACTTTTTTTCTGACCACAACACCTTTTACATATTTGTTGTAATTCTTGATGCTTTTGTTGGGTCTGTGTCGACACCACCACGTCGTTTATTTCTCATGTTCATCTATCCTATATATAAAAATAATAGCGCACTATCAATCATAGTCTACGTGTTAGATGTTCACAATTAGATCATGTTTACCAATACTTGTTTCAGCGGCTTATTAGAGGAAAACCAAGCGCTTATGTACCTATTGCTATGGGATCTTCACATTATTTCATTATTTCAACGAATATAATTTAATCTCGATCAACGTTATCAATTTTTCAAGACACTGTTAGATAACATTATTTCGCATATATTTTTCAGTATTTACTTCTACAATACATGAGTAATGGTTAGGTGTACATATATGTACTTATATATATTAGAGCTATCACTATCAACAATTATTATTTCTAGATAAAAGGATGAAATACATGTGTCTGAGGATAATAATTAAATAATATGTATTATAACATTGTTAAGCTCATTTAATACAAAGATGCGCGCTTTAAAATAATTATAAAATAGCCTGTTAAATTTAAATGCGTAATGCAAAGTTGCGGCCGACACGTTGTTGAGCGCTGTTGCTGACAGCCTTTCATACATGTCCTCTTACTTAGACATGACTTTATCTAAATTAACGTTGGTTTGGTGGTTGCATTGAAACAAATATTAACATCTTGACTTAGTTGTAGGAGTTCGAACTGTGTGACCGTCAGAGCAATCACGTCGACACTGATGATTTCCTGTAAATAGATGAAAAACATGTGTGTTTGTATGAAAAGTTAAACATATTAATCGTAATATATGTTTATATATGAATAGCTATATATATATATATATATAAAAATATTCATATAGATATTTATATATATGTATATACATATAATGTATATATATATATATATATATATATATATATATATATATATATATATATATATGCATATACATATAATGTATATATATATATATTCCTATAAAATATATATATATATATAAATATTCATATAGATATTTATATATGTATATAATATATATATATATATATATATATATATATATATATTCCTATACAATATATATATATATATAAATATTCATGTAGATATTTATATATGTATATATAATATATATATATACATATATTCCTATACAATATATATATATATATATATATAAATATTCATATAGATATATGTATATATAGTATATATATACATATATATATATATATGTATATATTCCTATACAATATATATATATATATATATATATATATATATATATATATATATATGTCTCTATATATTGTATATATAAATATATGTATGTATGTATCAAGGAAGGCGCGATAGTGCTCTATACCTGAATAGACTTTAGGAATGGCCTATGCTGGACATCTCATTTCTTTGATCAATCATAACTCAAAAACCAATAAACCAAATTAGTTAAAACTTTGCACAGCATTTTTATTTTATATGTGCTATAAGTGTGTAGAATTTCAGCATCATTAATCAATGGAACCCAGAGGTACAGAAAGTTCAATCATGAAATCTTGTTTTCTGTTTGTACGTACGTACGTACGTACGTACGTACGTACGCACGTATGTATGTGCCACCCTTGTATCTCATCAACTATTTGATGGAATACTCTGATTTCTGGCAGAGATAGAGGTTCTAGGGTCTAGTTGATGGCATTTTAATTTCAGTTCACCATATACCTTAGTTTTCCAGAAAATTCAAGAAAAACTTTAAAATGACCAATATTCATACACTTTATTATATATCTTATCGACCATTTGATGGATTAAGCTGATTTTTGCAAAAATAGAGTGTCTAGTGTCTAGTTGATGGCATTTTAATTTCAGTTTACCATATACCTTGATTAGTCAAAATACCAACTATATCAGTTATGAGCAGGTATGGTATTGAGCATAGCCTTTACAAAAGTAGTTACATTCCATGAAAAATGGCAGATACTGAAATCATATACCCTCAATCGGGTTAAGATGAAAATTTATATACACTAAATGTACAAAAGGAAGGAAATTCCCAATTTGTTACACTTTAATTGTCATTAACAACAGGGTTGTGTATTTTACTGGTAGGAATTTTACTTCAGCGCACCTCACACACTTCATCCACTCATAGAGATTTATACATAGAGATTTATACTGTAGTGATGTGATAATGAAATGGTTTGGTTGATATGGAGTTATACCCTTAATTAATGACAATAAAAGTGCTTTTGTACATTTAGTGTATATGAATTTTCATCTAAACCCTATTAAGGGCATATGATTTCAGTATACTGGCATTTTTCATGGAATATATATATATATATATATATATATATATATATATATGTATATATATATATATACATGCATATAAATATGTATATGTATACACATACATATATATATATACATATATATATATATATATATATATATATATATAGAGAGAGAGAGAGAGAGAGAGAGAGAAAGAGAATGAGAAATTAACAGCACATTGTAATTCAGAGTTTCTAATGTCTCTATAAGCTCTATTATCGATATTTAATAACTACATTATCAACAAGCGATACTTGTTTGTCATATAATATATTATATACTGTTCGATATTACCTAGCTTAGTTGTTTCTATCACTCTGGTCGAGTGTAAGGTTTTA
>OY744548.1:35390353-35410353 GCA_963556195.1 Sepiola atlantica
TGCTCTGTTTCAACAGGTTATGGATACGATGCTCGCAGGATTAGAATTTTCAATGGCATACCTTCACGATATCCTGATAAAGAGCAGAAATTTGCATGAACACAAGAAGCACGTCAGAGAAGTATTTAAGAGAATAGAGGCGTGTGGGTTTAGATTGAGCCCGGTGAAATGCGATTTCTTTATGGAAAGGATCAGATACCCTGGTCAAATAATCGACAGAGAGGGACGAAGACCAGATCCACAACGGGCCGAAGCAATTGAAAAGATGCCTGCCCCAGACTCAGTACCGAAGCTAAACTCATTTTTGGGATTGGTTCAATATTACGCGATATACATACCTAATGTGCATAATTTGAGAGCTTTTCTTAACGAGTTACTAAAAAAGGGTAGTAAATGGAGTTGGAATAAGGAATGTGAATCTGCTTTCCCAAAAATTGAGAAATGTCTACTATCAGACTTGACATTAGCGCATTTCGATCCAGACAAGGAGTTAGTACTAACAACGGACGCCAGTGATTACGGCGTTGGCGCTGCATTACTCCATAAGTATGAGGATGGAACAACAAAAGCAATCGCTCATGCATCAAGAACTTTGGTTGCAGCTGAGAAAAACTATAGCCAGATTGAAAAGGATGCTCTGTCGATAATATTTGGAGTCAAAAAGTATAATTGATTTCTCTATTGACGGACCTTTACATTGCAAACAGACCATAAACCCTTGATTACGATATTTGGATCAAAGAGAGGCATTCCTAAGCATACCGCAAATCGACTACAGCGATGGGCTGTAACTCTCTTAAACTATCAGTTTAAGATGGAGCATGTGTCATCAAAAAAGTTAGGACACGCGGATGCACTATCAAGGTTGATTCCAAAAAGAAACGAAAGTTTCGAAGAGACAGTAATTGCTGCTCTTAAAGATGAAAGCGAATGTACAAGTTCAATGTGTAATATGATACGTGAACTTCCAATAACCCTTGAATAGATTAAAAGAAAAGCTGAAAAAGACATTTTCATAAAGAAAATAAAAACTCAATGAGGACAGAGGGGAAAAATGTAACAAAGTAGGACAAACTACATTTTTTTCAATTTGTGAAGGTGTACTTATGTATGCTGATAGAATCGTAATTCCACAGGCATTACGAAGGAAAATATTGATGGAATTCCATACAGGTCATCCTGGCATTTCAAGAATGAAATCCTTAATTAGAGGATACGTATATTGGCCTGGTATGGACAAAGAAGTAGAAAACTGTGTCAAAGCATGCAAAGGATGTCAGTTAGCAGCCCGAGATCCGCCAGTAAAAACGACCCCATGGCCGAAAACGGACCTACCCTGGTCACGTCTACATATTGATTATGCGGGACCTCTAAATGTTTTTTTCTACTTAATTGTAATAGATTATTTCTCTAAATGGCCAGAGATATTTAAAACCAGACATCCAACTGCAAGGAACACTGTAAATGCACTTAACAAAATCTTTAGCCGTTTTGGTGTACCAAAAACCATAGTAAGTGACAATGGTACAGCATTTACAGGTCACGAATTTAAAGAATTCTGCAAATCGCTGAATGGGTTGTTACCATCCTAGGTCGAATGGGTGGCCGAAAAATGTGTGGCACATTTAAACGGGCAATAAAAAAAAACTGAATATGGACACAGATGAGCAAACTATACAAACATTTCGTGCAATCTACAGGGTAACCCCGAACCCAAATAATAATGTTAATTCATCCCCTGCAGAACTGATGTTTGCTAGAAAAATTAGATCTATCTTCGATAGACTTATACCTGAGAAAGAAGAAAAGTTCTAAAGGAGAAAACTTTAAAGTAAAGTGCTATTCCTCAGGGGAAAAAGTGTATTTTAAAAAAATTCAGAGTGGAAAAAATCATTGGGTGGACGGTTTCATTATGAAAAGAATTGGGAACATGGTTTATACTATTCAAGGCCCAAGTTTTGTCTGTAAAAACACATAAATCAAATCCGTCCCAGAATTTCGCAAAATACAGAAGAAATCCCAATGGAAACATTATGTGATTCATTTGATATATCAAAGCCAGTATGTATACCTGACACCATGAATGTATCCCCTGAACATACCATACGAGGTGGACAGAATTCCTTACCGCAGGTAACGCAGACCAGAAGGAAGATCACCAGAAAAAGGAAAATCATCAGGCGTTTAAGCCCTGATCCTAAAAGGGAACGGTATTAAAGCTAAAATCGGGAAGATTTCAGCTTCAGGGGAAGGTGTTGTAAAGGTCATGATTTGGCATAAATACGAAACTAACATGAAGGGAAGTAATCAGATATTGACTATATACGAAAGTACGTATATAAGACGGGCAGTCATATCTGGACGGCAGTGAAGAGTCAACGTCTCTACTTCCTACCGGATCCCTGTTAAACGCAAACCACTCGGCGTATTCTTAATTTAATATGTCCTATGTAATTTAGGATATAACAGGAAACATTATCAATGGCGTTGGTAATTGTTTTTAAAGTCTAAAACAAGTTATTTCGCTTTAATTATGTATTGGTGTTAAATACAATTTTAGATTATATATGTATACTAGAATTTAGGCCCATAGTGCCAGGATTTGTTTTTAATACAAAAAAAAATGTGTAATCTGTTTAAATATACTTACTAGCAATTCTTGAATTTATACTTCGTTTCCCAGGTTTTGCCTTATTTTATATAAAATGGATTGTGTTCGTCAGTCGGTCAGTCACAATTTTTGAAACGTAATAAATACATTGCGAAATAATTGAGAACACTGAATTTATCAAATCTAGTATTCTAATCTAATCCAATCTAATCGAAATATGAATAAATGAGAATGTTACCTAAGTATATTAGAATGCAAACTGTTCAGTCTTACTTATAATGATACAATATACATAGTAATCTCTGAACTCCATGATGACTCCTCGCTTTTGTACAGGGTGGGCAAAAATAAGGGTCCTATTTTTAAAAATTCATAACTTTTTTATTTTTTGAATTTTTTTTTTTTTTTTTTAGAATAAGTAAAGGACCCCTTCCGAAGCAAGCATGAGCCGTATTAGCCCTAAGGAACGTACCCTCATTTAGAAAACATTATTTTTGCTTAAAAAACTCAAAACAGTGTAAAAAACAATACTTTAGTTTTTGTAAGTTTTAAGAAGT
This sequence comes from Sepiola atlantica, assembly GCA_963556195.1. NCBI lineage: Eukaryota > Metazoa > Mollusca > Cephalopoda > Sepiida > Sepiolidae > Sepiola > Sepiola atlantica. Next base: position 35,393,522 of record OY744548.1, read on the forward strand.
GTTTTTCGGCTAAAATTTGTTTTGTTTATTTCAAAAAATCTCGGAAGGGTCAGTCTACACACACATAAAGTTTGGTGAGTTTAACTCTTATTTTGTGGAAGTTATTCAAATTCAAGTTATTCAAATTTAAAGATTTATTTTGGCCCACCCTGTATAATTGCATATATATTTTCTTTTTAAATCTCTAATAAATTAATATTCTGTAATATACATTTATAATTTATATGGCCAAATTTTATTTCATTTTCATTTTTTTTCTCGATAATAATATTTTTATAATTATTGAAATAATCAATTAAAAAGATTTTATTAAATGTCAGTTTAAAGGGAGCTAATTACATAAAACACTCCCGATGTTGTTGTTAAAATAATATATACTACACGTTGATATTAGCCAAAACGCCACGACGCAATAAAATATTATTTTGTGCCTAGACATTTTTGAATAAATGAACACTAATCGATTAAATCGAAATTATAAAGTGTAGTGTTAGTTCTGTTGTAATAGGACCGCTCTTCCAGGAATTCCCCCCTCCGCGTTAAGGGGATGCGAGGGAATCGTTCCACCCTTCTTTATATTTAAAAGTTTAAAAAACAATTAAAATTACAAAATAATTAAAATTAAAAACTGAAGAGAAGAAATAGACATTTCCGTTCGCCGTTCAATTGTACTATAGGGATAATTTAAATATCTCGCTTATTTCGTTATTTCATTTTAGACGAAACTTATTAATTTGTCTTAAATTTTATATTTTATCCCGAAATACAATTCTCATTTTTTTTTTTAAACTTGAAAATCGAACTTTAATGAAATGACGTAATCGCTGGTAGCCATGTTTTAATTTCCTATTATTTTCTTTTACGCATGAACTCTATGAAAAAAATACGTTTGACTTGATTTTATTCATGAATAAATTGTGATGTCGGCACTTATTTCACACCTATAGAAAGGAAAAAGGTTTTACTTAATTTCATTCATAAAAAAGTAGTGTCGGTACTGTATTGCGCTTACTCATTCATAAATGAAGTACGTTACTTTTATTTCATTTATAACACTTATATTTTTATATTTATATTCTTTTTACTACGCATTTTATGTAATGATACAGCAATTATTTAATACCCCTAACCTAGCAAAATATACGACCAAAGGGGCCATATATTTGCTAGTATGAGAAATTTCATTATTTTTCAACTAAATAAATACAATTAAAAAGTTAAACATTTTTATTTGCTGGCCAAACGATGTCATTTAAATGATCTTTATATAAAATTAATAACGAAGTGTAATGCTAGCTATGTTTTCCTAGACAGGAAATGTGATTGATATCGTTGGGCATTATTTATAATTCGATAAGCGGACAGAAATATACACAGATAGAGAAACTACATTAATTTATTTTATATTTAGAAATCGAACACATTTAACTCGTTGTTTATATATGCTCGGACAATGATAGGAAAACTATTCATATATAATCATACAACTAAGACAGTAATTCAAGTTTTTCTTTGTATATTATAATTTCCCGTGAGCGAATAAACGTACACCTACCGTTGACTTTTCATTTAGAGTGGGGATTATTTTCCGAATTAATTTTAGAGGGCGAGGATTGTCTGACTTGTTGTTTGCTGTGCAAGGAAGGGCCACATTTTTTACTCGGTAACTTTTGTGTGAAGTGCGGGATATCATATATTGATTTCTATAAATATATGCAAATTGAACCTATTATTCTTGAGTGGTGGCTGTAAATATATTAATAAAAAATGAAGTAGATTGTTTTAATAAACTGTGAGATTTTCACGGGCCCGGATCACATTTTCAAAATATGCACGTATTTGAGGTTCTATTCCAAATAAATAATTACATACAAATATGTACTGTGCATTTATCTTTTGAAATACAACAGTTTTTAACTTTATTTTGCGAATACTAACCATTATTTCACGGCGGTATTTCATACGTGGTTTCGTTCGTCCGTTTATTGATATTATGGGCTCGCCCAACTTGAAGTGGGAACGACCCTTTAAGTGATCAATCCCACAGATGCTGAGGATGTTTGGAGAAATCCGATCAGGGCCGAGCGATAAATAAATATTTGTCTAGGATAGTTGTGTCCTTGCAACAATTTAAACGATTCTCACATGCGAACATGGCGTCAGTAAGAAACATATACAAGTGTATACGAGTTGCAATACCCATCCTAGTATGGATTCTTAAAAGAATTACAGGCTTAGTGTAAGGAATTAAACTGTTCTATAATAAAAGATGAGTTTGTTTGGAATAATTGTCTCGAGTCTGTTATATATTGAATATATATTTTACGATTTCCAAAAAAAAATAAGGGTGTATTTCTCACGCGATGAGGAAGAGTCATTTTGTATCAGTTTAATTCCCGTTTCTTCAAGCGCTTTCGTCCATATTATTTGCAATATGCGAGGAATAATATCGATATTTGCAAAAATAATATCCATCATTATAATGGTAAATATTGATTGAATTTCTGTAGAATTAATTTGAAAGTTATGACCACATTAAAATATGTTTTTAGTAGCAAAATTATATGATGTTATACAGAAAGTTTTCTAATGTTATGTCATTGTTTGATAAGTATATATATATATATATATATATATATATATATATATATATATATGAAGTAAAACATTCTTCAATTAATCAGACAGAAATTTCAGTACAAAAACAATTACAGACACATAGATCTCTCTTTAGAATTCACTAGGAAAATGCTCACTATCAAAATGAATTCAATTTTAAAATCACTAAGAACAAAGATAAATATTACTGATGCGATAAAACAGAACTAGAAAATATATGCTCTCTCCAGCGGCATATTTTTGCTAGATTGGCAGGATGATATCATCACTACTTCCAATCACAAAGGAGGTAATGACTGAAATTATTACATCATGATGAACGAACACCGATCGTCTTTCCCCTGCAAGAGGAGACGTAAATGCCTATGTGGGTATTATCATAATAACTAAATAGATAGTATACTAGCCAATGAAGAAAGCATCCTAGAAAGATTGATATCGTGAAGAACAAATATATACTATACTGCCCAGTTCACACAAACAAGAGGAAGTAATTCCTAAAAGGATTAGATCATGACGAATGAATATACTAAATTACCCAGGAAAGAGGAATATAATGCCTGAGATTATTCCTCAACTCACCACAAAATGAGGGTGGTACTTTCTGGGATGATGATATTATTCTTAACGAACATGTAATTCACTACTTTCCAAAGGATATAATACTGACTGATAGGTTGGTATCATGACAACATACCAGACATTACAATAGCATCTACAAAATAGAAGCAGGTATTGGCTGGGAAGATCTTCCTATAAATTGTTCTAGTAATGCATGTGGGTACAGTATTATATAAAAAATAGAATATGTACCCCCCCCCCCCCAAAAAAAAATACGGTAGTTCCTGGGAATATGGTATCATGACCAAAGAATAGACACTATTTAAAAACTTTCCTCAAAATTACCTGGGACGGCTACCCACCCCATTAAGGCAGGATAGTTTTATGACAACAGAAGCGATATTACACTAAACACGCCATTAAAAAATAATACAATAATATATTAAATGTTTTTTTGTTGATTTATTTTAAAATGCTTAGTAATAAAAACATCAATTTGTATAGTGTGTTTGCATTCTTTGGCATTCGTAGTTTGCATTCATGAATATATATATATATATATATATATATATATATATATATATATATATATATATGTTTATGTATTTATATATATATATATAATGTTTCAGATTTTTTTAAAAGACATTCTCATTTTACAATTTTGCTTCTCGTTTCTAAATACATTTTTTTTCATAATACATTTAATATATTTTCAAAATACTTATTTCCGTAATCTTTATCTCCGATCATTTAAAACCCAGCAAAAAAGATCTATTAGCATAAAAATTGGTATTTTTAATTTCTTATATTTATTCCCTTTTTCTTTCCAAAGCAAACCAATGAAAACAATCTAACCTATGCTCTTATGTAAGTACATCCCCACGCAACTAAGAATGTGCCAACATAACCATGCAACTTGACTTTTAGTCCTAACATTCCATGAGCGATGTTCCCGACAAAGGGGAATACTTGCTGTTTTCTCTGTCGAAATCTATCGATCTAACACTAATCGTTAGCTAGTTTATACCCTATAGGTATATTTTCTTTTTAGTTTAGTTATTTTTAGCTCTTTACATCAAGTGTTCCATAGTTCATCTGGAGCGACTTCCATGAAATATGTGACTGCATTAGCATAATTACATTAATTATAGCTCATATTATGACTATTTATGACTAGCCGCTGTTATTTAAATTTCATAATATGTGCATACACTGATATAAACATATACGCGAACTTAACCTTCTATTTATACTCGTATCGTTACCCCGCGTTTCCTGGGTTAGAGTGTGGGATAGCACCATCTTAAGGAGAGTTTACTTTAAGAGCAACCATGATGGCAGCTATATATCGTGCCCAAAAATAATTAACCTAACGCTTATAAAAAAATTAATTTGACAATGTGACAAGACCTCTTTTAGAGGGAAGCTAGAAACGCAGAACAACTTCCATTATGGCCACATGCAAATTTTACATGATAACACACTTATATTTAATGTACACTCTGTTGTATTTATTTGTATTTAGGGACAGACATGTACACAACCAGAAAAGTGTGATTCGTTTATATATATATATATATATATATATATATATATATATATATATATATATATATATACCAAAACAAAACAAATATTTATTATCTGTAGCCTCTTGGAAAACGCTTAGATGGGAACTGTAAGTGTAGTATAAACACAGCATGCCGTCGCTAAATAAATACACCGTTTATTTAATTAAGTTGAACGCTCTCATGACGTCCACCGCCGAAATAAGTGTTAAAATTATCACTGTTTATCTAGCTATTCAGCGGTGGCCGTGGGGTCTAGATGTCGGTATTTGAGTTGTAACATAATCAGAGGCCGAGGTTTCGAATCACACGACCAGTAGTGAATAGTTATGTCTCTATTCTGACGAGTCCCGATTAAAAGACGAAAGGTATTCGTACATAGATAATAAACAAAATAAATAATTATTAAATATATATATATATATATATATATATATATATATATTTAAAGAGATAAACAGATAGATAGATGGATAGATAGAGAGCGATTAAATGAGAGCGAAGGGCAAATAGGCGAGGGGGAGTTTCGTACTATATATCCCAAAATTATTTACTAACATTTTATTATATAAAAATATATTCTTAGATTTCATATAATTGTATGTAAAAATAAAAAGGGGGATAGAGTTGAAACCGTATACTCGATGTTGCCAGGCTGGTATCTTACTAATTAAACAAAAGAGACGTTTGTTATGTCATCTATATCCGATTTTTTGTTGTGCTCTTTTAGAGCACAAAAAAAAATCGGATATACATATTTTTAAGGTTTATAAGGTTCTGTTGCAGTGGTTAAGCTAGAGATTGTTGCACGTTGATATTCGGCACATGGAGAGTTACGTAGAGATTCGGAACCACTTGCAGTGTCTTCCCTTTCAATGTTATAGGTGTGATATTTAAATTCATAAGATTGGATATTACTGAAGTTTTAAAGGAGGTTCGGCCAACAAAGCTCACTTTAGTTAAAAGGGCACTTTGATATTCGGGACTTCCTCTATTTTCCTCCCTAGCATATGTTATAAATATATTTTAAATTTCATAAACTAGCATACATCTGATGTTTTAAGAGCGTAATACCCTCATAGACCCCATAAGGTGCACTTAGAGATTCAGGGGCACTTCCAAAGTCTTATCTGGAAAATCGTACATAATAATACAGTGTTTGATTGTATGTAGATTATCTAACATATATTCTATACGAAACACACAAGCACAACACACATAGTTATGCACACACACTTTGAATGTTATGTATATATATATATATATATATATATATATATATATATATATATATATATATAAGATATCAAATATTGATATACTCACATAAACAGCGATAAAGATACATAGAGGAAAAGAGAGAGAGGTAAACAGACAGAGAAACGGAGAAGCGTTAAGTGACACCATTCTTCAATTAAATGTTGTTTCATTAAAACAAATTTAAAGCAAGTATACATTGAGTTCATATTTTGTAATCGGTGATGGAACTCAACCGCACATTTGATAGTTTCAAGTAAACATTAGAATACATATTTACATTTTATATAGATTCTCACGCCTTTCATTTCATGGAGGGAGACAACAAATACACACATACACACATACCTACTAGACACAACCCTCGGGTGTATTCGGTCTCTCTGTACAAGGGTTTGTCAGAGACTCTGACATGAGGATATTTTAACTTGAAGTAAACCCTGACCAAATATTCAGAAAAATAGTGTGCTGTCTCCTCAAGCCATCCAGAACGTCTCCTACATTGTGGACGAGGGGCACCCCCTTATTAATAGAAGGCAGCTTCGAATAATAAATTAGAAGCTGTTGACAATGGGGGAATGAATAATAAAAAATATGAATAAAACAGAAATCAATACTGGCAGGCCGACACCCACAATAAAAAGGGCCAATAAACACGTTCATACACCAGGCGGGAAGATGTAAGCAATGGTGTGAACCCTCCTGCCTCTCGAATGGTGCTCCAGCCAATACAGAGGTCAACCAGGGTCAGCCATCAGGCCTCGAGACAAAAGGTCCTGACCCCCTATCTCCATAAAATGCTGCAACAAAAAAAGAAATATAAGAGGCTTAAAAGCCCAACTATGGACTGTTGCACAAAATTAGGTGCTATTGTTTTACTACCACTACTCGAGGTTTGGAAAGTGAAGCAAAAGATCTCATGAAATCCTAGCTGATAAGATTCAAGTATCTACCCTTCCCGAAGCAAAAATTACACCGGTTGCCCACCTACGATCGCTTGATTCCCAGATAGGAATATATATATATAACAGTAGAAGAGAGCACCCTTATAAAAAGGCAGCCATAAAGGAGGCTGCAAAAAACTACATTTCTATCATAGAAGAAGAACTAGACAGAGACAAGAGTCTAGATGGGAGATGGAAGAAAATCCACACTGTTATGCGCTATGAAATATGTTCAGGCAAAATATACCAACCAAATAAAGAGAACAGAGAGCTAGAGGGGAATATTCTTCTACTTTTGTCCAAGCCGGAAAAATGTTGAACCACAAAAAACAACTTGTCAAAGATATATTTGCATGTCAGATGAAGCTTAGCAGGACTATAATGTATCAGAACCTCATAAGAACTAAAAAGTGAGCAATAAAAAGAACCTAAGTTGTTCCTCAACACTATCACCGAGACCACTAGTAACACCTGAATCGTCATCATTACTTCAAGAGTACTGGAACCAGATGATGAGCAATTGGCTTTGCAAGAATAACTTTGGAAGACAATTGAGGAAGTCAAGATAATTAAACTTGAGGAAAGACCTCAACTGCCCAAAACGCAAGCCTCAAGCGCTACCAAGGCAGTTATACAAAATGTAAACATCACTCTCCAAAGACTTGTTCCATCCAACATATCACTCACGGAGCTGAATCAAGTAACATACACTGCAGGACTTTACATTGTTAGGAAAACACTCCCTTAATTCAAAATGCAATGCGAGTCCAGAGCACGAGCCACAACACAAGCGTGGCAACTGAAACTCAAAAAAACAACTTAACATCTGCAGGAAGTAAATCTCTCAAATAAAACAATTCCTTTCTGCCCTACAGTGCGGGGACAGCTAAGGAACAACATCTGCAGACCCAGTTTTAAATACAAAAAATAATTTAGAAGAAATTGAAAACGTTGCGAGGGAATTTGAATGCAGAATCCCAGCACTTGCCAAAATAATTCAAGATAGTCGTAATAAGCATAATGCGAAAGTTGTGAACAGACAGTTCAAAAAGAATACAAGACTATTCTACTGAAATGTTAATATAACAGTCGAAACCCCACCAGAAGAGAAGGAGCAAAAACACTACTGGGGACCTATGTTTAAGAATGAAGGGCCATGCAATCAAGAGGCCAGGTGGATCTTAGATATAGCTTTAAGTAATATAAGCAAGCTTAAAACGCCAGAGCCAGGGATAACGTCTGAAATGATGAAACGAAAGCTAAATCAATTTCAGAACACAAAAAACCTGGCATAGACAATATACCCAATTCCTGGATGAAGAAACTAACATCACTTCATAGCCATTATAGTAGTTGCTTAACCAGACTGTTTAAAGTTTAGGAGGTTACATCAGCATGGCTAGTAAAAGTTGATACAACCCTTATACCCAAGACGAGTGAGACACAAAACCCTACAAAATACAGACTGATCTGCTGCCTACCCACAACCTACAAACTCTTCACTTGCCTGGTTGCAGACAACATCTACGAACACCTCTCTTCCGGAGCATACCTAGAAAAAAGAACAAGCAGGTGTAGGAGGAAGTGTTAAGGCCCCAAGGGTCAATAAGACCATGTTGATCAATAAGACCATCCTTGAGGACTGTAGGAAGAAGCAGAGAAATCTAAGCATGGCATGGATCGATTACCAAAAGGCATATGATAGTGTACCCCACGCATGGCTCATGCGCTGTATTGATCTATATAATATTAATCCAGTCATCAAGAAAACCATGGCAGTACAAATTAGTATGTGGAAAAAAACAATGGCATTAAGACACCATAATGGACCAATATAAATCCCTGACATCAACACACGAAAGTGGAATCTTTCAAGGAGATAGCTTATCCAATCTACTCCTTTGCCTGGCAATTGATCCGCTAAGCAAATTACTAAACAAAAGTCAGAGTGCCTACAATCTTAGCCAGGGCCGCAAACAAGAATCTAAACAAAAGAGTAAACCACCTGCTCTTCTTGGATGACCTCAAGATGCTGACTTAAGTCGACACTTACAGGTTGTACATACCTTCTCCAAAGATATTGGAATGAAGTTCGGCCTGGACAAATGTGTCAAGTGTTCCCTCAGAGCTGGGAAGCAGATCCAAACGGAAAACATACAGCTTGATGCAGATACTGTCATCAAAGACCTTGAAGAACAAGAACAATACAAATAACTGGCATAGAAGAAAACGATTCAATTCAACAAGCCAAAATGAGATAAAAAATGGCAGAGAATATATACGCCGTGTTAGAAACATTTGCAAAACACAGTTTACAAACAAAAACAACGTAACTGCCATCAACCAATTAGCTATGCCAGTGATAACATACACCTTTGGAATTATTGATTGGCTACACAAGGAAATAAATCAATTAGACACTAAAACAAGAAAAATGTTTACAATGTAGAAAGTAGTGTACAGGAACCAGTCTCTATCAAAGCTGTATCTGCCAAGAGGAGCAGGATATATGGGTCTCTCAGTAATTGACCATCAACATCGAGCCACTATTGTGAGCACCGATACTTTATGAGCTCCCAGAACCCAAACCGTATGATGGTATGCCAGTATCAAGAAACCAGAGCAAGCAGAACAACTTCTATCACCAAACTGACCAAAGATTCTGGGCACGACCCTCTTAACAAATGAGGCAGAAACAGACAACAATCCTGCCACAGAAATAGCCCGCACAACGTCGCCAGGAATACACCAAAACCTTCCATTCCAGAAAACTAGAAGAATGAGCCAACCAACACCATGCTAAGCATTTCCTAGGTGAATTATCCCAGGAATATATAGATATTGATGATCAATGCCTTTTAAAAAGATGAGTGGTCTCAGCAACAATAACAAGAACAGGTTCTGCCACACAGAAGTAAAGAGTGTAAGCCACCTGACATCCAGTTCTTAATTTCTCCTGGGGAGTGGTTATTATACAATGCGACACAACGGAGTGTGTAAATATCTCCACTGGACTGTATGTAAAAAGTTGAATATCCAGTGTAATAACAAGTCCTGTGTGCATATACCAGACAGGACATTTGGAAATAATTTATACACCATCCACTATGAATACGCTCTCCGTACAGCTACATATCTAGAAAACTGAACTATTAAACCTGACATCGTCATATGGGAAAGTAGGGAGAGATTAGCAACCCTAGTTGAAGTAAGTGTCCCTAATGATGCAGGATTAAACAAAGCTGAAAGGGAAAATATTACGAAATAGCAACATGAAAAAAAACTGGAATCTTAGGAAAATCTCCATCATACCAGTAATTATAGGAGCAACAGGACTAATAAAAAATAATTTCAAAATCTATTTGGCGAGTATACCCGGTGAACAGAGTGCAAGAGAAATACAAGCAATGGCACTTAAAGGGACGGTTATAATCTTAAAAACATCTCTAGACTGGAGTGTCTCAAATAGCCGGTGAATGTCTGGAATCCGGTAGGATGCCCCATCCCCAGCAAAAACAGAAAGATAAGAACATTGTTAAAAAGAGAGAAACCTAGGTTATATGTATAGCGAGAGATGTATATATATATATATATATATATATATATATATATATATATATATATATATGTATATATATACAGGGTGTCTCAAAAAAATGTACTCACTCGTAGAATGACGAGAAAACTTTTATTTATGAACATAGAGTGAAATGAAATAGCATCGAATACATGAGACAGATGTAATTGAAGAATCATGTTTGCAAATGTTCAAATTGATGACCATTATTGTTCAAACAAAGCTGATAACGCGCACCAAGGTAAATAAAGGTTTTCTCGTCATTCTAAGAGTGAGTACATTTTTTTGAGACACCCTGTATATATATATATATATATATATATATATATATATATATATATATATATATATATATATATATATATATATATATATGTAAAACATGTATAGATATATGTATTCTTGTTATCGTGCTTGTTTAACGCTATAAATCGCCTATCAAGATAAGGTCGATTATTTAATTATCGATCCCAGAAATCAAAAGCAAAAACTCGACTCGTAGATTGATATCGGGCCAACAAATACTACAAAGTAACGTCCATTAATGACGTCGCAGGAGAAAAAGAATAAGTAAAATACACCTAACGGGCAGGGGAGTCTGATTGGGATCGATAATTACCACAATACATGCTGGAATAAAACGGCAACAAAAAAGCAGCAACAAATGCTGATGAAGACAATCAATCACCGATTTTCCAGACATTAATAAATAAATCTGAGAAAAAATGCGTCAATATCAGGAAAGAGACGGTATCGATTCCGACCGGTTAACTATGAGGAAATGCCTAATTGTGGTTTTCCTTTTATTAGATCAAATCTCTTTGAATTATTTCGTATCTTGTGTAATTTCAACGAGCAAATAATTACACGCTGAAACAATAAAGGCTCACGAAGTTATCTTGTTTTATTCTTTATTTGTTGATAATAATAGATATGTTCACGGTTTAAGCGTATAAAGAGGAAGGTGTGTACATACATGTAGAGAAGCATATGTATGTAGATATTAAGGTGTGTGTAAATAGAGATAGATAACTATGTATGTGCGTATACATTAATTGTACCCTTCCCTATTCCTCTCCAACGGAAACTGTATGCGAGAATGTAATTCATTCATTGTGTTTCTGTATACTTAATCCGGCCTGCAGCTGTTGGACTTGGGATAAAGTCGATTCTGACACACGTATGCCCATATGTAGCCAATACATTTTACAAAAATAAAATATGTTACTATATAGACTGTGTTTTTTTTTATTTTACTTTAGTCAAATTTCTCAGAAATTAAAGGGGCCCCTTCCTAAAGCTAACACTAAATGTCTATATGAAATACATAGATATTTGAATATTCTATTAAAATTCTCTTTTATTTCTCAAACGTTGAATTAGTAAAGAAGTTAAAAACATTAATTCCCCTATCCGCAAATGGCCAGTTGACTATGTTGTAGTATATCTTTCTAGTGGTCTCACAAGATAGACCACGTTAAGTTAAGTTTACAACAATACGTCATTCTGCGTAACGCATTAATCTGGGGCACACCTATTGAGTCAAACATGACTTTAGTATCAGAATTCGAACCGTGTGACCAGCAGATATAGTCTCTATCTCACTGATGATGCAGGTTTGGCATGAAACGCTTGTGTATATGGGTTTGTTTTGAAAATAATATTTACTCATAAATAATGACATATATATATATATATATATATATATATATATATATATATATATATATAGTTTGCTTAATTTTAATTTACAGATTCCCCATACGAGAGAGACACTGCCCTTCATCTAAACAGCTATTTAACGATCGACTGCAGGCTGGGAAGCGACCATGATCCTAGAATATTGCATAAAGGCTTTGTCAGTAAAAATCTGAATAGACTAGGTATGACCCCTAAGAATGAAAAAAGATTGCTCTCGGAAAGAATGTAATCGAGTACACACAGGGTTGTGTAATCTTTAATAATAATCCAAATAAGACTAAGGTAGAATTACCTCTCATGAAGACACACACAGCTGGAAGTGTTTACAATCTGACCATATTTAAATGGAAAGTTGACTCGATAAGTGATAATGATGATAATAATAACAATAATAATTGTAATGGAAATAATAATGATAATAATAATGGTAATACTACTACTAAAAGCAATAGTAATATTAGTAGTAAAAAGGTTATAATAATAAAAGTGATAATAGCAACACAAATAAAAATAATTATGACAAATTTAAAATTAAAATAATAATGATAATAATAATAATAATAATAATAATAATAATAATAATAATAATAATAATAATAATAACAATAATAGTAATAATACTAATACAGATTATGATTACGATGACGATGGTAATAATAGTGATATTAATAATAATGATAATATTTTTAATAATAATAATGAAAACAAAAATAATAATAATAATAGTAATGGCATTTGTTGTAAATATTATGATGAGTATAATTCTCATAATAATAATGATAATAAAATAATAATAATAATAATGACAATAATAATGATAGTAATAATAAAAATGATAATAATAATAATAATAATAATAATAATAATAATAATAATAATCATTATTATTATTATGATATTTTCTTGAAATACATCTTTTTTACAGTCAATACTTTCTGCCTATTTCAAGAACATATATTTTTATCATATACAAAAATAACTTATATTTAGTATGAGGTTTCATCAATGTATACTATTTAATTTATACATACTTTCTTTTGACTCAAAACCCGAAACCAAATTTAACTCTGTTTTTATACTACACTTTATATTATATATGTATAAATATAAATATATATATATATATATATATATATACATCAATACTAGTATAATCGTCGCGTTATTTCAATATCTATCTATATATCTATCTATTTATCTATATATCTATGTTTATATATATATATATATATATATATATATATTTATATATATGTATATATATATATATATATTGTAATATAAGAAAGGAAGGATGAGAGTAATGCGATGTAATGGGAAATAAAAACGAAAAAATAACAATATATATTTGTTATATATTCATCATCGTTTCGTCTTTATTGTAAGACTTCCTTACAATGATGATTTGAAGAAAAATGTCATGCCAGTACATCGGAATTTGGGGTTGACATGATGGAGAGATGAAGGAAAGTAGTAGCCGTATCTACTATGAGCGCTGAAGGAGAGTCCAGGCTGTGAGATATCAGTGGTGGCAATATGTTTTCCTTCACATTATTATCCTGAGAAAGTATTACAATGAAGACGAAACGTTGATGAATATACAGGGTGATTCATAAGTCACTTAGCTATTTATTTTTGAAATTCTAAAGTTAAAAAATACGGTAATACAAAACAGGATGTTTATTCAACAAAATCATTAATGGAAGTTTAAAATTACAGCAAATCTTAAAAATGTCCACCTTCGTTCTGCATACATAGCTCCATTCTTTTTTGCGATGAATTTACGACTCTTTGTAGCATATTTGATTGATTAATTTTAACAAACTCGGCAGTGAGTTTTGATTTGAGGTCGTCATTGCCTTTCAACAAGTGTGGGAGATTCATTAAATTTGGCCATATGAATAACAATAAAAATTTGCTCTTCAGTTGTAAATGACATACTGCCTGAAAAAAAGCACATATGATGATTTACACAAATTTAAATAAATAAAAATAAATATATATAGAAACAATAGTAGTAATTAGCAGTAATAATCGAGTAAGGTAAACATTATCAAAAGTTCATAGTATGTTTGTGCCTCATATAGTAATCATTTTAAATAGCTAAGTGACTTATGAATCAGCCTGTATAAGAAATATCTCTTGGTGGTTTTCCTTTTTATTTTCCATATTGTAATATATGTGACGTAATTTCGAGTACAAAAACAAATCGCCTATTATATAAAGATTGATATCTTTTGAAAGTTTGTCACTAAATATATTTCTTTTACTTTCCCGTCATTATAAATGTTGAGATGCGTCTTATCGTTGGTTGTTTGTTCTGTCACACATCACAATGCAATAGCATTTCCGTCTGTATGTAGCGTTTAATTGTTAAACAATAAGTTTTGATTATATAGACATTTTTATAACTGATTTTCCATCAGTCGGTATGTCTGTCTGAGATGTTTAAATCTGACATAGGATTTTCGTCTTACTGTTAAGTTTAACACCAAAATAGAAACCTGAATTGCATGAACTCATCTCTCTTATTCTCCGTTCGTAAGTCGACTGTGTACTAATTTACGCTTCAGTTTGAAATAACATCGCTGAACTCTCCAATCGAATAGACGTATCTTCAGAATATCATTTCTTTATTTTCAATTTCAGAGAATGGATTATCTTCGTTGTTCTAAATTCGTCCTTTCGTTAATCTTATTTTTATTCTTCCCGGTGCTTCTTCACATGATTCCTTGTTCATTGTACACGAATAAAATCGATATGCAACCGGTTTTGACACGACAAAGACAGTCTGGTGACAGAATCTGACCCCCGATTAAAGATGTCAAACCGCTCCAACCTTTATATTCCCTGTCTTTATTCACCTCTCTAAAACCAGGTTAATATTAAGCACGGTTTGCATTAAGATGCGTCCAATCCGTGTTTTTTGATAAACAAATATTTCAAAATTAAACATAACTGATCAAATAAAATGATATTTCAAAATAAAGCGTGACATACAAACACATAATGCCATTTCAAACCAAAACTTCAAAACTACCGACGGATTAATATTCGTGAAAATTAAAAACAAATAGATGCGACTTGTAAATCTACGCATTTTGCGATGAAAATGTGGTTTACGACTAAAACGTTACAGATCAACAGAATGCTATTTCAAACCTAAATGTAACAGATCTCTGAACGTATATAAACGTTTTAATATATATAATTGTATGATGTGTATATAAAATTCATCTATTTAAACTGCGAGATAAGCGATAAAAATGCTATTTCAAACGTAGACATTACAGCTAAACGAAAACGATATGTCAAATTTGAGCGAGACAGATGTAGTGACGGATATGACCTGTAATAAATATTAGTGATAATTTCTTGAATAAGATGCGTGCATTTAATTTGCGCGTTTATCGATGAAAATGTTATTTCTAACTAAAGCCTTACAAATCACTGGAAATGCCTTATCAAATTTAAGAGTGACAGGCTGAACCAAAATATATTTAAAACCTAATCGTAAAAGGTTTACAGGCCGATATCACTTTTTATAAATAATCGTTATAATTTTGAATAAGATGCGTACATTCTATATGGACGTTTAAAGAGTAAACTTCTATTCAAACCGTAAACGTAACAGATAAAAAATCATATTTCAAAGTTAAAGCTGACAGACAAACAAAAATGTTATTGAAAATCTATTTAAAATGTTTTTCTCTAATATACCTAATCCTCACATATTTACCGACTGAGATAGCCACTGTAATGCGATGTGTCAGTTCAATTTGCACGTTTAGCGAGGATAATGGTATTCCCACCCAAAGCGTGACAGGCCAAAGAACGAAAGGACCGACTGGTCGACATGCAATCTTATAGAGAAAAAGGGACGTATCAAAATACGCGTTGATCAATATAAAATTACACAAGCAGTGCTGGATAGAAAGGATCTACGCCGTAAACCCAAACGGCAATCTCTGTCCTCATCGCCATGTCCCTAATCCGCAGCTTTTCATTGGCTCCGGTCGTCAGATTGATAACGAGGCTGTGGTCGCCATTACGCAAACGCTTCTCATTGTAGAATGTCGCGTGTAGAAAAGAGTAAGAGAAGGGGGAACAGTGATCATTTAAAACTCTTGTTAGACGTGGATTTATGCTGACAGTCGAATAATTTGTGGATACAGCCGATGGGATTACCTGACATCGCCATTGCCTGTTCACACCGATATGCACGTATCACCCTCTTCTATTGTACAGCCGCCTTGACATGGACATTTCCACGAGGCAATGTCGTCCTCCCTCGTTTTCATCTGCCTTTACATGATTTCAGTTCGTATCCTTTATAAACCTCTCCGTTTTAGTTAGTCCGAGCGTGTATCTCTTCCAATACCGGCTGTCGCCGTGTTTTAAGCTGCTTTATTAATACACTACGTGCCTTTCGTTGGGACTTCACTTTTAAAAGTGATATTCTGCAAGAGCTGAATATAAAAACAGATATGGGTAAAAGCTTTTAGAAAAATAAATAAACAAATATAAAACACTTTCGATTAATTATTTTACCTATAAATCTTCGTATATACAAAGCAAAGCGAGAGTTTTCCCTATTTTATT
>OY744548.1:35412853-35452853 GCA_963556195.1 Sepiola atlantica
TATCTTTTCTATTCAGAAGGTTACCGTATTCGTTTTTCAGGATTCTTTATATATATATATATATATATATATATATATATATATATATATATATATATATATATATATATATATACATTGTATTTAACATCATGCTTTTACTATATAGTTTTTAGAAAAATAGCACCAAACTCCGAAATAGGCAAACATTTCAAGAAAAAAAGATCGTACACCCCATAACATCAATTGTATTTTTATAGACACAAAACGCCCGGCCACAGATGCACGAAAACTAAACTAAAAAATATTTATTTAAACTTAACACACACAAAATAGGTATGACTTCCGATATGTTAGTCTTAATATGTATAACTATTTTACATACCAGAATGAAATTTTGTTTTTGAATTAAACTTAGTTGACTGAAAGAAATCTGTTCCTCTTAACGATGAATTGTTACGAGATGAACGCACATGCATTTATTTATACATGTGCATATCGATAGAAGGATTACCCGTAAACTGACTTGCACGTCATGACAGATAATGAATGCTGCATAAAGTTGAACATTCTAGTTTTTTCTCAATCATTTCAATATCATTTATCTTTGATAATTTTTGGATAATGAGCTGATGGTCGCTTTAAATATTTAAATTATAATAACATATATCATTTTACATGTGTTTATGTTTTCAAGAAATATATTTGTTCGTCAAATGTTAGAAATGTATCGTGTTTCGGTAAAAAAAGATTATATATATATATATATATATATATATATATATATATATATATATATATATATATATATATATATATCATCAAACAAGAATGCATTATTTGTAATTCGTAATTTGTATTATATATAAAGATATATATATATACATATGTATATATATCGACACATATATATATATATATATATATATATATACAGATATATAAAGATATATATATATATATATATATATATATATATATATATATATATACATACATATATATATGTCTTGAAGGCAAGTGTTATTAAATATAGTCAACAACTTATGCCTGGATATCTTTTCGTAGATCCTATCAATTGTCCGAATCAGAATCTTAATTTCGGAAAAGGAATTGACCGATGAATCTGCCAAAGTGTTCATTTGTGTCCCAAGTACTTTTAGGCCAATCCGGGTCCATCTTCAGGGGAATGAAGTCAATCAGGTAAAGGCGATGTGTTCGTATTCTAGGTGGTTAGGGCAGGAATTACATAATAAGTGCGAAAATATAGTTAGCATTATATAGATTGTAGTATATTATTTCTGGTATTAAAGTTAATTATGCTAATTTCGTTTTTGTATAGAGCTTCTAATATATTGACTTTGTTTGCTGTAGTATATCCTAAGATTTGGGTATTTTCTACTAAGAGGTTACAAATTTCCGGGCAGGGGCAGGAATGATTGTTAATTAGGTGTAGGCTATGTCGTTATTATAAATCGGCCAATTCCCCTCCGAAATTAAGATTCTGATTCACACAATAGAACTAATCTACGAAAAGATATCCAGATATAAGTTGTCGGTCATATATATATATATATATATATATATATACATATATATATATATATATATATATATATATATATATATATATATATATATATATATATATAAGCCCAAGTGGCATATGTGACAAAAGATTAAACATTTCAAAAATGTATACTTAAAATTGCGTAAAATATTCTCCTGAATTAGCATTTCTCTAAATATTAGATTCTAGCCACTAATATAAGTTATACCTGGTGCTACCAGATCAGGCTGTCTAAATATTCTGGTTTCCTGAATAAAACGACATCAAACATAAGTGTAACTTTTCTTTCTCTATTCAAACCTAAATCATATCCTGCAAAAACAGAAACAACAATGTGTCTCTACTTAACAAAACAGCCAAAACATGAATAAATATTTGAATCGCCAGCGATTTTGACTACATATATCGGACATTAAAAAAAATATCTTCAACAACAACCGAAAACATCGCCGATCTTCGGCTACGCCGACTTCCGAGTACGCCGTAAGATATAGATGATGAGAAAAAATTGAAATAACCAGTGTTTGTATTTCCATAAGTAAAGTTTATAACACTGAAACTTGGAGTTAAAAAAAAGATTTACTAAATATTTCATTTATTTGAAGAAAAATCGCGTCAAATTATCTGGTTTCTCAATTTTCTAATTATTATTTCAACGGCGCTTCTAACTAGTAACACCAATCATATTATTGTACACACGCGAACCAGCACTTTTGACTACAGATATCGGGCATTAAAAAACAATCTCGTAAACAACACCCGAAGAAATCATACATGTTAAATATTTTATATCGAAAATTATTTTCTATGAATTATCGAATACACAATATTTACGCAGAATTTTTTTTTATTAGGCCTAGAAATAAATCCTTGTCGATTGATGTCATTTGTTTTTGGAGGGCGAGATTTTACGTAAATAATATAGAAAATACAGTCTAAATACTTTATTTTTGTAAATCATCAAATACTTTCTCGTAAATAGAAATTCATTATAAGAAACGAACCAGCGCAGTATTTTTTTTTTAGTTTTACCATTGAATAAATGCGTTTTTTAGCGAACGTCAAAACGTGTAAAAGCATATGTCGGGATGTGTGAATACATGCCAGTATCTCTTCGTTCAAGTGTAAACAAGAATATTTACAGAAGATATAAGCAACAGCCATTAAAAATGGTCGAATGGCATCTCTTTAATCCGCGAAAAAGGACGACCGTTACTTAGATTTAAAAGCTGTTGTATTATGTAAACAATATTAAGAAAGGCAAACTGAAACAATATAGTTGATTCGGCCAACCTTAATTTCTATTAAGAGAAAGAACCAGTGTTTCGGGTATCGGTGAGTGTCGATTAATTATAGAGTGTAAAAATCAATTCCCTTCAATTTGGATGCGTATTTGGGAGAGTCAGATAATCCGGGGTAAATATAATATATATTGAAAGAAGATGACATCAATATATCATTTTTTTAAAA
Source organism: Sepiola atlantica (assembly GCA_963556195.1). Taxonomy (NCBI): domain Eukaryota; kingdom Metazoa; phylum Mollusca; class Cephalopoda; order Sepiida; family Sepiolidae; genus Sepiola; species Sepiola atlantica. The sequence continues at coordinate 35,415,873 of OY744548.1, forward strand.
CCCATGTGGGCTTAGCATATGATGGCGGTACATATTATCATATGAATATTTTGGCTATTATCCGGTTATGTCTTAATGCAGCGGCAAAATCGGCTTTGATTTATTATATTAATGTGAATTTATTATCTTTTGCCTGAGGCTTATTTTCCATATTCTTTAATGCTATCAAATACATACTAAAATCTCGCTTTGTTCGCGGATTTAGTAAACACTTAAACACCACTTTTTTTCAAATTATTTTAATATGCCTCAATTTTAAATTAACTGAAAAAAGTCACCCATCTGAGGTATATGTTGTTTGCTCTCGCTCGGTCATCCATTATCTAATATTTCAAGAGCATTTACAGAAAGATTGACTCGATTTGCCAGCGCTGCTATGTAATTGATCTACAAGTGTGTCTATATACCACATACACGTTTTGGAAATTGGACGGTAAAACAATAATTCACTTTATTTACATATAATAAAAAGAATTAACAATATTTCTATATAATAGCATTAACAATAATAATATCATTAATAATTATAATAATATAGTAGAATAGGTAGTTTTGAAAGTAAAATCGCTTACAATATATTTTCAATTAATTAATTCCTATCTAGGATTAAAGAGTGAAAGGCAGGATCCGTTCTAATAGAATATGAGTATATCTATGTATCTTATATAGAGATCAAGTGTAAGCCCCGGGAAGGCCCCCTTGATTTCTGAGAACTTCGACTGAAGTATCATGAAACAGAAAATATGTAGAGATAGAACGTGAATGTCTACTAGACTGTCCTCGAGTGTGTAAGATCTCTCTGTGCAGGGCTTTGTCAGGACATCCTGGCATGAGGATACTTTTTCCTACCAGTAAATCCTGACCAAATATTCAAAGTAACATAGTATTCGAAGCACAAATAAAGTAACTTCAGTATATCTACCCACACTGGTTTATACGAGGAATATTGCACCTGCTCCAAGTGATGTTGCCTCGAGTGATATAAACGAACTGGATACCCCGCCAGACTAGATGAATTATTGTCCTGCAATCCGGTAAAACCAAGAAACTACAAGAAATATATAATATAACATAATTCACTAGTCAATCAAGGAGAGAAAAACATAATGTTATACACTTATTTTCTAGCTGTACGTTTGACAGGTAAAGGAGAAGTTTAATTGAATATTCGAATATCAATATATCTCAAAGAGATCAAGTGGTAGCCCAATTAAATGGGACCTTTTATCTCTTAGAATTCAACTAAAATAAAATAAAATAATAGTATATATATATATATATATATATATATATATATATATGCAAACATTGTTAAACATTTCAATTTTTCTGATTGTACTTTTTGTATTAAAATCAAGAAAAATAATAAATCTTCCATAGTTTTCACAAGTTACACAGGTTTCAAGAACGTTTTCGATTCTTCGTCGAATCACCCTCAGGTGTCAAAAGCAAATGAACAAAATAGCTGAAGAAAGAAACTAACTTTTTTCGCATTGTTCTAGGATGTCGTTAGCGGTTTGAAATTCAAAAATGCCTGATGGATTCACATTACAAAATCGCATAACGTTAAGCGTTTTAAAATGTTACTACTGGTTTCATAGTTTATGTTGTTGATTTTACGTTGTTGTGTTTTTATGTAGATAGCTTCGAGAAGTTTTAATTTTTTTAAACTGGTTTCGGAATGTATTATTTTAGTGCTATTAAGTAGAAGTTGTCTTTAATCAGATGGAGGACAGTTATGTTTTTGTAGATGTTGGTAAATTGAGCTACAGTTTACAAGATGTATGGTGAAGCGACAGCATAGGGTAGTTGTTGTAAGACCAATGTAGCTGTTGACTTTATTATTATTATAGAAGTTACATTCTCCCAACGGCTTTTAAACTAAGAAATAACATTGGTTCTTTCTAGTGGTTTTGTCTTGGGGGCGGAATTGTTTTTTACTGCAAGAGTTTGGTTTTTAAATTCATTTATAGAAAATAATGGGTCTACTTTTATTGTCATTGTCAATTGAGGCTATGTGTATGTGTATAATATTTCTCATGGCTTTTTCCTATAATATTAAGTTACACAGACGAGTTCAGTTATCTTTAACAATGTTTGCATGAATGAGAAAATGCTGCCTAAATACACACACTGTATATATATATCTTTAATGATTCAAAGCCACCATAACGTTGAGAGATTTAATTTTTTTTTTTTTTTTCCCTTCTCATTCGTTTCCTCCAACTGAAATAAGTTTTATTTATTTATTTATTTTTTTTCTCCCCCCTTCATTTCTCATTCGACTTTTAGTTTTTAATTTACCATTCTGACGTTTCCTCTCAGAGGGTCAGACGACAAGGCCTTAAGGTAATTTTAACAATTTTCCTTTTTTTAATTTTCCCATTCGTCTGTTTCATTGATTTTAATAATGCTTCCTCTAAAATTAATCCTACCATTCTGTTGTACACGTTATTTACTTACATATATATATATATATATATATATATATATATATATATATATATATATATATATATATATATATAAGTGCGATAGTGATTAAGGAAACGCGACGAAACATAGAGAGAGGGATTAAAAGAATTAAAAATAGACGCACATTACTTATTATTGTTTATTTTTTATTGATTTATTTATTCGTTTCTTAATAGCTCTTGGATAAATTACAAGATCAGGAATCATTTATTTTAATGGGAAACATATCAACGACATTAATCAATTTCGAATTAGAGCAAATCCCCCAACCACAAACAACCCTTCAATTCATCTTTCTCTAACGCTGTCTCCCTTTCAGTCCTCGTCGAATTCTGTGAGGAAATAAGGTCTTCCTATCAACCTTTGATCAGTGTATTAGTGGAGATTATAGATTTGGCTAATGTACGCGATTCAACACTCGAAATAAGAAATACATAAAATACTTTTGTTAAAAAGGCCGCTAATGGGTTCGGGGGTGTGGTGGGTCGCAATTTCTCCATTATTGAGAAAAGAGCGTGAATAAGAAGAGAGATAATATGTCAACAAACGCACTCGAGGAAAATAGACAAATAAATAACCCAGAATTTGTTATTGAATTGCCATGCAATAAAACAACGAAAACAAAGAGTATCAATAAATAATAAATGTTTTTAAATTTATCTATGCAATTAATATAAATATCTCTATGCGTATATATATATATATATATATATATATATATATATATAAATATATATATGTATATGTATATATATATATATATATAGAGAGAGAGAGAGAGAGAAAGAGAGAGAGAGAAGATAGATAGATAGATAGATAGATAGATAGATAGATAGATAGATAGATAGATAGATAGATAGATAGATAATACTTCGTTTAAATTATCTAATTTGAAAAGTTTAACTGAAATAAAATAAGCATGTTTTTTTTCGTCTGAATGTAAACTTTGTGTTCTACGGAAATGTTTGACGGGTGCGTCCACAAAGGAAAGGAAAGGTCATCTGTATGATAATTAATTAGAGAGCTTAATAGTTGGGAAGGCTTTAAGCATTTAGATTTGTAGAATGTACGTCATGGTTTTAATTATTGTTGGTTTATGAAAAGGTCAGAACGTGATGAATATTAATTAATTTACGTAATAAGACAATGTTTGGTAAAACGAATAAAACAGCCGTCTTAAATGATGTGATGTTGATGATACTAACTTTTTAATATAAAAATTACAATTCTTATCTCTCTCTACCTCGCTGTCTCTCACTCATTTTATATATAATAAATACATCCACCTATATATATATATATATATATACATACACACCCACACACACACACACACACATATATATATATATATATATATATATATATATATATATATATATATATATATATATATATATATATATATATATAGTGAATGCTTTTATTCAAACATGTACAAGGTCTGCTACACTGGCATGTCGATGTTATCGATCTACAGCTCTCAAGAGCTGAGGTCTCATCAGGCAGAAAATTATTTTTTGATCCAACCTGTTTGCTGGATTCCAGGGAGAATGAAGTCAAGCTAAAAAGAAGAGGAGAAAGAAATAAATATTATTAATATTAAGGTCATAATTGCATCACTAATAATAATTCAAACTCAAATAGCCCCGTAAGCTTTTTGTCATGTAATTGTTATATGTCTGCATTGAAATAAATTGAGAACGCAATATACAGGAAGCAGACACAGTAACTTGCTTAAACGGCCAAAAACATACAATGTGACACTTCCCCTCCTTCTCTTTCTTTATCTTCCTTTTCTCACTTGTTTCGTCTCCCCCGACCCTTTTTTTATCCAGCCCAGCGCTGGATAAAAATAAATATGAATTTAACTCGAATCTTACATTAACCATTCTCAGCCCGCAACAAATATTAAATGGCTACAGACATCCACCCATAACATCCCTCTACCCCTCTCCCCTCCTCTTCTTTTTCCTTCACCCCCCTACCCTGGCTAAGCGTTGGATAAAAAATAAAAATATAAATAGCTGTAAATTAAACTTATCTAATTGCAGTTATATTTTTCTTCCTTTTCTTTCTCTTCTCTTTTTCTTTTCCTCGACCCCCCTTCCTACCCTAGCTCAGCGTGGGATATAAAATATAAAAAATAAAAATTAAAAATTAAAAAAATGAAAATATTAATGTCTAACGGCAATCATATTTTTTAAAATCGGTCACATGACTTTTATTTCTTTCTCTTCTTTTTCGCTTGACTTCATTCTCCCTGGAATCCAGCAACCAGGTTGGATCAAAAAATAATTTTCTGCCTGATGAGACCTCAGCTCTTGAGAGCTGTAGATCGATAACATCGACATGCCAGAGTAGCAGACCTTGTACATGTTTGAATAAAAGCATTCACAATACAGCTCTATATTTTATTGAGCACTCTTTTATAAGCCCGGTTTGATTCCCTTTGGATTTCTACCCTGTGGATTTTTACCCTACCTGGATTACTATATATATATATATATATATATATATATATATATATATATATATATATATATATATATATATATATATATGTATATATATATATATATGTATATATATATATATATGTAATATTTGTTATTGTTTATTATCTAATTGCGTATACGTTTCGTCCTTAATAATCGGAACTCATCAGCATAGAGATATAACTATTCACTATATATATATATATATATATATATATATATATATATATATATATATTTATATATATATATACATATATATATATTAATGAAGTTATGTATGTGGGGTATTCACATATATATATATGTGTGTGTATTTGTGTGGGTGTGTGTGTATATGTGTGTGTGTATATATATCTACGTACAGTGTAATCTGCTAAACGAATGAACGAATGAAAAACACGTGGTGAAATAGGGGCACATTGTTTTGCAAATATACAAATGAATCGAGAGCATATATATATAATGTTTGTTTATTTTTAAAATATACATTCTCGCAAATACAGTGAGTAACATGGACACATTATTTTCTTTTTTATAAATTTTACATTTAGGATGCATATATATTACGTTTTTGTCTTTTATATTTATTTAATTTATGAAGCGATCATTATGTATTTTAGAATGTATATTCTCGGCAACAACGTGAGAAATCTGACCACATTATTTTTTTGTAAACTTTATTATTAAGGGGGAGCGCTCACCATAACTTGCATAGTCCGCGTAAAAGTGTTTGAAATAAGGTTGATCCAATCAATGTAGTGAAAGGAATTGCTTTACACAAAATTGTGTGTTATATTAGGCAATTCATTTTAAAAATAATTGATGTGCGCTGAGCGTCAATGATATGCATTATTTTGGTAAAATACCAAATTTTAAACTCATGATTATTCATAATGACATGTATATTCTAACCATCAGAGTTGGTAACGTTGGCTCATAATTATCGTTCTTATAAATTTATCATTTAGGAGTTATCAACCAAATACTATACACCACAAAGAAAGAAAAAAAACATTTAAACTGTAAATTAATGCTATATTTATTGCGTATACTCTTCCTGGGACGCGCATTTGTCTAATATATAGCTAAAGTTCAGTATATTTATATAATTCAATGCACAAAATCAACTACTAAACACTTACCTGATCACCATCTGTTTTTACGCAGCTTCTAAGAATAAGGGGGTGCAATGTGGACAATATTAACTTTTAATTAGTTTCATGGAAAAGAGAGAACATGAGTGGAAGTCCTTCCGGAAATATCGTATATTACGATATTTTTGGAAATTGTGATGAAAAGTATAAGACATCAGTTCATAAGTATTCCTAAAATTCCAGTGTTTGGGTGTATTTTAAAGGGATTTAGTGTGCATAATATGTGTAAAACCATTAAAATGTCAAATCAATCATATACTAATGTAACAAGATTTTCTGACTTACATATACTTCTAAACCCTAACCCTCGAGCTTTTATATTTCAAGAATAAAAATCATGCGATGGATGTTTATAACATTTAAAACAAGGATTCTAAACATAATGTTTTGCATCATTATAGTTTGATTTTAATCTTTGTAATTTGACATAAAATTGTTTCAAAACACGGATTTAATTTTACCAATCCTGATAGGCGAAGTTTTCAAGTATGCGTGTATATATATATATATATATATATATATATATATATATATATATATATGCAAAATACAAAAAAGAAAACAAGTAAACACAGGAATAAATTATGAAATCGAGAGACTTACCGCTTTTGTGCGGATAAACGAACATATTCAGAAAAAGTGAATATTTGAAATTTATTTACCACGGTAAAACAGGAAAACAACACGTAACACGGGATGTTTTTGGCACGTGCGTAAATATTTGAAATTGGTTTGCAGCGCGTGCAACAAAGACGTCACGTAAAAAAGGGGGTGAAGAAAAAAATAAGATTACGGCTTGATATGCACATGAAATAAGTACTACTTTAATTGAGATAGGAGTGCTTTATGTAGTAGCGAAGTATATTCCATTATTTTAGTGGATTTTTTCCCAGATGCTTAATACGCAATTAGATCCGATTCTAAGCTTAACGTTCGGTGGTAATGAAAAAGGATTGCATACATTTGTTGCACTTGTGGCGAGGAAAATATCATTTAGTCTTGAGGAGGGTGTAGTTTGTAAAGTTAAAATTGTCCATAAGAGCGTATCTGTCTATACTAGTGCGTCAGTGGAATTGTTGGGTCAAAGTCTCGTTTATATTCGTAAGGTCGGGATTTGATATTTCTGCACGTCTCGCCGATATAACACGTCGGCTATGAACACATGTTATTATGATAATGATGATTTTGGAAGAAGTGTCCTTAGGGGGTAGGTTGGTACGGAGTATTGTGCTAAGTAAATACTTATTTGTTTAAAAAATTGATTTTTAGGTCAGAATTGAATGCAATCGAATAGATAAAAGATTATTAGGAAACACTATATAATATTTAAGTTTATCACTTCTTCAAAAATCAAAGCACCTCATGCTACAGGCAAGAAAACTTGCTCTCCTGCAAAGGTATGTCTCACTAGCGTAGAATTGGTCCACTTAATATGATCATAATGGGTTAAAGTCGATGTACATACTAAGGACGGAATGAAATACATAAACTTACACTGGAAAGTTGCTAAACGTACTAGAACTTTTTGCTACTAAAGTTTTAGAGAAATTCAACGAAAATCAATTCTTAACGGTTGTTTAGTATAATGTAAAATAATTTGGAACGTGATCAAAAAAGGCAAAGAATACTAAACATCTGTGGAAACTTACTGTCACTTAGAGCTCTAAGAACAATATTTTATATTGCCAGTCAGCAATCACCGATAATGGTGCGTCTGAATCTTACAGTGAGAAACACATCATTGAATAAATGTGTGACCTCTTATATGGATATATCCAATAAAAAAAATCCATATGATTTTTTAAAAATAATCACTTTAAAATTTCACGTAAAAAATTACGCTCAATTCTGATTATTTGTTTACAAATTACAGTTATTAAAATTCAACCATTTTATTTTCTAGGACAATCAGCTGAGTTGAAAGCAAAAGTTGAAAGCCGCTCAAAGCTAGCAAAGACGCAAACATTAGAAGGCAAAGTTTTGCCTCCGTATTAAGTGAAGCACATAATATTTTCTACACCGATTATCTTGAGAAAAGAAAGGATAATCAATGGTGAATAGTATATAGCATTTTTGGTGCGTTTGAAGCAAAAAACATCCCTCCAAATGGCCACAAATAAGGAATACACATGTGCTTTTTCACTTGCACAACGCATTACCTCCACAAGATGATACAGACTCAACATGAAATGAAACGAAGGGGGAAGAAGACAGGTAAGTATAAAAGACTGTGTGGAAGACACCAACAAAGAGCTAGAGAAATACATAACGCAGAACATGGAAACGCAAGAGACCCCGTTTTAACGAGCAACTAAAAAACACTGAAACCAGAATCTAAACAACAACAATAGAAAAGCGGACGCTTCAGATAACTGACAAGAGAAGAAACCAACGAAAATAGCTAGGCATGGCTAGGAAACAGCCACTTGAACAGAAAACGGAATATTTATTGATGGCTGCCTCGGGCAATGTGATTATAAAAAACTACATTAAAGCTAGAATAGATAAAACCCAGGAAAACAGTAAATACCGACTGTGTGGACAAAGAGACGAAAGAGTAAATCATACGATAAGTGAATGCAGCAAACTACCCCCCTACAAATACAGGAACAGACATGACTGTGTGGAGAAAGCAGTGGACTAAGAAATGTCTATACGATTTAATTTCGAATACGCAGACTAATGGTACACACCTAAACTAGAGACAGTACTGAAAAACGAAAAACACCAACTTATCTGAGTAGATTGTATTTTATAATAATCTACAAGAAATAAAAAATCTTGCAAAATCGTAGACTTCGCCGTTCCAGCAGACAACAGAGTGCAGATCAAAGCGACGGAAAAACGAAGCAAACACACGAAACGTGCCAGAGAACCGAAATGAATATGGAGCATGAAGAAAGTCAGTATAATACTAATAATCGTAGTAGTACTAGGAAAAAAAAACCCGAAACATATAGAAAATACTGAGAGAAATAAGAATCAAAGGGACTACTGAAACCATACAAAAAACGACAATGATAAAAAAGCTGCAATCTAAAGGACAATTGTGTAATGCGGAAACAGACCCGCATCAGCTACTAATGATAACGAGTCACATCTGAGTACAAGGAGAAAAGAAAACCACAGGGAAAACACCACCGCATGAACAGAAACTGCAAGAAACATCATAAACCGCCCCCCCCCCAAAAAAAATGGCGCCGGCGCAGGCTGATATCACACAAAATATTTGTAGGGGGTTAAGGAGGATGAGAAGATTGGGAAGGGACAGCACAAACCAGACCTTAACTGGAAGAAGGCAGAGGGTGATGATACCTTGGGGAGGCTTATTGCCACCCAAGTGCCAGAGAAGACTAATAGTTCTTACCAGCGAGAAATAAATAGTAAGCAGTTATTACAAAATCACAAGGTCATTTGCGGTGGTTATCGAAAAGATGTGGAAAGTACTGGGACTCTGGGGAGGCTTGTTTTCACTCAAACTCCAAGGAAAACCACATGTGCTTGTCGCTGAGCAATCACTGACGATGACCTGTGTGATGACTGCTAGGGAGTACAAATGATTAATAATAAATGAAATAGATTGGACATGTAAAGACCAAACGAAGGGGACAACAACTACTAAAATTAATATATATGATAGATTCCATAATCTGATACCCCACCCTCAAAGCCAAAAATTTTTAAAAAGTATTTTCACCAACATCAGTTCGTAAACAAACAAAAATCGGCGTCAATGTTTAAGTTGGATGAAAGACAGGAGTATTATGGCCACTACTACATTGACTCGTAGAGGATAAAGCGGAAGTATAATTATGAGAAGACTTATAGTCACTCAAATTCAAGAGAACTCCAGAGATAAATCAAATTGTAAACATCGCTGGCTAGAATATAAAATCATCTACAGTATTTATCACCGACTGTTTGAAGAGACTTGTTGTTCCTTAGACTCTAAGGAACACAACCTATTTTTGGTACTTCTGCAGTTTACGGACTGCCTTAGAATCAGCGTGTTGTCGCTATATTCTGGCGGATACGTCAACCGCCGGATTATTCCGAATCAAAACTTAGTGTTTCTTTGACAGAAATGCTAGCAAAAATTTAACAAATAAAGGAACACATTTACATATAGAAGAAAGCATTCATCAAAAGGTAAACATATTTATTTTTTGTTACGAAAATATGTAATGAACATTTATGGAAATATATGCATTCTTTAAAGGACACGCTATAAAACTGCCAAAAAACTAAGACAACACATTTAAATCAAGGAAAAACAGTCATCGTATGGTAATTTTCAGGGTGAAGAATTATCTTTTACAAAGAAAATATAACGCAACAACGTTTAGAAAATTTTCTTTTCGGATTTCTTGTTTTACCTACTTCTTTTTTTACACTACCGACTATGTTAGTTAGGTTATGGGGTAGGTTTCTGTTTTTTACGAAGAAAAGAGTTTGGTTAGGATTAGAGTAATGTTTTGGTTTATGCTAGGATTTGAGTTAGGTTGAAACAGACAAACAGTTTATATTCAGATTAGGCTGTTTGTTAGTGTTTTGATTAGAGTATGTAATAAAACCTGGAATCCGAACATAACTTTAGGATAAGTTTTATTTAACTACACGTTGCTTACTAAGACAAACAGTATTGAATATTCACTCTTAATATATACACTAATGTAAAACATTCCATCATTAATCAAAGGGGTGAGACGGGCATCAATTACTTTTGATACTACATTCTCCCTCCATCTACCTTCTTATTCGTAGGGAACAAAATCATCCCATCGAACTGGCCTCCTGCGGGTACGTTGAGAGCGTCTTGGTTGTTCCTGCCCGGCATCCATTTCTAAAATAGACGTTTCGGAACTGTCTTGTGTGGCTGGCTTAGTGCTTAAATATATTTTTCCGAAACACTCTCGTTTTCTTTAGCGCTTCGGTCGCTTGGTGTCTGAAGATTGAGTATCTGTCTCAGATATTGAGTGAAGCCGCTTTCGTGGTACCCATCCGTCGTCCGAACTAGAATCAGAGACGACTCTGTTAGAATATTCAGATTGTTTTATTAGGACTCTGAACTTGACGTATCTGGCGCACAACTATCTAAGAGGGTTAGACTTGTTCCACGAACCGGAGCTGTATATCCATCTGAAGCAGTTCTACGTTCATATACATTCTCTGCCAAGGCTAGACACGTTAAGGAGACAGTAGATTGCCTTTGTTTCTGTATTTCTGACCAGTGCACACTGAGGTTTCACTTCGATTAATTCTACCTCGCTCACCAATGGACCATGTTTACTGTGATGAATATGGCGTTTTAATAAAACTGTGCCAGGTTGTGCAAGCCACGAGGGAAGTTATGTACCTGCTGAGTTTCGTCGTGGGAACGAGAAGAATCTATCATGTAGAGTAGCGTTTGTCGCTGTACATAATAGAGTCCGAATAGCGTATAAGGCCATGGAGATGAGACTTTCGCAATCGGAGATCGGACTATTACGATTTTCTGCCGGCAACTGTACTGTCTTCCATATTATGCCATTGTATTTTTCGCCCTGTCCGTTTCCTTGAGGATTGTGAGGAGTTGTTCTACTTACAGCTACTCTTCGTTCATGCAGGAACTGCTTGAGTTCGTCCGACATAAAAGCAGATCCACGATCTTAATGTATATATCCAGGCACTCCAAAACGGCAAAAGAAGGCAGAGGCCTTGAATTACTGTTTCAGCCGTTACGCCTGGGCAGGGGATGACGAACGGAAATCTTGAGTACTCGTCTATTATTGTGAGCATGTATTTATTTTTAGTTTTAGAGGGTAAAGGGCCCTTAACATGCAGGTTAAATCTTTCAAAAGGCTGTGTGGCCTTAATGAGTGTTGCTGGAGTGGGTTTGTAGAACATAGGGCTTATTTTCTGGGCATATCCGACAAGAGTTCGCAATTCTTTTTACGTCTTCAACAGAATATGGCAAGTGTCTGCTCTTGACTACGTGAATCATTCTTGTAATACCTGGGTGACAAAATTTCCTGTGTATATATTGAAGATCATCTGAGCCAGTTACCAGGCCACATACCCATGAAAGCGCGTCGACCTCGGCATTCTCCTTACGAGGGCGGTAAGTGACGTAAAATGAGTAGCAAGAAAGCTCCATTCTCCATCTCGCTATCTTCTTGTTTTTTATTTTGCTCGTTGTTTTGGGGTTAAACATTAACGAGACCGACTTTTGGTCAGTGATTAATTCAAAATGTCGGCCGATTAGGTAATGCCTCCACATTCGTAATGCCTCAACGATGACGTACGCTTCTTTTTCTATTGCCGAGTGTCTTCGCTTAGATCGCGAAAGTGTTCTTGAAAAAAAAAGCTACAGGACGACCGGATTGTCTCAGTGAGGCAGCTATCGCACAGTCGCAGCATCCGTCTCAACTAATGAAGGGATAAAAGGATTTACAACAGAAATGGCAGACTGATCAATGCTCTTTTTCATGTTTTGAAATGCTTTTATGGCGGAACAGGACAAAGGAAAAGTAGATACTTGCGTCAATGGGTGTATTTTTTTCTGAAAAAGACGCAACCCATTGCGAGTAGTGAGCGAACATACCGAGGGCTCGTCGTAAAGAGAGCATGTTTCCAGGGGTTGGTAATTTCATCAGGGGTTTCAGTCGCTTGGGATCCGGTGTCCTTGTGCCATTTTTGACAATATATCCAAATAACTTGATGCTTTTCAAGTTGTAAGAACATTTGACACTGTTCAAAGTCAGATTATATTTCTTGACGGCAGCCATGAATCGTTTAAGGTTCTGGTAATGTTCAGCTTGGTAATGTCCGCATACTGTGACATGGTCTATATATGCAAACGTACCCTACATTTTTTCATTGGATATTATTCTATCTATTACCCTCTAGAAGCTAGCAACACCATTTGTTATCCCAAAAGGAATTCGGCAAAACTGGTATAGGTGACCTCAGGCCTCGAATTCCGTGTAGGGCTTATCTTCTGGCTGGATAGGTACCTGATGGTAGGCACTTCTGAGATCCAATGTACTGAAAATGTGATATTTGGCAACATTAGAAATCATTTCGTCAATACGAGGCAGTGTATAGGCATAGAGTAATGTGTATCTTTTGACAGTCTGGGAATATTCAACGACCATCCTTTTATTGTGATTTTCGGTGGCTGTTACGAGGACCTGAGCTCTCCATGGAGATTCACTTGGCGTTATAATTCCTTCCTTAAGTTGTTTTGTTACTTCTGCTGCCATGAACCTTTTGTCCGTTCGTGAATAGCGTCTTGATTTTACTGCTATTGGTTTACAGTCAGGAGTTAAATTTGTAATAAGCGACGGGTGCCACACTTTGACAGCTTCTAGTCCACTTACGCTTAGGACCGGCTTGGGGCCACCAAAAGGGAATTCAACACATTAATGTCGTTTTAGCAAATTGTAACCCAAAATCACTTCGCAGCAGAGGTTTTTCATTACCGATAATTTGATCCTTTGATAGGAGTTTCCTTTTAGTTTCAGATTAACCATGCAACCTCCAATTACATGGAATGATGAAGATGAGTGCCATTGATATTTGGTTGGAACAAGGAAATATTCCCCATTTATTCGCTTTTACAATACTGGCATTAATAAAACTTTTGGAACTGCCTGTATAAATAAGAGCATGAATGGTCAACCCATTTATTTTAACCCTCACAATTGTTTTTGAGAGGCAGCCGGGGAATGCAGCTGATATTGTAATTGGTGCTACAGTAGCAAGAGTAGCCGAAAGTTTTTTTGAAGAATATGACCGGCAAACTTACGAAAAATGTCCCTGATTATCACACGTGTGGCATCTAACGTCTCGAGCCGGACAGGACGAACGAGCATGTATACGAAGGCCACAAAATTATAATGTGGATCCAGCTTAGGTGGCACTGATCAGTTGTTCGTGATTGTTAGAATGAGGTGTGGGAGCTTCTTTTACAATGGAAGAATTTTGAACATGCAGAGGAAAGGCTACGATAGCAGCTCCCAAAATATCGGGTTGTAAATAGAAAACAGACGTCTTCTGTGCCATGTCCAACGTTAGAGCTTGTTCATAAGCTGTTGGCAAGTATCGGTCTTTATTCTCTAGTAGTACTTGTCTTATTTAGTTGGACTGTATTCCATTAATAAATGAGTCCCTGATAAAAACATATCTCGCTGGGTTCACAGTTAAGGATATAAATTCACACTCGCGACGTGATGACTTTAGAATCTGAAAGTATTGTTCAAGGCTTTCTTCTGGTTATTGACGCCGTAAGTAAATGTCTAGCAAAAATAGTATTTTTTTCTTGACAAACATGTCTTCTAAAATGTCCACCGCAGTTTCGTAATTCTCACATTCAGATACATTTCTATAAATAGCAGTAGAGCCATGATGTAAAAGAAGGATATATTTCTCAGTACCTGTTAAAGCCGTGTTTGAAGATAACTGTAGAGCTGTAAGGAATCCTTCGAACATTGTTCTCCAGTGCCGGGATTTGTCAGTAGATTCCGAGTTGGCCGTATCAAGGTCTAGACGATCGGGTTTCAAGTAACGTACCATACTGATTAGTTAAATAAATTATAATAAAAACTGGAAGCCGAACATAACTTCAGGATCAGTGTTATTTAACTATTCGTTGCTTACTAAGACAAACAGTATTGAATATTCACTCTTAATATATACACGAATGTAGAACATTCCATCATTCATCAAAGGGGTGAGACGGGCATCGATTACCTTTGATACTACAGAGTAGACAAGTAAATAAACAGTTTCTGGATGTTTAAGGGTTCGTAATCTTTGTTTTGACTTTCAAAAATGAAGAAAGTCATTTTTTACTTGTATATATTGCTGCATGTCCTGCATCTTTTTTGCAAATAAGTTTTCTTATCTGCCCAAAGTAAATAATTATTTCAATAAACTGATGTGCCTGTCCTTACACGATTAAGTGTATGATGGATTTACACTTCTCTTACGTAATTTTAAAGAAAATATATGGCCTTTCCACAGTCAACCACTTACTATTCAGGGATTATTTTAAGGTGTTGGGCCAGAATGAAACTTAACTTGATACTCTAATGGGCACGGTTATTAAGTGACGACATACTAATGAAATTTGGCATCACTAAATGTGCCATTCTTGTTATACAAATAAGTAAACTTGTCCATTCAGATGACTTTGCACTCCCAACAACAAATCTGATAAAGAATGTAGACAGTAAGGGAGGCTGCACATACTTAAGAATTCTGGAGGCGGATAAGATTAAACACAAAGAAATGCAAAACCAGGTCACAGCTGAGTACAATATAAGAAATAAGTAGTCCAAAAGTAGTCTTACTAAGATACACAACTCCATTCATCAGCTCGACGAAGAACTGTAACACCGACTGATCAAAACTCAATGGACTAATATCAATGCACCATCAACTGCACCTAAAGATTCACACCGACCAACTCTATGTAAACAAGGAAAGGGAGGAAAGTACTAGAAAATATTGAAGTATGTGTGGATGACGCGATAAAATAATTAGAAAAATATATACCCATAATTAGAGAAGAACTTATTACCCATTTATCAATACCAATTTTACAAAATACAAACATCCGTTTAACTAGAAACGGGCACAGCTACAGTTATGATATATAAGACTGACCAAATCTATCGCTCACTAAAACAGGTGGGGATAGTTTAAAAAATGAAACTTACACCGAGAAACGGATTTAATACTTACAGTCGCACAGTACGATTTATTCAAAATAAATAATATATAAAACCTAAAAGAAACAGTAAATGTAGACTTCTCAACAAAAGTCGGAAATGATAAATACGTTAATGCAGCAAACTAGCCCGGAAATAATACATAAACAGACAGAACTGTGTGGTCAGGTTGATGGTAGATGCTCAATTGAGTTCCAATATATGGTCCTGTTGTAAACATGATCAGCAAGAACTCGCAGAGCTACAACCACAACACATACTTTTCCTATCTCTCGCTCTCGGAACCAAACAACAAACAGAGCGTCCATCGACAAAGTATATATTCCTTAAATATCTCATCTATGGAAGATAATAATATGGAGCTGCTTCCTAAAATGTTACAACATGGTTGTCTCAAGGTTTAAAGTAAATACATACTAGTTAAACCATCCTCTTAGATAATCAATTCGTCTTAAAATAGTTTGGGCATCCGAGTCATTATTTGTATATATATATATTTGTATATATATATATATATATATATATATATATATATATATATATATATATATATATATTGTATATATATATATATATATATATTTGTATATATATATATATTTATATATATATATATATATTTGTATATATATATATATATATATATATATATTTGTATATATATATATATTTGTATATATATATATATATATATTTGTATATATATATATATATTTGTATATATATATATATATATTTGTATATATATATATATTTGTATATATATATATATTTGTATATATATATATATATTTGTATATATATATATATATTTGTATATATATATATATATATTTGTATATATATATATATATATATATTTGTATATATATATATATATATTTGTATATATATAGTAGGGTAGGTCGATTTTACACTTTTTTTTTAACACTCATCAAGTGACCCCGAGCCTTGTTAAACGGTGATCCATAAGTCAAAGTAATGCATAGAAATAGCAGTTCACTGAAAACTATGCTAACATTTACAACTTAGATATGCAGCAACACTCACCATGCATAAATATGAGAACATATTCGGAAATGAAAATAATGAATTTTTTTTGCGAATAGGATGTTCTCACAAACAATAGGAGAATAGACGATAATAATAATAATGAAGAATCACAACAGGTGTTAACTTGTAAGTTAATCCGTTCCAGCTGTTAACAGGGTGATAATCCAGGCGGCAAAGGAATAAGCACACACATGGAACTTCGTGGAGAACTAAATAGAAATTGAAGAAAATTACTATGATAATTAAAATGTAGCAGTACTAAAAACAATTCCGAAACTCTGGAAATAAAATTTTTAAATAAAAGAATAAGAAAAAAAGATTGAAACTATACAATGTATGTCGCTGATAAAAACGGCTGTAAATATTACGTAAAAGCCTCGAGTGTGAAAATAAATCTCTGTGACCTATGAATATTAACCAGATGTAATTAAAAAAAGAAATAGAACACACATATAGAAAGAACACGAATCCAAGGAAACTGAAACTAAGTAAAATCTCATAATCTTACATGTCCATCACTCAGACCACACAGATACAATATTCAGAAAATAATCTCGTCGTAAAGAAAGATTGAGTGTAGGACTGGAAGACTTAGTATATAGTGTGTGTTATTTATTCCCGGGTAACACAACCAGTTTCTGCTCTATTATATGTATGGTGGCTGAACTCAAAACAATGAATAACGAGAGGGCGATGACACAAAGTGATACCCTGAAACAACGCCAATTTAATGCAACTTCCGTTTTCCGATCAATTTAAATCGCGACCAAAAAAACAAAACATTTTTCACTTTCCCATCTTCAATTGCTTCGATTTAGAGTTAATATTCTTTTTCTAATTTTTTAAACGCTGTATTTAGATCTTATCATCGATACATTGTCGTGAAATTGACCCATGAATTATCCGATGATAAAAAACGATTAATATTGATAAAATCATACAAAAGTTCACATAATACATTTTTGAATGATTTATTCGTTTCGGAAGTTTCATCTCCTACGTCTTTATTTGTTTTTCACTTAAATTTGGCTGTATATGTTTTTTAAGAAATGAATAAATTATGTGAGTACGTTATTTTATTTAATTCTTTTCTTTATATGTAATATCGACAATCTATAATATATTTATAACTGATACCAAAAGCTTTTACCACAATAAACTTCTCAAACGGCATATCATCTTAATGTTGGACTTCCTTCAAAGAAATATAGATGCTTTCATGACATTAGTTCACACATAAAAAGTAATTTGTTGCAGGGAAAATTCATGTTCATATAGACAAAGTGTGTGTATTTGAGTGTATTTTATTAGTCAAGAGATAGAGCTTGCTATATTAAAGTTGTGCTTATAATGTTAAGCACACCCTGCACTATACTTAAGGAAAATTAAATGCGATACATAATTACATTTCTCATGATAAACAACACACTAACATTTTATAAATGTTTATTTAAATTTATTACAGTACACAAGAATAATACGAGCTTGTTGAACGAAGTTTCGAATGATTTTTTCTTGTCTTACTTATATTCAACCCAAGCAAAGCAGATTGTCATTGAGACGTATATTGGGAACCAGAGTTATAACAGCAAACCTACTTGAAGAGTTGTGCATCAAATGATTGTTCTCATTACATTAACATTTCTGCCTGTTTGTACAGTAAGAGATATATGGGCTTATATCCGAAGACTAGCAGTTCGCGAAAAAAAGTTAGTAGAATAGAAAGCCCTCTACACTGAATACCTCAACGGTTTAGGGGTGGGATTTAGCTGATTTTGGGGGTCGTAGGGTGTGTTTACGTCGCGGGGATGCAACCGCAGCAAGTTCGACGGTGCACATTCCATGATGCAACATTGCTGCGATCGGACAAGGAATGGAACTTGGTAGATAGTGTCGAACTTATTAGATTGGAGACGTTCATTTAGACCCTGTATGAAAAAGAGAGACTAGTGTTAGTGCACCATAACGAATGTTACTAGAATTGTTGGATAATGGCCCTATGGGAATGGACGTATCTGTTAGAAATCGTTGGTTTGACTTTCGCGAATTAACGCGGGGTTGGCCGGCAGTTCAGTTCAGAATCTTTCATACAAGATGGAAGAGTATTTATACTTGTGTGGGAGTTCACTTCTGTTTACTTGCGTATATAGATATTTTGCACGTAAATGTGCGTAAATGGATGCACAGCATACTTTTCATTTTTATTTTCTCCTTTTTTAACATAAGTTAAAGGATTGATTTTACATTGGTACGCTGTGGACTCATCGTAGATCTGCCTGTGACCTTGTGGTCGCTTGATGTAGTGTACAAGTCGTCTCTGCGTGTAGCATTATGCTTGTCTGGTATGGCTACAAATTTACTTTTCATATTTGCTAAAAAATCGAATCAAAAACGTAAGTTTGAGTATGGAAAAGTCTTTATTTCTAGAAAGAATATATATATATATATATATATATATATATATATATATATATATATATATATATATATATATATATATGTGTGGAGAGAGTTACAGTTTTTCCTTAGCCATGTCTTGTATAAACCTCTGCAGTTGCTTGTGACAGAGTAACTTTTTGCCTAAGCATGTGGGACCACATACCTTTTTTTAGGCGTAACCTCGCCGTGGCCGATTTTACCATTTCTTACCACATATCTTACGCCTTGCTTGCTCAAATACAATGTGCAAACTGTCGCTTTGCTTTGCGCACGACAACAACATGTTACGTCATCGCGCTTGTAGCTGAACTGTCAGTCAATATGTCTGAACTTTATTAACCCCGATGATTTGTTCCTTGCTCTTCAGTTCACCTGTCTGTTACTAACTCGTGAGAAACCACATTCGTTTCCCTAAAGTTCATGTCAGTTCGACATGCACCCAGCCAAATAATTTCGACCATAGTCCCTAAATTCATACTGACTGAAGTGCAGGTTTTTGACATAGGCCTACCCTCAATGTAACACACCCACATGTATAGTTTTGAGTATAAGAACACTCTGGCTTAAACAAAGTTTCTAAGCAGCCTCGCTGGTATTCTGAGGTAAGGGCCCTTCAGGCGATTAGCTATCAACTACCACCTTTCTGAGAGAGATAGAAACGTCTGGAAGACTGACCTTACTTGGACATGAAAAAAACAGACCTGCTTCTGACAGCAAGAAAGCCACTTTCACACTGACGTGTATGACATGAACGTGTGATATGCCGTAAACTGACATATAACTCCAATAAAACAATCGTTTAGAGGATTATTCTGTTTCAGGGTTACTATGAGATAAGAAAGAGTAACTAACAAATAAATAAAATAAAAAAATAAACCACCAATACAATTAATTAAACCCAATCTGTGTCAGCATTACATCGTACAGCATTCTATATATATATATATATATATATCGTGAAATAGATAAATGTGATAAACTACGTCATTCTCATGATAAGGATATTGACTGGATTTATATACAGACTCACATGTAATAATAAGTAACAGTTGTTGACAACGTTCGAGTGATCAGATTAATATGACTAAAATAAATGTTATTAATATGTTCGCGTGCTTCAAAGAAAATGTGAGTGAAACGATAGAGGAAGGTAATAATATGTCGTTCAGTGGGCATAAGATACGGTTGATCACGTACCGTCGGACTGGGTCAAGATATCACTGAGTGGTACTATACTGCTTACTGCGTATTAGATATAATCTGCGATCTTAATTGGACCCTTGCATATTTACTGCTTGCGGGTCTAAACCTGTTTGGTATAGATAATATAAATTAGAATTTACATCAAGAACTTTCGAAACAGAATGATAATAATTGGTAACTGAAAGCGAAATTAAGCAGATACAATAGACACGTATGTTGTCTAGTGGACTTACCTCTATGATTATTCACCTAATCTAACTAAAACAATTATGATAAAAAAAAACTGATATATGGTATTGTTGTCTTTAGTTTTTATCAATATATATAGCAGTATAAAATAGGTTGATAGCAAATAAGCTACATAAAAGCATCAATGTTTCACTCCCGCACGAAATCTGGATTCGTTCGGGAATAAAATCTGGCATCTTTTGTGTCGCATACTTGACGTATATATATATATATATATATATATATATATATATATATATATATATATATATATATGTGTGTGTGTGTGTGTGTATATTACACTACAAATAAACTCTACTTCCGTATTTATCACTGTTGCAAAAAATACTTGCAATATATATATACACAATATGTCATATCATCTTCTTATACTATATGCGTATTTCTTTGAACTATTAAACTATATATATATATATATATATATATATATATATATATATATATATATATATATATATATATATATGAATATAATAACACTTTACATATATAAATAATATATTTACCCAGTAGACTATCAGGATAAAAACATAGCTCCATATAGTGTATACTACCAACCTATCTCCCCTATCTCCCCTATTCTCTTTTATAAAGCTCTAATAGTAGCGAAAAATAACTGTGACTTTACTAATACTACAATTAAAATAATTACTCTGGCAAGCAGATCAATCCTAGAATTGCATGTCAAATACACCCCTAGCGGGTTTGATATTACTATGGGTGTGTCAGTTTCTGCACACATTACTGACCTAGTGGGCTTATTCTTTTTAATCGAAATTAGGCATGATTTTAAAAATATAGACAAGTCGGTCTTTACGGGGATGATGCTCTGTTTGTGTCTAGAGACAGTCCAAGAAGATACAGCAAAACTATTGAAGCGTGGCATGCTTTTTTTAGAACCTTCGGATTATCTATTGCAATTGATCTTGAAAGAAAAACCTCTAATTTTCTTCGATGCCACTCAAAACCTTAATGACGGATCATACAGCTCTTTCCATGAACCTTACTTGGCTCTTCTCTATGTGTACAGATTATCAAACCACGTGAAGGCAATCATTAACGCAATAGTCCCTTCGGTATCGAAAAGAATATTTGCTATCAAAGCGATGTTTAACAAGAAGGCTCAGTTTTAGAACAATGCTCTCATTAACTCGGAATATTCTAATAAAATAACATATAGGCAAAACCGACATCAAAACAGCCCAGTAAGTGTAATTGCATATAATATGACACCATGCAATAACAACTACAGGAAAAACAATAGTAATAACGGTAACCAGCAAAGGAATTCCATCAAATCTATTGAGACTGTGCAACAGCTTTAGTATACGCCCCAGGAGAAAAAAAACATCTGGTTTAACCCTCCTTTTAACACTAATGTTAAAACAAATATCCCTAGGGTTTTTTTTCATAATTCTAGAAAACTCATTTAAAACTCCGCATAAATATAGTCCCATCCTAAATAAAAAAAATCTTTAAGAATATATTAGTCTACTCTGCCAAACATTGCCCACACAATTATAGCAGCCAATAATAAGAAAAG
This sequence comes from Sepiola atlantica, assembly GCA_963556195.1. Classification (NCBI taxonomy): domain Eukaryota; kingdom Metazoa; phylum Mollusca; class Cephalopoda; order Sepiida; family Sepiolidae; genus Sepiola; species Sepiola atlantica. The sequence continues at coordinate 35,438,206 of OY744548.1, forward strand.
TAGATCGATCACATCTGAGGAAAAACATTCTAAGCCCACATATACTTGGAACTGACAGCACTCTCGTTAATGCCCACTAAATAGCAATTGCATACACACTGACGTGGTTGCACGATAACTGCCTTAAACAATCCAACAACGAACCCTAGAGCTCCTAGTAATGACAGTTCGAATCAATCTTCACACCTACGTTTTATAAGACCACACCAAATATCTCCTGCGACTTTCCATCACGCCAACATATTGGCAACGGCCCTCCTATAGTCTTTAACACCAAGGATTATTCTAATATTTAGTCGTTTGATAGACCTAACTTAGATAAACAACCCAGTTTAGACAATAATAATATAGTACCTCCAAATACATCCGATAATGGGAACATTATTAGCTTGAGTAGAATGGCTAATCACAATATATACACTAATTTTAATAGTAATGTCAGTAAGAATAAGACATCTTTGACTTGCCTTGTAAAACACATTAGATCTAAAAATATCCCACATTGCCTAGAATGGTATATCCTGAAAAAATCAGGATCATACACACCAGTCTCCAAAGCAACCTGTGCAACTCTAGGGCAGTTTTGATAGACACGGCTCGTAAACGATTACACTTACTAAAAATGAATCCGTGTCTTGATGTAGACATAACAGAAAATTAAAATATGCAAAATTTAGTCCACCACCTAAACCTTTAAGATCCTATCAATACACGCTTAAGTACATTTGACACTAATTATTATTTACCTATCTCTAACCAACACTTCTTATGATGAATCATATACCATATATTGATACACCTTATTTAAAACAAAATATTTTTAAAGCTTATTCTTAGTACTTTTGTAAATTATATTTTATATTACTAGTAATTCCATATCCTCTATATTTCACTCTACATCTAATTAGTTTGATATGCTTCGATATACACCAATATCTATATATTAATACGCTAAGGTGTACGTACGTGTGTCACGCTTATGGCAAACGCTCTGCGCATGCGTGCTGCACCTAGATTATTAACAACATTTAATTAGTCTATTTTTGCATCATTATTTAATTTTTTCATTTTAGCGCAACGGTAAGCGACGTAGTAATTTTGTCTTTGGCCCGAATGGTTTATAGTTCGATCCCAACCAACCGCTACGATTTTTTTTTCTACATTTCGAGGGGATGGGGAAGAAATAATACATTTTTTTTAATCACCTGGTCAAAAAGTACTTTTTTGTGTTGCTTAAAACTATTTTTTGTTTTTTATTTTGGCGTTTTTAGGGCATGTCTATTATTTTTTTTGTTTTTTTTGTTTTTTGAACGGACGTTAAGCAATGTTTTTTTTTTCAACGATAGTTTGAACTAAGTATTTATTTTTTATTTGCACCACTTCTTAAAGTGTTAAAACATTTATTTATTATTTTTGGATGGTAAGGGATCAGTATTTATTTTTTAAATGTTTTGAACGGACAATAAGCAATGTTTTTTTTTTGTTGTTTTTTTTCTCAGTGAAACACCGAGAGCGTGGTCGAAAGAAAGAGAGAGTGTGTGTTCGTAAGAGAGGGAGGGGGGGATGAATAGAGAAAGAGTGAAAACGCAATAAAAACAAATAAATAAATCGCAAAAAGTAAACTTACTAACAAATAGAAGGTGCTTTGTTACATTAGGACCCGCGCTAACTTTGACCCCGTCGTTAGGGTTAGGGTCAGTGAGGGGTTAGGGTTAGCTATAAAGTTCAGGGTTATTGGGGGTTAGGGTTAAAGTTAGGGTCAGGGCCAAAGTTAGCCCAGGTCCCAATGTAACAAACTACCAAATAGAGACGTAAAAAATAAGACAATGACAATGATATTGTATAGTTAACATCTGAGAAGTTAAGTTTCTTATTTTGTGTCACGATCTGACACTCCCATTTAATAAGATTTAGTATTTACTTTTGCCCCTGACAACGGGGGAGGGGAGTCGCGACCGATAGTGATTGCTGAAGAGACAGCTTTTACCCCGACAACCGAGTAATATAATAAATATATATATACTTCCATCCCGTCACGCAAAATTTTGGTGAGTAAGATATGTGCATATTTCTAGCCACCGGATAATATTATTAACAGTAAATTATACAGATTGATGTAGAAAACACTGTGGAATTCCTTTTTTTTTCAGTGAAACACAGAGAGCGCGTACGAAAGAAAGAGAAAGTTTGTGTTCGTAAGAGAGAGATAGAGGGAGAAGATAGAGAAAGAGAGAGAGAGAGAGAATAAACGTAATGGAAAAGTGAAAACGCAATAAAAACAAATAAATAAATCGCAAAAACTAAAAAAAATTTTAACAAAAACGAAAGTGAGGAAAGTCATGATTCAAAGCAAAATAAAAAAGAAAATCTAATCGAAAACAAAAAGTAACAAGCATAATTTCGTTTTATTTCGGAAGCCTGCCAGTTTTTACGGTATATCAACCCTGTTTAGTAGAGTGCCCATCGTACACGCGTTATTTGAATGCAAATTATGAATTTTTTAAAAATATTTCACTCTTATCCGAGGGGTGCTCATAATAAAACAAGCGTAACTTACTAACAAATAGATGGTGTTTTGTTAGATTGGGACCCGCGCTAACTTTAACCCCGTCGTTAGGGTTAGGGTTAGGGTCAGAGAGGGGGGTAGGGTTACCTATAAAGTTCAGGGTCATTGGGAGTTAGGGTTAAAGTTAGGGTCAGGGTCAAAGGTAGCCCGGGTCCCAATGTAACAAAGTACCAAATAGATACGTAAAAATAAGACAAGGGCAATGATATTGTATAGTTAACATCTGATAAATTAATTTTTTTTATTTCAAATATTTATTTAGTTATATTGTCAAATTCGTCAAACAAAAATGGCGTTCGCTTATTTTAGGTGAGGTGGTCGCTAATTTCAGACTTTATAAAAGGCTAAATTGTCCGATTACAGTAGAGGATCTCTTTACATTAGCGGCTAACCCGAGATGTAAGGGAAGGGCGCCACATTTCCCCAGGACTGCTTCATTGTCCTTGATCCTGACCTTATAATACTGAGAGTTTTAGCAATGTTTGTTTTAGTCTTTGCTATGACTCAACCGAGGATAGAACTCTGGTATCCCGTTTCATTAGCGGAAACGCTTACCAAATGGGCCGGTTTCAGGCTTACGGTATATATTTATTTATTTATTTATTTTATTTTTTAATATTTAAAATTTCTTCTTCTTCTTCTTCTTCTTCTTATTATTATTATTATTATTTATATATTAATACGATAGAGTGTGTGTTATTTATTTTGTGTGTCACGATCTGACACTCCTATTTAAGAAGATTTAGTGAAGAGACAGCTTTTGCCCCGGCAACCGAGTAATATAAATAAATATACATACTTCCATTCCGTCACGCAAAATCTTTGTGAGTAAAATATGTGCATATTTCTAGCCACCGGATAATATTATTAACAGTAAATTATACAGATTGATGTAGAAAACACTGTGGAATTTCCACAGGGTCCCGCTAGTAATTATTATTACATTTAGTACAATTACTATTCTATCATTATTATTATTATTATTATTATTATTATTATTATTATTATTATTATTATTATTATTTGTACTCACTAGGAGTTCTCAAACAGATGATCGTCAATGATTGCTCACCGACAACAACCAGTGGTATTTCCTGGAGTCTGAGTGACAACAAGCCTCCCAAGATTTCTAATATTCTTCACCACTTTTCGAAAACTATGCGGTATAACAACAGCCTCTTACCATTGATTTCTCGCTGGTAAGGACAATTGGTCTTCTCTGGGATTTGGGTGGTAATAAGCCTCCCCAAGGTCCCAGCATTCTTGTCACTTTTCCAGTGGATGTCTGATTTATGCTGTCCATCGTCAGTCTTGTCATCCTCGTCGACCCTCTACAAATATCTTGTCTGTAGTCTAAAGCGTTTTATCCGGACTACACATATATATATATATATATATATATATATATATATATATATATATATATGTATACATATATATGTATATATATATATATGTTATAAAGGTTTATATAGATGTTAACCCATTAACACTCCAGTTTTATAAAAATTGTTCAATAACAAATTAAGATTTATTTAGTATATATATTTGTTAAGTATACAAACATCATTGGTTACATATGGGCATACAGGCATAAGTTGTAATCTCCAATATAGTATCTGTTCTGGTCTAAGAAAGTTGACTCTCGATTGGAGAGGAAAACTGAAAAATGTACGCACATATGTGACCAACGATGACTGTATGAATAAAAATGATACTACGCACGCGTGCACACCCCCACACACCTACACACCCACACACACACACACGCACACACATACACACACACATATATATATATATATATATATATATATATATATATATATATATATATATATATAGTTATTATGAATAAATAAATATCTATTATATCCCTGGACCAGACACGCACACACACACACACACACACACACACACACACACACATATATATATATATATATATATATATATATATATATATATATATATATATATATGTATGTATATATATATAGATATATATATATATATATTCCGTTTTTTTTTTATTTTACACTTGTCAGTATGGAATTACGAAACCGCATCGCCGATCGAAAACATCTACATATTATGTACTCTGATTATGTCATAATTATGCCACCGAACAAATCACGCTTTAACACGAGATACATTTCCATGTTATTACTGTAAACACAAGTAGTGTGATTCTAATGAGGATTCTATCTCCCAAGAGATAGTACTATGCAACGTGGCTATTTTTTATGAATCATCAGCTTATTTACTCTCGAAAGGGCTTAATTTAATCGGAGCTTATTATTAATTATACATAAATACATATTTTCAGTATTCATAGACACACACACATAAAATAATTAAACCAGAAGAAAAATTTCTCCGACTATGCAGATAATCTTACAAAACAAAATGGCTGCCAGATGTGGAACCGCAGCGAAAACAGTCTCGCAGGGAATGTAATTTATACTTTTTTTTAAGGTTATGTTACATATATATACTTCTGGTTTAATTATTTTTGACAAAGGGTCGTCTATTTTCCTGAAATATTAAATAATGATTTTTTAATCACCCGGACATCACACAAACAGCTAAAAACACTCTCGCTGTTATGTAAGATTTTAGGAAAAATAAATAGTAAGTCATATTTCGTATTCCATGTATTGTTTTTGTTCCTTATAACTTGCATCTTACCCGGAATTTGCATTGCCCACTACGTTTCAAAAACATATATATATATATATATATATATATATATATATATATATATATATATATATATAACACTGGGCAACAATTTTTTTAACTTTTTTAATGTTGTCTAGATTTTTATAACTGATGTACGGTATTTTTGCACTGCTTAATCAGTAAGTGGCATTCGTTTCGCTGCATTAGGTTCAGTTTTGTGTTTAGCTTAGTTGGAAAAAAAATCAGATCTTGTGACAACATCGATTACATTTTTGTGGCATTATCAGCTGAATTTTGTCGACACGTATCATCCTAAATATGTTTCTAAGCGTAACCAATATATATTAATTACTGGATAGAAACATCGATTACTCTTATCTCAACAGGAGGCATTGGTAACGGTTAGTTCAAGTAAATTGCATGTTGCTTCACCACTGTCACACGTCAGGACTTGAACTTCCGTTTCCTCGAACTCCTAGAATACACAGCGTCAGGTAGATCTCTCTTTAAATTCCAACAGTAGTAATCCATCATGACTGCGTCCCAGCGACCCAGATACTTGGTCTCTATCTCCTTATTGACCTGATGGAACCTCTCACACTGCTCGTCACTCATTGAACCCAGGTTCTTAGGAAACCGGTCTATATGTGAAAATAGGTAGTGCATCATGACGCTCATGTTGCAACCAATGTCTCCGAAAGGAGTCCGCATGTTGTGGATAAATTCATCATAGTGTCTGGCCTTTTTGTTGCCTAAAACGTTATTCACTACCAGAACAAATTCCTTTCACGCTTTCAGTTCCATATCGTCCATTGAGTTTTCGAACTCTAGATCTCTGATGAGCTGACGCATCTGAGGACCGTCAAAGATGCCAGCTTTCAACTTCTCATTGGTCAATCCTGGCACAGTCTTGTACAAGAAAGTGAAGCAGTCAGAATCCTTATGCAGAGCTTGATTAATCCGGGCTGTATGTCACGCGAATGGAAGAGTATACTGTCTCTGCCCACCAACGGGTCGTTGATGATGTTCCTTTTTAGTAAGGCACCACTTCCTTTCACACAGGCCAGTTCTTCGTGTGATGCTGAGCACGGTCCCTACTATTACATATGCACAAAAAACATGGTTACTAGTGGAAGCCACACTGTTGTCCAAACAAACAGTTACTAATTTTAAGGTTAACACACATTAACCACTCATGCTGATCACAACCAGTTTTCTCCAACACATACTTCATCGCTTTATACTTCTCCTTCAGTGTAGTCCGGTGAGCGATGTTGACAGAGGAAAACTGGTAGCCGTAGTGTAGCACGACATATTTAGGTGATCGCTTGCTACTGTCAATGAACAGTCTCCAATCTTCAGGGTCGTACTGTGCCATTAATCCAGTCAATAAAGCTGATTCTGTGGCTGAACCTCAAACAAATTGCTAACAAAGGTTTTTAACTTAAATATTTGGCATGAATAACCTCTCTATCGGATAAAATAAAACTTTACCAACATTTGCCTTGCGGAAAGGGATCAACCAGGTACATCTTTAAAAATTGCGGCAGATTCTAGCACCCCTACTCTCAACTCAATTTATGTAAATTCGTCTTTAAAAATTCCAAATGTGAAATTGGATTAAACTAACAGTTTTCATAAAGTTAAATATAATTATAACTTCTTATGCCTTATTTTTTCTCTGTTGATGTATTTCTGCAGGAGCTTAATATTCTGCCATATTCTAATTTCAGGTTGGCCAATGTGAAGTACCGATACTTATGGATGCTGATAAGTATGCTAATTGCAACACTGAACTATCCAGTAATGAATAAACATTCATTGTAAGACAGATGTGTAGCGATTTCATTAGCAGAGCTTCTGAACAACGTGAGGTACAGATCATAATTCAGATTTATCAACGTCTTCACTAGAAATGCAAGCAGCGTTGGGTCAACCTCAAATACATAGAAATTGACAGTAAAAACAGGTCTACCCATGATGAAATGCTATCCCGTGCAAGTCGCTCTTTGTGTGTGTTTAACTTTAAAGAGCATTGTCTTTATTGTGGTTCTAGAGCAACATCTGATAGAAAGAACAGAGGTGTCGCATGTAGAAACTATTGAGTTTAATGACATTGTGATAAAAGTTTGTGAGAGAGTTCGGAAAAATGATAGCTAGGCATTCACTGTTAAAGGTAGAATTAGTTTCAGAAGAAGCATGTTATCACAGAACATTTTTTGCAAAATGTGGTTCGAATAAAAACATTCATAAGGAATTATCTTCTGCTGATTCTTCAAAGAAACAAACCCTTGATAGACTAAATATTCAGAGAGAAAGAAGTCATTTGTTGCAAGTTGCTAAATATTTGCAGCAAAATGACGAGGATCGGCTCACCATTGTCGATCTTGTTAAAAAAACGAGGAAATTCTCGAGGGCACTGGCGTTGAACCATACAATCTCTTATACATGAAATCTCGATTGTTAGACAAAATCATTGTGATAAGAATTAGTAGAACCATAATGTACTTACATTCTTAAGTACAGCAAAATGTATTATTCATGAATTCTATGCACAAGGTCGCTCAACAGACAATTCAGAATCAGAGGCCGTTAGAACCATAGAGACGGCAGCCAATCTTATCAAGAATGACATTAAAATTATCCAGACAAGTACAGAATATTATCCGTCTAAGAATGATATTGATCAGGATGTGATTCTTGAATATCTTCTTAAAACATTGTTGATTTTTCTCAGGAAGATATTTGCAGGCAAAGACAATGATTTGAAACTTGCATCAGTTGGGCAAGCGATAATCCGGGCTGCTAGATCTAGAGTTCTCCTTGCACCTTTGCAGTTAGGTTTAGCAGTGAAAATGCGTGATCAATTTTGATCGAGGTTCTTAATTGACACTCTGAATAAGCATGGCTTCTCTTCATCTTACCCGGAAGTCAAGAAATTCGAAAGATGTGTTGCGCTTGTTCATGGCACTGAACCTCTCTCTTCTGTTGAAACTGAATTTGTGCAGTTCGTACCTGATAATGTGGGCCATAATGTAAGGAGTATTGAGGAATTCAACACATTCCACGTCATAGGCATCATATCATTTTTTACGGTTAGGAAAGTTAAAGCAAAACCAGTTCCAAGGATTCAGGTCATTTCAGAAGACATAATAAGGGTTTGGAGAATCAACATATAGTACCTTGATTCACAGCACACCAACAAACCACCATCGACATTTAAAGATCTCCAGTCTAAGAAGAGGGTAGATTCCATTGCTGATGTTGACATCCTTTGGGAGGTTTCACTAATTAAACATACGCCCAGATCTGCATCATCAGGCCTTATTAAGTCAGTGCACAAAGAAACATATCCTGGGAAATCAGCCACAGTTTTTTTGTACAATAATTGACATGGACCCTGGTAACCCAACCTGTGTGTACTCAACCTTATGTTACATTAGTGATTTAGTCAGGAAAAACAACATTACACAAATTCTAACATTCGATTAATCACTTTAGTACAAAGCAATAATGATAGTCGAGTCACAGCTTAGTTCCTATCCCTTGAAATCATTTGTCTTGCGACTTGGTGGGCTCCATACACAAATGAGATTTCTGAGGTCAATTGATAATTTGATAACAGGTTCTGGATTGCAAGAAGTGTTTGAACTCATGTATACTGAAAACACAGTCAAGCACATGCTAAGTGGCTAAACAATTGCAAGATCCATTCGTGCTAACTTCTTAGTTCATGCTGGTCTGAATGCTATTTTGTTAGCGAAAGCCTATCATTTGCCAGTTTCACAGGTCACTCAGTATGATCAACCCAACACTGATGCAGAAGAGTCATTTTCTTCATAATGAAGACCTGAATGGAGTCTCAGGGGCTATTGAAAAGTCTCTTCGATTCGACTGATACATTGAATAAGGTTCTGTCAGCAGAGTCTATGACCAGGATTTGACAGAGAATCAACCATGTGAATGATGCGATAGTTGCCCACCGAACAACAACATTGTGGAGTCAATGCATTAATATGGTGAAGATTATGCAATTGTTTATCAAGGCAGAGTGCACCGGAAACTGGGAATTGCACCTTGACGCTGTAAGGTAAATGCTGCAAATATTCGCCGCAGCAGGACACATCCTATATGCAGAGTTGGCCTACTTGTACTTTCAGCTAATAGAAGGGGCTGCCAGAAAGCCATCCTGAAATGTACCAGAAATCTTCCAAAGTATTCTATGTGATTAGACGGAGTGATCGCTACTGGGCTGGATTGTCGATGGATCTGGTTATTGAGCAGGTGCTTATGAGAAGCATGAAGATGTCTGTTGGTCTTACTCGTGGCAGAGGAATGCACGAAATTCAACGATTAGTTTGGACGCTATCACTACTAGAGTGCGCTGAAATCGAGTTTATTATGCAAGTACTAACAGGCATTCGTTATGGAACTAACGACCAGCACCAAGAGGCTACTTTAGCAAGAAAAGAGCGAGATGTGAGGGATACATGGAAGCGTCTTGCGCTTCACGAGACATATGACCCTTTCACGGAATATCCGTTCATTTACAGCATTTGAAGTGGAATAACTGGAGACAAAAAGGTGAATGTGGAGAAGCAATCGTAGCTTCAATGGTTGGAGAAAATGTCCACGAGTACACTTTTAAAGTAAGAATAAGGAACTTACACTTGGGTCAAAAGACTCATCCACAACTCTTATTACGGAGACTGTGTGTCCTATTAACCAATCAACCCTCAATTCAGCAGCAGCAAGAATATTTCCAGTATTAGCTTTCTGGTTACCCACCTGCACTTTTCTTATTCTTTCGGACTACTGCGAGAGAGTAAACACCGACTTTAGCAAGCGCAATATAGGAACACACTTCTCCTGTACAATCAGGTCAACAGTCTTCAGACTCACAGTATCCATTAGATGGTAAAAAGACCTTACATCGGATCATATATGTGCTTAATACCGCAGATATGTCACAACTACATATGAAAAATGCATTCTATTTTATGGGTGTAAAAGTGGTCCATCTATTAAAGACCCGACTCACCGACGCCTTGCAGGGCACTCTGTCGGTGTTTATGTGTTACTGACCCATTAAATGATGTTCAAATTAAAAAAAAGAATGTTTTCCTCGCTAATCACGAACACAAACAATTGTTGATCAACTTGCTGGGAAAGAGGTTGAAAGAAGCAGGCTGGAGACGCTGACGTATTGACTGTGAAGACTGCTCTAAAACTGGCACAGACAGGAGAAACCATTTTGATAGCAGATGACACTGACCGATTGGTCCTTCTATGGTTTCATGCCAATAGAGATGATGGTAACAACATCTTCTTTACGCCACAACCAAAATATAGTGCAAAACGTGTGAAAGTCTGGAACATCAAAGAGATGAGGAATACTTTTAAGAAATGGTGTCTGTTCTTACATTTCTTTCATCCATGCACTACTGGGTTGTGATTCTACATCCAGTGATTATGGAATTGGAAAGACAGCATCCCTTCAAAAGGGGATGAACAATAGAAACTTACTCAAGCTGCCAGAATGGTTGGCAAAAATAGCAGTGCAGAAGAGGTTATTGACCTGGGGAGAATCTTTAGTGTGCCTGTACAATAGGAATGATGAGAAAACATCAATCATGACCGACGGGAGCGTTTTAAGGAAAAGGTTTCAAAAAGCTCAAAGTATGCTGAGGCCAAATTATTGCCACCAAAAAGAGCAGCTACGAAATTCCATAGCCTTCGAGTTTACTTCCAAATTCAGGAATGGAATGTAGAAACCAGCTAAAAGCTGACGGGTGGGCATGGAAAGTTTCAGATGGTAAATTACAACCAATCAAGACCGACTCGCTAGCTGGTCCTGTAAATTTGTTGGCTATAATTAGGTATAACTGTTCTTCAGGGTGTACTACAGCAAGATGCAGTTACACGAAACATGGCATTGATTGTTCAAACTTGTGTGGTAATTGCAAAGGAATCCACTGCAGCAACTCACCACAGCCAAATCTTGATGATGATGAAGTTACTTTTGTACTGGTTCTTGACATGAAATGTTCTTTGGTCCGTTCATAAACTTGTTCTGTGGTGGGTATGCAAGAGCCTGGTTCCAGCCTTCGACCAACAGACCAATCCTTAATTGTAATATGTACTTATTGTGTACCTATTTTTATGAATTGTAAGGAATTACTGTAACAATGGTTTCCTTTAAAAAGGCTAATTAGTCTGTTTTTGTAACTTGTATATTCATATTTGTATAAAGAAATGAAAAAAATATGAGAACAATGACATGGGCTAGTCATTTTCTGGAGTTTATTATTAAGCATATAGCTACCTATCATTAGAATTTAAAACACCAAGTAAATGTCAATCTGGTGGGGCCCTGTGTGGGTTTTCATGCAAAAACTATTTTTTAATTTTCTAATTTAATAAGTTTTTTTTTGTCAGGAAAACCTTTTATTATTGTCAGTTATTGTGAAGAATAATTGACATACATGTCAGAAAATGTCAGGAATGTTTTGTCTAGAAATTTTCATATCGTTAAGTTAGATTTTAAAGATCGCGCCCGTTTACCCTTTTTCGCAAGACTAATTTTGGTAAACTTTTTTTATCTGAAAAAGAGGTTATTAATGCCCAATATCCAAGTTAGCAAAACCTGAGTAAGTACTTTGGTTTATATTCAACCACATTTTGCCTGGACTACATTCCATGCTTGAGCAGAAGCTTCGCAATATCAGCACAGTACATTAAGTCTTTCTCTTCAGAGAACACACATATTGCAATAATAGTTAATCCAGTAGAAATCCCTTAGATAAACCGGGGTGGGGTGTACGTTTCGGGTCTCAGACCGATGTGTGTGTCTTGTATCTTTGTTGGTCTCTGACGTCTGACCGTTGAGATTTGCACTTATCTTGAAGATCAAGCACTTGACGCAAACTCGGTATATGTTTCTGGGTTTAACTGATAAAGATATATAACATCCACCCACCAGATAGCAATACCCCACTCAAATATAGACCCCCATTAATGTACTGTTTAAAACTACAAATAAATAAACTATTTAAATAAAACAGCTATTATTATTAAATAAAATAAAACAGTTAAAAACATAATAAACAATGAATGAAATAAAATATTGATTATAAATTTAATACCCCCACACAGAATCTTCTGAATAAACTACGCAACACAGCTACACTTAAAAATAAACACACCTTTGAAACAGTCAACATCAATCATCAATAATTCAATTATGCTAAATAAAACTTAATTACGATTAAAACCCATACATGAATCACTTGATTTTTTTTTAAATACCCCATTTAATATACGTTTCGAAAATGAAAAAACTATAAATAAATAATAAAATAAAACACTTAATAAAATCAAACCGCATTAAAAAAATACAAAACTATAAATAATAAAAAATAAATAAATAAAACACTTAGAAAACCCAACAAAATGTAACTCTGAAACCGGTACATTCTCCAAAAGGGACACTTCAGCAAGACACCTGATAACGGCGATTCCGTTTTCGATTTCGGAATGCTGAGGGGTCCTTATGGGTGATAGACAGTTTTAATTTTATTTTTAAGCCAGTCCATCTGGATGAAACCGGTGTACGACTTATATATATATATATATATATATATATATATATATATATATATATATATATATATATATATATATATATGAAAGAGATCCTGAAGTCCGAGTTTTTTTAAAACATGTTATCCTGTCAAACAGATGTCTCGTCCGGTGTAAATCATACGTGTTTTCCTCATAAGAAATATGAAAGTATGGTTATCGTACACCTTAACGAATTATTTGTAAACCCATATATATATATATATATATATATATATATATATATATATATATATATATATATATATATATATATATATATATACATATATATGTTCAACTATATTTAACTTCTTGCTGTTTAAAATGTTATGATTTTTTATATTTTTGTCGTTTTCTTATAAGTATCTAACAGCTTACCCCAGTACTGTATTGGCTGTTTGATTTTTATTTTGTCATCCTATTAATAGGGGGTGGGATTTCGTATGAGTGGTTACTGTTTTCTATCTCATCCTTGAACATTTTGCATGATCTAACATTCTAATAAATGTTTTCTTCTTAGTTTTTTTTTTATTAGCAGTGCGTAATTGCTTTCGATTGTAGCATCTTCCACGTTACGAAACGAGTGTACAACCATCGAGAATTCTGTCATTCCAAAGGAAATAGAATTAACGTCTGCATTTTGGTAATTGGACTTTAACTTTCCACTATATATATATATATATATATATATATATATATATATATATATATATATATATATATATATGGATATATATATATATATATGGATATATATATATATACATATATATATATATATATATATATATATATATATATATATATATATAAATCAAGAAATAGACAACAACCTAGTAAAAATATCGTCTTCATTAATAAATAACATCTTTTTTGTGGAATAAACTTCGATGTAAGTTTACATGCAATTATTTCCCAGACAATCTAATAAAAAAGTAAAATGAAAATCTATGACACAAAACAAATACTATTTGAAAACAAAAGAATAATTTTCATTCAATCTCCTTTGCCTGGTGAAGAAAGGATTAATGCAATTCGCAGACAATAATGGAAGATCTTCTTTGATCCTGTAGATTAAAGCCGAAAGTGAAACAATTATGTGTGAACAGTTTCCTTCGCATGTGTTGGCAGATAGCAACATAGATGAAAAGAAGTCTTACTTTATATGTTTTACTTATCTCCTAAAGAATAAAATCTGTTGGAAAACATTTATCGACTAAGAGAATAACACGAATTTTGCAGGAATCATTTTTACGCTACTGTGCATGACATATACAACTCTGCTGCAGCTCTGGTGAAACAGGTCACATGAATTGATGAAGAAAATGTCTCAAAGAATAAAGAATACTATTTAAAGTATTAGTATATAAAATTGTCAGTATATTGTTGGTACAAATGAAATGTGACATATAAAAAAATGTCAACTTAAAACATTTATGAACCAAATAATTCAATATTTTAACAAACTAAGATAATAAAATGATTATGTGTACGTTTTAGTTGGTCATTGCAACTGTCGTTTAAAATAGGAGTTACATCGCTAAACACATCGATTGAATAAAAACATGTATTATTGAATGCGTCCATTCATTTAAAATGTTTTTGGCCGTTGATTTTCATCTCACGTTTAATTTTAAATAACCTGTAAGTATGCCTATAACTCTTAAGTTCAAAATGTAATGGTTTGTCGTGTACAAATCGGCTTAAACAGTCGTAGTACTTTCATCGATCTATATCAGTTAATAATAATAACAATATTATTGATATAATAACT
>OY744548.1:35457853-35520353 GCA_963556195.1 Sepiola atlantica
AAATAATATATAATAATATAATATACTAATAGTGTTAGTTTTAAAGGCCGGTAATGAATAAAACAGCACGGTGGCATATTTACAAATGTGTGTATTTGAAGAGGAAATCAACAGTATGTTTCAGAAATACTGCTAGTTTTTCGTTGTAGGCTCTTCTCTACATGATGTATGGAATAACCATTATAGAGAAACGACTTCTTTCCTACAAGATATTATTTTCACTTCTTAGCAGGTGAAAAAATAAATAAGCTTGTTCAACCTTATTTACATGTTTTTATTGTTAATAACAAACGTAAAATAGACAGACCTCTGGTTGATTTTTCCGTGGTCGAACAATTTACATTTTGAAACTTTGTATTGAGAAAGATTTCAAATCTCAGTAAGCCCCTAAAGAACCAAATCCGTTTTTATAAATCTTATATTAAAGAGATTATGTTCGCAGACTTCGTACACCTTGTGCGTTAAAAGTCCCGTATGGCTTTTAACTTTTCGCTGTTAATGTTGTAATTAACACTTTAGCGAGCATACCATCTAAGTGTTGTTATAAAATCCAACATCGCTAGTTGTAGTTATGGTTATGTTGTATATTACATAAGACCGAGTGCTCGTCGCCAGTGTTGTTTGCGACATTAATCCGGGTAATGGTGTACCCGCATATGTCCGAGTTCTTCGTGACCATTGTTGTGACTTGAATGCTCGATTACAAATGAGAGACACATGAGTGGATATACATGAGGTGTATTATAGAAGTATAGAATAGCATGTTACAGAGATACCGTCCGTCCTACTTCGTAGGCTCCTCTATAAATAATGTTTAGAAGAGTAAATATAGTCACGATATAGTGTATATCACGATAACACTATACCAAATAGTACTATGTAAATATTCTTATAACACGCTAGCTACACAGAAACTTATTTTTGTTATTTGCTATCAACCTCAGTATATCCTATGAAATGGAACATGACCATTTCTGTTTGGATTCTTCTACTGAATGTATATTTTCATAAAACACATAGACACACATACCCACACACACACACACACACCCACAAACACACATATATATATATATATATATATATATATATATATATATATATATATATATATATAATACCATACAGCATAATGATGTAAATACGCCGGATTTTTATATGTCACCTGAATTAAGCGCAATTGAGCGTGGCAAATACCAAATGATTGACTATGTGCAAATATTAGGCGATGTATATCATCATACCAAACTGAGATATACATGCGGCTTGAGAATGCATGTACATTTGATATTCCCTAGAAAGTCCCTCGATCAGTGGAAGTTGGATATCTGCTCAAGGCGAATACTTCACCGGTTACATATACATTTTTATATATATATATATAAATATATATATATATATATATATATATATATATATATATATATATATATATATATATATATATATATGAATACGTGGGAATGTTTTTTAACCTATCCTAAGTATATTAACATCAACGTAGTTCATGTTTATTCAGGTTTTGTATAGAAGAGAATACATTTTAGAATTGGCTCGCTACTTAAGGATGCACCCTGGACCTTCCCGTAAGAGTCTCCGTTATCCATTTTTACACGCAGGCAGAGTGTCGGTAAAAATATGCAATATGGATGCTTCCCACATCAGTGCAATATTAACAGCATTTAGTACAGCATCGAGCCCTGCCAGAGTTATGTGCTGCGCATCATTTGCCTTGCGTAACCAACTTTCATCTTCCATCACAGCTCCATTGCGCTCCAGTGACACCTCGATCGCTAAAGAGCTTGTGACACCCTATACATCGAATTTACGACAGTCAACACACTACTTGTCTCGCAAGGGGTCTCTTTCGTGCACTCTCGCAACGATTTATGTGATCATCGTGGTCAATGGAACATCATCCACCTCATCGTCCCTGACCTCGGTGACTGACACTGCTCTCCTCTTAATAAACGCTCCTGTAACTCTGATCTACTTACTAACCGGGAAGTGCCCGCCTTTTTTTGCCGCACAAATTGACTGCAGCACGTCGTGTGATGCTGCGTGGCATACTTGGGTTCTAGTTACTCGTTCATATCTCAGCATATTGCACCCCCAAACTTTCAGGCCAAGTACTCGCGCACCGTCCTGCAGCCGGTCAGGTTCCTTGCTTACAAGCCCAAAGTTGGTCAAGTGCTGCCTCACTTTAGCTGCGGACACTATACTTTCGTCTATAAAGACATCATCGATATATGCTGATGTTGCCCACCTCATAAGGTCGTCCTTTGTCAATGCAGCATCTACGATGGCTCGCATAATGGCCGGTACCACATTGAGCCCAAAACCAATGAGTGTACAGAAGTAGCTTTTCCCCTCTAATATGACAATGGTTGGCCACAGGGATTGATGCACATGCACCTCTAAGTACGCTCTCCGTAGATCGAGCACTGACACATTAGAGGTTTTGTTCGCAACTCTCTGTGCAGTATAGGCATGGATGTGCCCATTCAGATCGCGAAAATCTTGAACTGATCTTACTTTAGATGCGTTTCGCTGGAAGACTACCATTAGCGGACTTAGGCTCATTGGGGGCCCTAGTTTTTCAACAGGATAAGCAAGTAGCTATCCATTATCCAGCCACGTCCGTAGCTCATGTCTATAGTCTTACCGGATTTGAGAGGGCACTGAGTATTCAAGCACCCTGTTGTTAAGTTTACCAGGCTGTTCATCATCTGACCACTTCATCGATGTCGTCTACACCTTGGCTTGTTCGTCAAATACAGGGCGAACATCAGGTATCTCTATCTTAATCGCAGTGGAAACATGAGGATCTGGTTTGTAGAAGATGGCTTCGCCAGACTGGTCAATGCTGACTCCACCCAGCATTTTAATAACATCCATCCCTGGCAGCATGTCGAAACTTAATAGCTGACTGTCCACGACGAAGACATCGACCTTTATAGGACTTATATTGGTTATTGCCAACAAAATGGTTCCAACGTCATGCCTCTGGATAATTTTGCCGTCAGCTCTCTGCGTTCATTCTCATCGATCCACACTTCAACAGTAAAGAGGGCTTCTCTTAAATAGACTGAGGGGAAACTGGTGCTGATATATCTCCTCCATTTTCGTTTCCCGGACACTCAGATGCAATATATTCTGGCATCTGTAGCACTGCATCTTTCCTCGCGATTTGTATATTGGACCATTACGCCCTTCACCGTGTAGATACTGGCAGTCTCTTGCGAAATGGTTTGGACTAAAGCATTTATAATATTTAATGCTATCATTAGGTGACACAGTGAGTATCGTCCGATTGGTATTATACTGAACCGGTTGTATAGCTGCCGCAACTAATTATTTTTCGTATGCCATGATAGCCCGTGTTCTTGTTAAAATCAGCCCTTGAGTCATTTCATCAATTCTCGATGACGCCCGAAAATGTTGCCTTACGTGACTCAGCAGTCCTGCTACAAAGCGCACACCCGCTATTTTTCTGGGGGTATCTCCCCAACAAGGAGGGCTCAGCCAAAAACACATCTACAGTCTCACCGGGTCGTAGCCGTCGCATCGTGAAGTCCACATATGCAACACATGAATCAGTTGAAAACGCAGTTTCAGTGCCTGCTTGACATGATTTATATCTACCCTATGTCCCTTGCCTAGCTGTCTATAAACAGCAAGAGCACCCCCTCTTAACCGCAAGGGAAGGACTCCCGCCACTTCGTAAAATTGCACAATTCACAAACAAGTCTATCCATTCTACTATCCGGAGATCAGTGACAGTCCCACTAAATTCTAGAATCAATCGGATGCCGAACCGCTTGCTTGTCATATTAACGCCGAAATAGCTTGAACGAGTCAATACAACGTTTACAAAAATAACTGCGGCACTTTCATCTTCTTTTTCCTCCTTTCGCGCTTACCTCCCAACGAATCTAAAAAAATCACGCTTTGTCGTGCTCATTATAGCAACGACATCACACACATGCTAATGAGCCACAGCAAAGCCCCAGCTGCCTTTTCCTCTTAAAAAAAAATAAATTGAACTTTTTGTGAATGGGCCTTTCCGGGTACACGCCCGCAGCTCTCCTCCGCACAAGCAGCAAACCATTCCAAACGTCTTCTCTTCGATCGCCGCGGACAAGTGTATTGCCCCATCGCAGTCGGCTGCCTCTCCTGCTCTTCGCTACACGGTGAGGTGGGGCAACGTTGTTTTTGGACTGTGATAACCGTGGATGCTGTTGTTTTTTTGCACCATAGTTGAATTATGCTTTAGATTCACGAGACGCTAGCATTCTACGGCGATATGCTGCATTTTAATTTCTGCATGTTACTCTATTTTTACAAAATTCGTGTGCAAATGTCTGCTTGCTCCGCCGATCTAAAACCACACACAAAGAACTAAACATTTTAATCCAGCGTACGTGATGGAAGATATTTTAAAACGTTCACATTCTTTGTTTACAATGCCTGTATAAGTTGAGAAATCGGTCGAATCATACTTCGTTATGCTGAGACAATTGAAACGCATATTAAATTACGAAATCTGCTCACTGAAAATCGGCCTCAAAGTCTCCACCGTGTCGTCAAAGTTGTAGTCACGTGAGTGTTTATGTAGTATGTAGTTTGCATACCGAACGTTTTCTGACGTGCAAAGCTTCTGTAGCAAAGTTTGACTTTCCAGTTGTCAGCTTGTTCCTTGAATTCTACACGGAAAAGGTCCTCAAAGCATGACAACCACATACAGAACGTCGATTTAGTTAGTGGGTCGTAACGGAACTCTGTAAACGATTGTGCAACCAATTATGCCGATGTCGTAAGCTTTTTCTACGAAAGGGATAGTGCAGGTGTCTAGAATCTATCCGAAAATAATTCCATCAAACATAATTGTTGTTGCATTAATTGTTGTATGGTGCAATCCATCATTAAATATGTAAATTTGCGTTACCGTGATTCTCGTCGCTAAATGTTACGTCTAGATGTGTATACGTTTCGTTATAATTACAACTCAGAAAAATGAAGGAAATACGGAGTAGATCTTTTAACAGATTTATTTAACAAACACACAGATAAAATTTAAATGAAGAAATACCGCTGAATGCGATATGCTTGTTTTATTGTGATACCGTTATGTTTACTTTTCACGGTCCGCAGACGACTTCTTTAATCCAAGCGTGATAACTCTTACTTTTTGATTCAAGGGAAATAACTCGATTTTGTTTTGTTAGGTCGCCCTAACATAGAATTGACATGAAAACTTCCGGTTTAAATTTTACGGCATTAGTTAAACATCTCATGTGGCTGCGAACATATACTATAATGTTATATTAGCCAATAAGCCAAGGATCCATACAAAATAATATTTATATGACTAATCATTTTAAATGAATACAAAACAAAACTTGATTTAATCGAAATCTATAATTGATTCTTCTCTTAATCGAGGTCGAATAGTATAGTATCGGTGCTGTTTGAGTAAAATCACACTCACAGGGGTTACATCCTAATTTTATGAAGAGTTCGGGATCCTCCATGAACTGCTCTTTAATATATGTAATATCGATTCTGTTGTCATGAGACTACTTTCCCTAGGACTCTTTTCCTCTTTTTGGATAGGGGGCTGAGGAGTGGTAGTTTAGTATCTGTTCTGATGTCATAATACTATACGTGTTACTTTAGTGAAAGGATGCTTCCTAGTACTAATTACTTTTTTTCAAAGGTGATAAGGAAGTATATGTTCTTTTGTTATGATACAAAGCTACCCGCCATACCATCTTCTTTTCAGTCGGTATTATACATATATATATATATATATATATATGTTGGTTTCTTCACTCTGATACATTCTACCAAGAATTACCACCTCTTTTATTGGTATGAAGTGATAAGTCCTCGTCCATTGTTGAGTAGTGCATTGTATTTTAATTCGTCATGATATATTACTCCCGTGAATTTACTTTATCTTTGGGAGAAGTAGAGAATAGCGGGTAGTACAGTATATGTTCGTTGCTCATGAATCCATCATTTAATGATTAGCTTCACCTTATTTTGGGAATGCTGGGAATGTAGTATCTGTTATGTAGTACTAATAGCTTCCTCCCAGTAATCAACTCCTCTTTTTGGGGAAGTGGATATTGATCATACGTAATGATAATCTTTCTTTAAGGGTTACTGTAATATATGCAAGTCCAGCATGATATCATTTCGATCAGGCTCTTCAAAACATGACCAAAGTGATTATATATTTGCGAGTTTATATATATATATATATATATATATATATACATATATATATACATATATATGTGTGTGGGTGTGTGTGTGCGTGTACGTGTTGTCAGATACTGAACGCTTATATTGTTGCTAATATCTTCCAGTAATAACAAGGAAGGTTATATGATACTTACAGATTTTTGCCCTACAAATAATTGAATCAACTGAGGCATAACGCTCATTCATTGTATACTGTGTACACTTCTTATCTTTTTTTTATGTAAAACACGCACTTTACAGCTCTCATATGCCATTTCTTAAGAACATGTAACATAATTATTTTACTCTTGGGACATTACTTACATAAGATTTATGAATAGTTTATTTTCGGTGTTGGCAGTGTAATAACCGAAATGGAAACAAAGTGTCGTTCTTATTTTTTTCTAGGTTTATATGACCTTCATACTTCCAAGAAGTGTGTATATTAGTTGCTTATATATATATATATATATATATATATATATATATATATATATATATATATATATATATATATATATATATACGAGGCTTGTCTGAAAAGTATCCGACTTTCATTTTTTTCGTGTGAAATACAGACGATAGGACGGCGCAACAATACACAGTGAAAGAAGCCACCTTCATGCGCATGTGTGAATTTTATCACCGCCTTCTATGCGTTTTAGTCGCTGCCAGTGGGTCGTTAGGTTAGGTTTTACAGAACGTGTTCATCGATTACCGATTCTCTCAAAATGACTGTACGTGTTCAGCAAAAGTACTTTATCAACTTTTGTCAAAAGCTTGGTGATTCTCAAAGCAAAAAAGTTCGTAAGATTCAGCAGATGTTTCGAGAAGATGCGATGGGTGTAACATAAATTAAGGAGTAGTTCAACCGATTCAAAAATAGTCGAACATTAGCAGAGAATGTCCAGCATTCTAGCAGGCTCCAAAATCGTCGTTCAACCGTGCGGGAGATCGCCCAAGAGGTCGGAGTTAGTAAAAATTCCGCACATGCAATTTTGCGTGATGATTTGAACATGTACAGACTAGCTGTTAAATTTGGGTCCAAGTTATTGTCTCAGGAATCAGAGGACCTATATGTCCAGTTGAACAAGACCTTCTGGAAACCGCCAACACTGATCCTGGGTGTCTGAGCATCATGATACCCGGAGATGAGTCATGGGTGTACGGGTATGACCCAGAAACAAAAAAAAACAGTCGTCGCAATCGAAATATCCCAACTCTCCAAAACCAAAAAAAAGCGAAAATGGGCAGAGCAAAATCAAGGTGATGCTGTATTTTTCTTTAATATCAGTGAAATTCTGTATCATGAATACGCACCGGAAATACGAACAGTGACCAAAAAGTACTATCAACATAGTTGCTGGCGCCTCCGTGACACAGTTCGGCGCAAAATACAAGACATGTGGACGGCGAAAAACTAGCAACTGCATTACGACACACCACCCGTACATTAATTCCAATTCATCAAACATTTCTTGGCGAAACATGTGAAGATAGTAGTTCGCTAACCTCCCTAATCCCACTGCATGGCTCCTTGTGACACCTGATTGTTTCTAAAATTGAAGACGCCACTGAAAGGCTTCTTTTTATAGACTACAGATTATGCAGTACACGACGGCGGGGATGAACACTATTCCAAAAGAAAACTATCAGAGGTGTTTTCGGCAGTAGATGGATAGGTTGGCTAAGTGTGTGTAAGCACAAGGGGGGCAATTTGAAAGAGATTAAGGTACCAACCCCGTCAAGTATTTGAAATAGTTTTTTTTTTTGGTCTAAGGTCAGATACTGTTTAGACAAGCTTCGTATATATATATATATATATATATATATATATATATATATATATATATGTAAGTATAATGTTTTGTAATGATGAATTTGCTAAAAAATCTCTACAAGAGCTTAATATTTTTAATCAAACTCGCGGAACCCAGGGAAGGATGTTTAATTAAGAAATTCCAGGCACCAACTATTGAATTATTTGCTGCTTAAAATTATACGATATAACCGCAGTCCGACAAATTTTATGTAAAACTTTAGACGATGGCTTGCTACCTGTACATATGATTGGCGTTGAATTGCAAACTCGGAGTAAAAGTGTGGGTTACTCTTAAGTAATGACATTTTTCTTTAAAAGACGGTGTCAGTTAAAAGTATATTTTACCAAAGTAAAGTAATGAAAACGAAAAATAAATCGATAAGAAAATTGATGTACTTTTTTATTCTCTTTTAGTTGTACATATTTGGTTTCGTTTGGTTGGTGTGTTTAACAATATATCAACCTTTTTCGGCTTATTAAAGTTTTTTATATGTTCAAATTTATATTCATAGTGTTTCGTTTTACTGTTTTGTTTCACGGCATATCAACCCTTTCCGGTTATTTAATGCCGAATCCGATCATTTTGATTAGAGTGTTTATGCTTTAAGATCGTTATGTGTACAACTATTTATTCATGATCTTTGATTTTGTTGTCGGAAAACAAAGCAACCCCCAAAGGAACAGTTTTTCTTCGGAGTAGTGTTGGTGGATGTTTAATTGGCAATATGTTTTAAACATAAATTAGTGTAACCGAAAGTAAAAAGGAACAAAGAAAACCACAATAAATAACGTTCATAATAAAAATCAAAACCGAAGGAAACAAGAAAAGAATTGCGACGTAAAGACGCGAGTGGTTTATGAGCGGATGTATGAATAAAATGTAACTATGACCTCACCGAAAGAATTTAGAATTATATTCGTTTTACTTTGCTTAAGAACAAAGTAAAGAGCCAATGCTACAGAAAGTAAAAAGACATACAGACTGAATAGTACGTATAAAAAAGCAAGCACAATAATAAAGAAAATTATACTACGTAGAGACGGAATAGATTCTATAATTTGTTAAAAGAAAAAAGAAAAATAAGTACGAAAGTTATTACTATAATGTATAGTAATCCTTTTTATGAGCAAAAAAATGCATGCATTTTTAAACTCTAAAAAAGTAAATAAAAAATAAAAGAGGAAATATTCTATAATTGGTACTAGGAAAAGTAAATTACACAATCAATATACGTAGGAAGCGAAGTACACTTTCTTATGATCAATCAAATGTCAATATAGGTAAACATTAGCATAAACTAAAAAAAAGAGAAATGTCACGTAGACGGGAGTGATTCTATAAATTAAACATGGAAAATGTATGAGGAAGCGAAGTAGAATTTCTTATGAAAAAGCAAGTGTATGATTCTGTAGATTTTAGGTAAAAATAGTATTATAGTATTATAAAGCGAAGTACATTTTGCTATAATCTTGCAAATGTATGTATCGGTAAACTTTAAAACGAAAAACAAACAAACTAAAAACTTACCCATACAGACGTCTGCTTAATGTATCCGTAATCGAAATAGAATACGAAAAATACAGCTCAATGAATGTAGAAAGGGTAGAAATGAGTTTTTAAAAAAAAATATTGGCGGACATTTTTTTGTTATTCTGGAAGATGTGAAACTTTCACAACGAGAATATGAAGCGTAATCTAGTATTCAAGTATAAAATCACCTTTTAAACAGGTTATATGAATTCAATGAATTTTCTCGGAGTTTCCGGTAATGATATGATTTGTTTGAAATGTATCGTTAGATTGTAAAAATGCTAAAGAAACGTAAATAAAAGTGAAATTATGTATATAAGTATAAATACTTAAGTGACTACGTTAGTATTATAAAACTGTTTTCATACATTGTATGAAACTAGAATGTGAAATAAAGTATTCTAAATGTTTACTAGACACATACTCTCATGCAACAAATATCTAAGTATTTTCGGCGGTAGTGGGAGTAGATTTTCGCGGGAAAATGAAAACTCCTTCGACAACTTCCTCTATGAATTGCCGTGTATGGAGATTCAGCTTTCCGGGGTAAAAATGTAAGAAATTTTTAAAAGTGAACGCATATTTTCTCGAGAAATAAAAGTCATGAAAATTTATTTGCCACAAAAAAATAATAGAAATGTGTGTATTCTATGTGCCCTCCTTATTCTTTGAGAAAAATATATTTAACACACTTCCTGAAACTTGCACACGTCTGCCTCGAATATTCAGCAGAAAACGTCTGTCATTCTTCTTTAAAGGTATTTTTAGGAGAGTCGACATAAGTTGATTATAAGTAGATTCTTCCAAAACGCCCAAAATAGCACGATCCCTGGGATTTTAGCTGCGCTATAAGTCGGACATAAACATGATTCCCTAAAAATTGCTAAAGTTGGTTTTGCAATAATCTTGTATTTTTGTAGATGTTTGGGCTGGATCACCATCCTGTTCCCATACATAATGATCATCTGTGTAGTTTCCTATAAGCCATCGCAATATCTGGTATCTCAGAGTATTGTAGTAAGTAAAACATTGATCCTTTCATAATTTGTAGAATTTTTTACCCATTATCTTTTCATCGGAAGGCATGACTTGATCAAATGGTTTTGTTTGAATGTCCTCTTAACTTCAGAAGTCGGTTTTGCGATACATCTGTAATTTCTGCAGGTCAGAACCGCATCAACAGTGAATATATTTTCATCTAAAATGATCCTTACAATGAACGGCATTTTTCTGGAACAATAAAATAATCTTATTGCACCTTTCCAATCACTGTCCCTCCATAGCTGGTGTCAAGAAGAGATTTGGTGTATTTGTGTAAGATTTTAATTTCAAATTATATTACATCGCATTTTTCATATTTTCGTT
The DNA here is from genome assembly GCA_963556195.1 of Sepiola atlantica. Lineage (NCBI taxonomy): Eukaryota > Metazoa > Mollusca > Cephalopoda > Sepiida > Sepiolidae > Sepiola > Sepiola atlantica. The sequence continues at coordinate 35,468,824 of OY744548.1, forward strand.
GTCTACCTTAAGTCCAATTGCCATTGTTCTAATGGATGTAGTAGGATCTGTTTAGACGTTTTGATTGAGAGTTTTAACAACATATTTGTTGATTATTTACATCCAGTTCATTCTAGTTTTGCTCACAATCATTCTATTCTTAACATTGTAATCATTTTTTCTTAATACTTCAACAATTATTGACATCTATTTTGATGATAAGATTGAATTCAGCAGCTCACACATTTTTGACATTTGCTTTCTTCATTACTTATTTGAGAAAATGTGTCGTAAAGATGATAGGTTATGTATGATTATGCTATACATATATGCTGCGTTTCAAAACAATTAACAGTACCTCAAAAACAACATAATGTTCATTGTAAATTTTGTATCTTCTCCCTGTATATATATATATATATATATATATATATATATATATATATATATAATGTGTATACATTTTTATTGATACAAACATTATTGGTTACATATGTGCATACATGTTTCGGTTGCACTTTTCCAAAAAAGTAAACCTCATCAGACCAAGAATTATTCAGGAATGGATGGATTTGAAGAATTTTCTATCCTAAATAACTTTTTTGATAGATCCCAAAAAGAGTTATTTAGGATAGAAAATTCTTCAAATCCATCCATTCCTGAAAAATTCTTGGTCTTATGAGGTTGACTTTCTTGAAAAAGTGCAACCGAAACATGTATGCACATATGTAACCAATAATGTTTGTATAAATAAAAATGTATACTTATTAACAGCTCTACTTTGTATTGAGCACTTTTTATAAACACTTGAGTTTCTACGGATTTACATTTACAGAAACTAATACAATACATGTACTATATATATAATCACAAGTATATACTATTTGTAGTGACACGCATCGTATTGACTCTATCTTGATCTATCCTTCATCCCAGTGCAACATATATGTTTGCATAGTTGCATCGTGAGTCTTTTATTATTTGCTCGACAGAAGTTTTATGTGATATCGCCAGTTAACTATACATCTCGTTTTGCATCCACAAAACTACATCGCTGATTATTTTCTCTCCAGCAGTGTCCAGCAGATGTGTTCTTCTCTCTTTTATTATGACTGTTATCTGAAGAAAGTGGTTGTAGAGTTGCTTCCTGGTGGTCTGCTGCCTGCAGGAGATTAAGAGCAGCTCTAAAAATTCTGGAGTACACATCGTAAATATGTCTTTCTAATCATTTAGTAAAAGGTCGGGTACTACTTTAATACACGAGATATGATGTAAAAATAGCTTTAAAATAGTAACGTTTCATCTTAATAGAAAGAGTTGAATCCTGGATTGCTGGCATATAGCCCATACCAGCACAACATTTTCTTGATTCGCACATTTAGTTTACTTTCTGTGTAATTTTTATTTGCGGTGTTTCAACCAAACTAGGTAAAATCAAAGGAAGCGCGAGAGCGCTCTTCTCCCTTAATAGACTTCAAGAATTATCTGTGTATACGTACGCACGTACGTACGTATGTGCCATCCTGTATCTCATCAACTATTTGATGGATTCAGCTGATTTTTGACAGAGATAGAGGTTCTCGGGTCTAGTTGAGTGCATTTTAATTTCAGTTTACCATATACTTGAGTTTTCCAGAAAATCCGAAAAAAAACTTATGAGAAGGCATTGTATTCAGACATAGCCTTTACAAAATTAGTGACACTCCATGAAAAATGCCAGTATACTTAAACTATATGCCCTTAATAGGGTTAAGATGAAAATTCAAATGTACAAAAATGTACAAAAGCAAGGAAATTCCCAAATGTGTACACTTTTATTGTCATTAAGGTTATGACTACATATCAATAAAACCATTTAATTATCACATAACTACAGTATAAATCTCTATGCATGAGTTGCTGAAGTGTGTGAGGTGCGTGAAGAAAAATTTTTACCAGTAAAATACATAGCCATGTTGTGCTCGCATACCCTTAATGACAATACAAGTGTAAAAATTTGAGGATGTCCTTGCTTTTGTACATTTAGTGTATATGAATTTTCATCTTAACCCTATTACGGGCATATGATTTCAGTATACTGGCATTTTTCATGGAATTATCAATATGTTTGAGACGCCTAATTTAAGGAAGACATTTTTTCATGAATATTAAGGAAAATGTTTTCAGTTATACTTGTGCTATCCAATTTGCGATTATTTCGAGAAAGTGTAGTAGTGCTTCTAATGCTTAGTTTTATCAGCTAAAATTGCTAGATCATCCGCATATCATTTTCAAATATATTTCCATAATAAACTCAAATCCTATGTTTTTTTTCAAAAGTGCTCACTACAAAGTTGAGCTTTTATAAAATTAAATATACATTGGTGTCAGCCGATACAAACTAATTTATGCTTCGACGTTAGCTGCGCCATAACAAGACTGGTAATAAAAGTTAAAATCAAATTTGAAATCTACCCAGAAAAGCAAAGTTAAAAAAAAACATAGCAAGAAATGAAATAAAAAGGTCAAGGCAGCGAATAATAATTTAATTCGGTCGAATAGTCTGAGATATATCCGGCTAACAAGATAAACATGCACCCGCTTGTGTACCCCCTTCTCACAACGTCGTGTGATTTCACTTCCCTAACTGAAATACGACACAAAGTTACACATTGTTTTGTCAAATTATATATTTTTCTCAAAATATAATTATTTATGTTAAAATTACTAAGATATGCTTCTATATTTATATGAAATAAAATTAAACTATCTTTTGAGTTAAATTACTAAGATATATATATATATATATATATATATATATATACATATATATATATATATAAGCGGCGTTGAGCCTGGCCAGTACTAAATGGGTGACCATTTGGGAATACCAGGTGCTGTATGTGCTCTCTGCTTATCTCGGCATTGTTTCCAGTCGTCTTGTATTACTACTTGCCATTGAAATCAAGCAATGCCGACTCAGGAGAGCGGTTGTTGGGATTGCGCAACCCTTGCTATTATAAATTCACGCTCGGGCAGCCCCAGGTGGAGCACTCATACGTCGAAATCGACGAGAGAGTCCATCATATATATATATATATATATATATATATATATATATATATATATATATATATATATATATATATATATATATATCTAAATCTAAAAACTTATTTAAAGGTCATATCTAAAAAGATTATGATCAGAATAGTCAACTATATTTAATCCGAATTAAATATTAATATTTCCCTACGAAATTATTAAAATAAGTTACGTTTTATATCCAATAGCCATCGGAATATGCTATATCACTTGAATTATAGCATAATTTCATGCACCATATTTTTACAACTTTAAATCAATTAACGTTCATTTAAATAAGTGGTGGCTAAACATAAACTCCTAACGTATTATTAATGATTAATTTAATTTAAAACTTCGAGTGCCCAACAAATGTTATACTTAATTTACTAGTTTACTAAAAAGTTACACCGCTGTAAAAACGTGGATCTCATACCGATTTGTTTAACTATACTATTATTTTTTTTATTCTTAATTTCTAGTGTAATTAAAAACTTAACTTCCAAATTTATTGGTTAACTTAAAACGTATTACACTATAGCAGTTTTTGAGAGTAGGAGTGTAGTTATTAAGGGATATTGTAGTTTACATGATATATTTAAAGGTTAACTATAGTGAGTATACTAGGTGATTACAATACACACACAGGATGAATTATTAGAAATGTCTATAATGAAATCATATCTTATCTCTCTGATTCAAGAAACAATAATTATCAGGGAACATAACAGTAGCCAACTTTACACTAAGACAAATAAAAGAAGTTAGGTTGCGCAGTGTAGGTGTCGAAACCTTTTTTAATGCTCACTTTCAGAACAGGTACTACATTTATTTGTTTATGAGAGTGTATGTAGTTGGATAATGAGGTGATTTTTCCTATGTGAGTTATTAAATTATCTTCTGCTGTTTTGATTTCATATGGATATGGAAATGTATCTTAGTAATTAAAAAGGGCTAATTATATATAGGAAAAGATATTTTAGTATTTTAGTTAAAATTATATAATATTCAAGTTATTGAAGTGAAATAACCATTACACCGGCCGCTATAGAGCAAATAGACGGTGAATTAGAATGACTAGAGAACATGGCTGTCATTTCAAAAATTGATCACAGTGAGTGGGCTACACCTACAGTTTATGTTAAGAAAAATAACAAGGAGATTCGGGTTTGTGCCGACTTTTCCACAGGCTTGAACAAGGCATTAACAGATCACTATTACCCTCTTCCAATCCCTGAAGAAATATTTGCGAAACTGAGTGGAGGAAAATATTTTTCTAAAATCGATCTCAGCGACGCTTATCTTCAAATCCTTGTCGATGAGGAGTGTTCAAAACTGCTTTGCATCAATACCCATAAGGGATTATACAAATTTAATCGACTTCTTTTTGGGGTCAAGGTCGCCCCTGCTATTTTTCAACAAATTATGGACATGATGTTACATGGGATGGATTTCGCAGTAGGGTACCTGGACGATGTGTTAATAAACAGTGTTAGCAAAGAACAAGACTTATGTAAATCAAGTATTCAAAAAAATCCAGGATTATGGGTTTAAAATCAAAGATGAGAAATGTACTTTTATTCATGGAAAAAATAAAATACTTAGAGCAAATCATCGATGAGCAAGGAAGAAGGCCAAACCCAGATAGGGCAATGGCGATACGGAACATGCCTACTCCAGAAAACATTGCGTCTCTACAAAGCTTTTTAGCGTTGTCGAATTACTACAATGTGTTCGTACCAAACATGCATAAACTAAGATCACCTTTAAATGAACTGTTAAAGAAGGACCAAAAATGGGTATGGACGCAAGAGTGCGAAGAAGCGTTTCAGAAAATTAAAGATATCTTAACGTCTGACTTGTTTCTGGCACATTATAATCCCAAGCCTGATATTGTAGTTGCAACCGATGCCAGCAACTATGGTATAGGAACATGCATATTGCACAAAATGGATGATGGAAAATTTAAACCCATAGCCCATGCATCCCGAACACTTCTACCAGCCGAAAAAATACTCTCAAATTGAGAAAGAGGCTCTAAGCATTATATTCGCGGTAAAGAAATGTCATCGTTTCCTGCACGGTAGAAATTTCTGTTACAAACAGACCACAAACCCTTATTAACGATTTTCGGTTCGAAAAAAGGACTACCACAACACACTGCGAATAGACTCCAAAGATGGAGTACCATTCTTCTTAACTACAATTTTCAAATGGAGTATGTACAATCTAAGAAATTTGGTCATGCAGACGGGTTATCAAGGTTGATACCTAAGCAGACAGAACACTTGGAGGATATGGTGATAGCAGCTATTCAAGCGGAAGCTGAAGTAAAAAAAAACGTTATTAATCCCCAGAGGGGGTAATTTTCAAATGGGGGTGTTACACCGGCCGTTCTTATACAGGAGAAACTGCACCGGTTGTCACTATAAATAGTGCGAGTCACCAGAGAAACAGAGAAGACAAAGCACAGTCTTGTAACGTTCTAGCCAAGTGCTAGTCACTTTCTTACTTTGTTAATATACTTGTTAAACCAACCCTCGACTTGCCTTCCTTTATTTATTATTTACTGTTGGACCACTTCAACACAATAACACGTATCTATAGCGGGGCAGAGATGAGAATAGTGGGTTAACTGATTGTCTGGTTAAAAAGATATATCTAAGACTGTTGACAAAGTAATATTATGACATTTTCATCTATTTCTATTTCTTCAACATAGGTTTTCTGAGTGGATGTTAAAATCCGATTTTACATTTTAAACAACAGTGTTGTGAAAACGTAGCTAGCGTTGCAAACCAGATTGACTAGTGTCGGCTGGCTCTAATGTTCATTTGATTATATATATATATATATATATATATATATATATATATATATATATATATATATATATATATTACTATTTCATGTATTCACATTAAATTTTATAAGGGGATACAATTTTTATGGAGCAATTTTCAGTATTACTTCAACAGTGCTCGATTGTTGAGCCTGAAAATTCCACCGGGGATGAAACGCATGAGCGTCTGTGTAGCTTAATTGCCTTATATATATTTACATGACTTACTATATATATATATATATATATATATATATATATATATATATATATATATATATATATATATATATATATATGGATATATATATATGGATATATATATATGTATAAATATATATATATATATATAAATATATATATATATATATGTATATATATATATAAATATATATATATATATATATATATATATATATATATATATATATATATATATATATATATATATATATATATATATATATATATATATATATATATATATATATATATATATATGGGTGCAGGATCCAATAAGTGGCCAACTACCTCGGATTTCAGTCCTAATCAAATATAGAATAACCATGTTTGAGGTTTGAGACGAAAAAGTGGATAAAAATCATCATGTTCAGTAGAATCAATCTCTCTCTCTCTCTCTCTCTCTCTCTCTCTCGCTATATATATTTTTATATTCATATATATCTTATATGTTCCGCTTTTTGTCGGCAAGTCTATAGTTTTCATTATTTATTGTTTTTCTTACAATTCCATCACCGCCGTCTCCTGTAAAAAATCCCCACGTCAAAAAATGCCTACCCCCCTGTTCAAACCTCGATCACCTCAATTAACTCTTAGAAAATATTCATCTTTTTTATTATTAATGATGTTTTCGTTTCCAATTTTTCGTGGTTGTAGCTTATTATTATTATTATTATTATTATTATTATTATTATTATTATTGGTGGTGTGGTTTCTTCTTAGTGTGTGTGTTATCATTCATAAGTTCTGTTTTCATCAGTGCACTTATCAACACAAAAGCATGCTCGCATTGCTCAAAGCCGGGGAAAAACATATTTAATAATGAAAACCGACCGAAATGAAAAAGAGAAAACGTGTTTTTAAAAAGTAAGTATTAAATAAAACTTCACGGCATTGGTGACAAATAAAAATGTACGACATGAAAATACATATCGTTTCATATACACATACACATACACACACGCATATATATATATATGTATATATATATATATATATATATATATATATATATATATATATATATATATATATATATATATATATATATATATATATAGTTATCTGATAGTTGATGAGAAGGTGTTTTAAAACCCTGCTCAAAATCTCAGATTTATAACTACTAGCAACATTTTGGCTCGGCTGCCGCGTCAGAAATGAACGCTCACCCGTAAACCGATGACGCCTCAGTTATATTTATTTGGTGGTCAGACATTGATGTTGTTTGTTTCGAACCAAAAATATGTTTTACACCATGCCTAAATTTGTGTTTACCCTTGCCCACCCAAAGAAATATTTTTAGTTTAAAAAAAAAAATTTCGAACCCCCCAAAATTTCTGCCCACCCTCCCCAATTTTGGTTTACCCAAAGAAATATTTTTAGTTTAAAAGAAGAAAAAAAGATTTTTCGACACCCTCCCCCCAAAATATATGCTCCCCTGAAATGTTTTTTACCCTCCCCAACCCAAAAATAAATATTTGTAGTTGAAAAAAAAATTGGCCCCTCCCCCACAAAAAAAATTTCTGAATACCCCCCCCCCAAAAGGCGCCTTGGTCATATCAAAGAGCCAGTTTTTAATATTCATTTTTTTAATATGCTATTGAAGGCGCCGACGTCATATCAAAGAACCAGTTTTGTTATTCTTCCAAAATGGTCACTCATTTAGTAATCCCATGCGTTGCTTAACTCCGACTTACAACACAACACCTTGTAATGAAAATAAAGAATAATAATCTGGAAAAATCCTCTCACAATGACGTCATTGCCGGGATATGCGTACATTAGTTTTTAATAGTATATACTATACTATTTCATAAGTACAATAGTCTTAAATAGTATAGTTTCGGCTTCAGACAGACAGATACTTAAACTCTGTTGGTAATAGATATACAAGATGTGATGTCTTCTCATGCGTACGCTTATTATGGTTAAATAAAGTACGCGTTTTTTAATGAATTATGGCAACTGTTCAGGATGTACTTGATTAAAAATTATTATCTTGTCACAAGGACAGTGATGGTCATCTAAGTATGATCTAACAGCATAACATGTCTTAATTACTACCTAATGACTATGGATCAAACTTAATGCAAAACTAGACTATTTTAATTTTCAATTTGAAGGGTGTGGCACTATTTCGTAACCTGAAATATTTTCAAATACTCCAAAGAAACAGACAATTTTGAGAATATTTTTAATTGATGTGATAAACATAGGTTTCTGAATTTTAGACAAAAAGATTATGCCCTCTCTTTGCACTTACTTTCGCAACACTATATTGATGTAATTATGCCCAATATTACTATTTACAAAGATCAGTTAATTAGTTCAGGATTGAATCTCATGCGTTAAATATAAAAACATATACACACCTTACTATATATAGAGTATATAATTATCTTCAAAAACGTGTGTCGCCGTCTAACGCGCATCAGTGTGATTATACCTAGTAATATCTAAAACCGGGACCATAGTGACTGAGACGAGCGCTCTTAATATTAAGAATATATATATATATATATATATATATATATATATATATATATATATATAAATAAATAAACATATACATATCCCGTTCTTAATAATATGATTTCCCCTTCTCTCTTTTCCTCTAATTTTCTCTTTCAAACTTCCCTCGTGCGCTTATTTGTTTATTCATTTCAGTTTTCAGCACCTTCTCAGTCCTTACTACCCCTCTCTCTCTCTTTCTCTCTATCTCTCTCAAATTTAATTTTCTTTCTGTATCTTTTAATTGATGACGTAATTATGTTATTTAACTAAACATGGAAGTAAGCAGACATTAATCGATCGAAAAGTGCAGTGTGTTCGGACATATTTGACACGTTTTGAAAAAACGAAGTAAATGTCATATCTTGGCTAATGATTGACATGTTTTCAAAAATAAAAATGTATTACTTAAAGTACGTCAAACAAAGGAATACAGCCTTCAAAACCCCCATTAGAGTAACCTGAGCCCCAGTTTAATAATGACAATCAGGCCGTCAGTTGTTTTGCTGGTGGCGTCATACTCAACTGCGACCCACAGAATTAGAGAGTTACAATCACACAAGTTGTGGAAAATGTTGAAAGTGGTGCAGTTCATGAAATACTTCAGACAATGACTTCTGTGTGTTCCTGAGTGTGCTGTACGGAGCTTGGTCCCTAAGCCATTTTATCCACAAGGCGCTAGGCAACATTTTTACTTCAACCAAATACAGCTATTTAGATTGTATCTGAGTCAAATTTGGAGGCATGGGGCAGCATGACATGGCCATAGGTAAAAACAAACCTCAAAACAACTATGATCTTAGGGAAATTTGTTTTCATGGAACGTAAGTATTCGTACAGATTGTTAGCAAGCCACCTGTAGTTGTGTGTATTGTTGGTTTAGTCCTGACAAAGGTCGTTCTCGTTTTAGGAAATCTGAGCGCCCCCAGCTTTATTGCGTGTTAGACCTTGTAAAAAAGCTTTCAGTTTACGCAAGGGAGTTTTATTGGACCTTGCCGGTAATTTGGACTTACGGATCTTGTATAAGGTGTGTAAAATATCCTCGTTCAGCGCTTTCTTCATAGCTGGCACTGCAGTTCTCGTCTCACTTCCCACGATCCGCATTTTTTTGTCAAGATCTTGTCACACTTTGTTCAGGTTTCTCGACGAATACCTTGTGTACTCGCAGTCAAAAGACCAGACATGCTTTTTTCTGTTAGCCACTGATTCAACATCTTTGTTGCAATTTTCAAATTTACATCTTACGGATTTTTAAATAGAGAACATAGATGCAGCAAGATTTTCTTAATTTGTTATCCTGCCGAAATTATCATCATACAGGAAACCGTCTTCTCATATTCATGTATTTTGTAGTCGTCCATGATTCTAAGCTATGAAGCCCCTATACTACACGGAAATAGCTATCCATTGAACTTAATCAATTTTAAGTACTTAAAATGCTTCTGAAATAAAAGAATGTAAAAAAAAATCAAATATATCTTAAACAGCCATCCAGAGGCAGTTGTGCTGCCGGATTTGGCTAAACATTATAAGTTTTCAATGTGAGATTTGGAACCCATAGTCTGTTACAGCAGTCAGCGTTCCGAAGAGATGGAGAGAAAAAGAGCGTGAATCATAGATAACTAGATGGAGTAAGAGTCAATTATAATATCAAGTGCTAGAAATATAGTTCAGATTTGATCAAAGCCTCTTATTGAAATTAACTAGTGTCTCACAAATGGTATCTTAATATTCCCACACAATAATCGAGAATTTCTGCCGCACAATTGAGGACGACCATTTCTCTGTAGAATATTAGTGTATCGTGATAAGCGACCATCAATTTTTTTCGCATATTCTAACTTTCAGATCTCAATCAGAAAGTTATCAGAAAGAATTCATTGCCTTGATTGCATTTGATCTTTTACAATTCGCCGAAAAACTAATCAAACTACACTGCCTCTTATCACGATCAAATGTTCTTCACCAATGTAGATGTGTGAGTTGACCGCCGTGAATTGTATTCCGGGGTGCAATGCTGACACACCGTAGCGTGTTCTAGTTATGTATTTTATGTTGCGTCGCATTCATTTGAAATATTGACAACATTAGTGTGCTCCGTCTTGAATGTATCTGCGAAATCTATCCTAGCTAAACTGAACCACACTTGCTTAGGTGTTAGTGTTTTAGTGAAGGGTTACTATTTGTCGAGGCTGAACACCACTCGCGGATAAAGGGATAATGAGATAAAATGATAGTTTGTTGGAAGGTTAAGAACTCCATAAGTAGATTGATGATTATTAATTGAATGAACTAAGTTCGGTTACTTGTAGGGACGGTTTAGAGCAGGAATATGTTTATATTGGATTTGAAGACGACTATGTTGTAATCTTCAGGAAATCAGTTATACGGTAATGCGTTCCAAAGTCTTTTACGTAGAAATTTCGCCTGATGCAAGGAACACGGAAGAATGGTACGTTATTTTCGTTGTGGTATAAAACGAGTACTTGTTGTGAATATCTTACCATGAGAACTAGTGAGTAGGTAGAGAGAGAGACGTCTGTGAGAAATAAGCTGGAGGGAACGAATAGATCATGTTTGCGTTATTATTTTCACTCGTCTATTGTCATACTTATCCATTATTCCGTGAAATAATATTCCATATTGTTTTTGTAGCTGAGTTTCAAAATATCCGCAAGTTTAAATAGCCGCAAGTGAATATCCTTTTTTTATTGAAATGGCAATGGACATTTTTAAGATGGCTCCATTCAGTATGCGCGTTCAGCGACGAAAATGATTTTTTTTAACCTCAGCGTGCGAGTGTTTTTTATGTTTTGCGTGTGGTCGGCCATTGACATTATCGGTAATTTTGAAAACACTCTGTTCTGTGTGGAGAATTGTTTTTGAACTGTGATTGAACAAGAGAGGATAATCCTTAGATGCGTCTATTCAAACTGCGCGTTTACAGCTGAACAATCTATTTCACACGTAAACCAAACAGAAGGTGATCCAGTAAAGAATGTTCATTTCTCTTCCCTACATTTACTTTATCACAAAATAAACTTTGCTAATCTTTTACTACTCTAGCATTTTTCGTATGCAATGTAATCAATAGTAAAATATTCAAGAAATTCAAAATTACCTTTCTTCTCTCCGTTTTCATTAACAGACTGCTTTTACAAGGAACGTTCGATCTATGAACCACGTTTCCTTTTAATTGATTTCCTGTTAGCTATAACAATGACGTCTTCCTTCCCAATACAACTAATACTTGTAAACCATCCTTTACATAATCAAATCATTTAAAATGCTATCATAATATTTTTTATCAGTTATAATGCATCTCGTTGAGCTTTGTTTTCGAGTAGCCTTGATAAGCGCTGGCTGATTATAATACAATGGAGGGACTAAAGTTATATTTCAGACTAAAGTGTGACAGACAAAACAACATCATATTTCAAATTCAATCGAGACAGGCGAGAAAATATTCCCTTTGAAACTGACAAAATAACATATTTCAAACACCACACATCGACAGCAGACATTATTTAATATGCGTCAGTTCAATATGCACCTTTATCGATTAAACTGATATGAGAGTCCGGCCGACGAACAGAGCCAAACATAGAGGTTATCTGTCAAATTTTGACTAAGATATGAACACTTTATTTCAAATGGCAGACCAATCGATCAACGGCCCGAACAGTTTTAAGAACTGCGTGAACGCATTTACGAATTAAGCTCATAACAAGTTAACATTGTGTAATTGTTATGTGACTATGGCGAAGTGATAACGAAACGTATTGGCTAGCTTGGTGTGCTTAATTCAAATCCATTACATTTCACAGAAACATTTTACTTAGGGTGTTAACAACCTTTACGTTGTCCCTCTCGTAAGAATCTGATGTATTTCTAAGAATATTCTAACTAGAAAAATATCAAAAAGGCATTGATTACAATAAAATCATCTGATGTATAAGAAATGAATAGAAATAATTATGTAATTCTACTCAATTCAATAAATTTTATAAAAAAAAACAATTATTTTTCAGTTAAACCGTCAAAACGAGAGGATGACTTTACACCTAATAGTATAGACTTGGCCCGCACCTGTTCAATTTCGTCGTAAATTGCTGTCTTATTATCGCATTTACTACATCTGTAAATCCATAAACATTTATTGTAAAACACAACTTCAAAAAAAGTTATTCTAACATCTCAATTAACCTAGATATAACGCATTTTACCCATACTTACGTTTAGCAGCTATTTTCATTAGTTTAAATTGATTGTTTAGTACGTTAAAGAATGAATCATATATATCAAAATATAAAAACATATATACACACCTAACTATATATAAATAGACATAGGCAATTAATGGTAATTGCTAGGAGAAACACGATAATATCTATTCATAAAAGGCATCGATCGAAGCTGCACATTCAGAAAGTAACATTCTAATAAAACTAATGCGTGACAAACTGTCACAAAATGTATTTTAAAGGTAAGCGTTACTGACCGAATGAAAGACCCTTTAATAGCGATTATTTTAATGGGTCTAAAATTACATATTTTCATTCAATGAACGCATTTCCAATAGTAAATGACGTGTGACAAAATGACGAACATATTATCTCGGAAAGATACGGAGAAGAATCTAGAATAAGAATATTCCACATTTTGTCGAGTTAAATCGACATAAAATATCCATTTTTACAGCCTCTCTCTATCTATGTCTCTCACTCTCTCTGTCTCTGTGTGTTTGTCTCTTTCTCTGATATGGATGACGTCGTAATCCATTAGTAACGTCATGCTCACATGATGTCGTAGTTTTAATGTCAATATTAGGCGATGTAATAGGGTAAACACTTATAATTTCATCAAATGACTTGATCAACAAAATAAATCTCGACGCAGACTCTTTGAAGCAGAACCAATCACAAACTCCAACACAATCAACCAACGTAAGTGTTTCTATAACTTATCTCCATTAATCAGAAAACTCATGATAGTCGTATAACAATTAAAATTAGAGCCTCATTCCCTATATATATATATATATATATATATATATATATATATATATATATATATATATATATATATATATATAAACAGAAATAACTAAAATATCAGAATGAATTGAGACACTCACACATAAATAAAATAGTTAGATATACTTTCTATCTCTACCACACTTGCATATACATATTGCATATTCATACACTTTCTATGCTTATAATAATGGTAATAATATTTTGTTAACTAATAATACGCTAATAATTTAATAAATGAGAATAGATGAATACATTCACACATAAATTAAGAAGTTAATGAATATAATGTTCTTGCCCTTTTTTAACATATATCCACATATTGCATACACCTACACTTAGATAATTATAATAAGTTAATAATTAGTAAGTAATTAATTATACGAAAATAATGAACTAAATAAATAAAAATAAATACATTCACACAAAGATAAATAAACGTATTATATTATTCCAACTCGTTTGTACGCACATTCCCACATATTGCAAACTATGTATTAATTATTTAATGTGACAACAATAAAGTAATTAACAAATAGGAATAAATAATACATTCACACATGAATAAATAAACTTATAGGTATTATTCCCCAATTCTTTCCTTTTTCCATACACTTTCGTTTTTAATCAGAATTTGCCTTTTAAAATAAAAAAAAACTCTTCACGCATTTATATTCATTAACTATAATCATTTCTCTTTCTTCTTGCGTTTTTAATTTGAAACAATAAGTTAAAAATTCCGCGCCCTACCTCATTCCTTCTATCAGTCACGCTCGGTGTTGACATATTCGAGGAAAATACTTTCCCTAAGCTAAAACTAGATCTTAAATATTAAAAACGCCCAGTCGTCACCCCATTTCCCACCTCTTCCCCTGAACTGTATAAATTGCTGCTGATAAAACAGTTAACCTTAATCGCTTGTTTTAATATTTGCTGTTTTCCCACACCCATGCTAAAACCATGCTAAAACCATGCTAAAACTTGAACATTTTCAAACGAATTAAAATTAATGACTGTATGATGTTTCTGAATTTTTCTTCATCCTGATGAAGTCTACAATAAAGACGAAACGTTGATGAATACATAAATAATATAGTTTTTTGCTTTCCGATATAATTTCCAACATATATATATATATATATATATATATATATATATATATATATATATATATATATATATATATATATATATATATTATGTAGTTGTAGACAAATAAGTAGAAATACAATATAATAATGAAAAAAAAGATAGACGTGCTGGTTACTATTTCTTGCCAAGTTTTTAAGGTTTTAGAAGCTCAGTAAATCCAAATTTCATTGTTGATAATTATTGTGTGTTGGAGACTGTAGGAAATAGTTGGGAAGCATTCCTTTCTTTAAACCTTCTATAAAGTGTGGACAGAGTGCTTGTAAACGGCGAACTAAAATTAATATTATTAAGATTTCACAAATCGGTCAACATTTGTCTCCTGTCAAGGTCATATATATATATATATATATATATATATATATATATATATATATATATATATATATATATATATATATATTTGAAGTGAGAGGAACAGAGAGAGGAGACACTTCTGATATAAGTATTTACTTTTAAAGGATTTTAATCAGTTATAAAATTATCATCACTAGCTAAAAAGTCACTAGGAAAGCGACATATTTTTATCGAGTTTCTGTATAGCATTTGAAAGCATAACTATTTTTATATCCGGGAGTTTGAGGACTTAATTCAGTAAAGTTAATAGAATGCAAGACAGTTCTTTTCGTGCATATACGTATGTACTATTTTAATTATAGTATTACAACTAGTAGTATCAGTTGTTTCTATTAATGATAGTATTAATTTTGGTAGTGACAAAACAGTCATTAATAAACACATAACTTATTCTGATTTACACACATTAGAATCTGTGTATAATTCACAGATTAAAAAAACGTTTTCTTTTGTTCTTTTTTGACAAATGAGTCACTATTAAGCAAATCGGAGACCTACTCGAGGACAATTGTTAATGAGATGGTTTGATTGCTAGTTGAATAATTACGAATAGTATGATCGGATTGAAAATATTAAATCGAATGTACAAATCTACATACATGCATATAAGGAGAGAGAGAGAGAACGTTAGAGTTGGAAAATTACCGACAAGCAAGTAGATTTTGAAGAAGCGTTGAATTACTAAAATGCAAACATTTCGCTTAGCGGTATATGTGGAGTTTATGGTGTCGAAACGTATTTCTTTCGACATTGCAAGTATGGAAGCAGAGCAGTGATAGGTGTTTATAACTGGACCATATATTTTTCTTCTGGTTGTTGTACTGAAAGCAAACGCATATATGTCAAATCGTTAAATAAATAGCCTTAACTTCTAATATGTTCGTCCTCGTACGTACGCCCACAATGATAGTACCCGGCTAAATACGACCTGGCGGCCTTGGCTTTGTCTCATAAAATCACTTCTCATAAAATGATTCCTCGTAAAATCAGTTCTCGTGAAATATGTTCGTCAACACTTCTGAGTTGTTTATATAACAACATGTGGTAATCTTGAAGGTGCTATATACACGTTAATGGTCTTGTTTGGTTCGCGCACCTGTTTCTTAATCTTGTGTCTCTAATTTCTTATGCACTCAGAAAAATACACAGTGTTACCAGAAATTAAATAGGTAATCCTAAGAATTTCCGGCCTAAAAACATATTACATTTACATTTTTCACATTTAATAATATTCATTTTTTAAATAAATACCACTCTACCTACACTACCAATTAACCAGTTTATGTTTAGTACACCTTATATCTCCGCCCGAAAAAATGAATATTATTAAATGTGAAAAATGCAATAGTCTTACTCTTCGCTTACTGTGAAACGTTATGTATTAATAGATGTGACCACATGTTCATGTCTGCTTTAAGTATAGACCCCCATATTATAATGTATTTTCTATAATTCTTATGATTTACATGTAATAAATCTGATAAGATAAAAAATATCGTATTTTTCTTTTTTCTTTTAACTAATACATCATCACTTATGAAGTTTAAAGGTCACACACGACTAAAATATAAGGGGATAGATGGATCGTTAGTTGAATGACAAAAATATAAGTAGGTTGGAACTAATTAATGTAATTAACACTATATGATTACTTGTGAGAATTGTTTTGGCAGATATTGATGCTGACAGCTAGGTATCTTACTCACCGTGCTATTCAGATATATGTTAATACTCTTAAACTAAAGCTAATAAATGTTTGAAAATGTTCATTAGCTTCTTTAAGAGGCAGCCAGATACACAAATCCTCTTCCATTATGTGCACATGCAAATTGTGCATGTGAATACAATATATTTAAAGTACACTTCCTAGTATGTCTTCGATTTTAGGGCAGACATACGCAGACAGAGAGGTGTTCTCCTTGATTATATATATATACATACATATATATATATATATATATATATATATATATATATATATATATATATATATATATATATATATATATATATATATATGTATATATAAATATATATATATATATGAAGTGATATATTTCACATATAGCCTATGACCTTCACTGAGTGGTCAGTAATCTACAAGCTAATTTTCAAGCAATTCTGTCCAGCGGTTTCTGTGAACAGCGGTTTGGCTGAAAGATCAGGTGGGCATACAGAGTTACTATTTTATATACATAGATTACTTTCACCGAAGAAACCTAGCATCTTTAATGCACATTTGTTTCAAACTTTCCATCGCTGGGAACATTAGAGGACTCCTTACAACACGTGTTTATCGTCTCTATCGGTTGTTTTTATTCCCTTATTACTTTCACTGGAATATCACCGAGCGTCTTCAACGAACATTTGTTTCTAATTGTTATCGCTAAGAACATCTGTAAGGTAGACGTTTGACGTAATTCAGTCAAACTTTCTTCTATCGTTAATAACATCAGAAATATTGATATATATATATATATATATATATATATATATATATATATATATATATATATATATATATATATCCAAATATTGGCGGAACATCTGTTTAAAGCGCACAATTATCTTAGCGATAACTTCTCCTAATCAAACCAACCTCAGGTGCTTAATCGTGAGCACTGCTACGCAAACGCTTTTGTAAACGGCGAGTATTCAGTGTTATAGTAAAAGGGCCCTCACTGCTTTGTAGGCTAAGGTTTTTGACACAAAGAATAAGGGTGATGCAACCCTGACTAAAACCTCTACAGAAGCTTTGGCCCTGTCAGCTGAAGAAGTCATGATTACGCGGCTTGTCGACTATGCTCTTATGCCAGCAAGCTGAGTCCTAGCCATGTGTATATGGTAGTACTACAAGTAGAGATGTCCACTATAGAATATGTTATTGCAGGCATCTAGGAGAAGGAACCTGTTGTTTAAGTGACTACTGGTCATCGGACTGTTTGTCTGTTACCGAGTTGATCGCTATAATTATGTTGCTGTGCTGGTATGTTTTGCATGTGTGATACATGTATAGATACATTCTGTTTATCTAGCTTAGCGGAATGAATGTAATGAATAATACAAACATTAATTTTAAAATAGCTTGTTGTAATGTCATAACCTAACTTGATCATAATGGTTCTGACCGGCCGAAGAGACAAACAGCACCTCTTGGACAAGAACTGTTACGTTTCAACATTAATATTGCAGCCTTCTCAGAGACAATATTGTTAGAGGAGGGTAGTCATTTAGCGGAGGGCTCTGAATATGTATTTTACTGGATCATGAAACGGAAATGGATAATAACGAACATGGCCTAGAATTTGCTTTTAAGAAATGAGTTGTGTCCAAACTCGGGGCTCGTCCTTGTGGTCTAAATGAGCGTATTATGACCTTGCGTTTGCCTCTAGCTCATCAGCGGTTTGGACACCTTATTTCTGTTTATGCTTGTACATTGGACATCCAACCTTAGCTCAAAAGGTTCTTTTATGAAGATCTCAAAAGATGTATCCTAATTACTCCGCAAAGCGATTAAATTATTTTGCTGGGGGATTTCAATGCGAGGGTGGTTAAGAAATACCAAACACGGCGTCCAGTATGGCGTTATGGAGGTAGAAGTATGAATAAGAGTGGGTTGCGTTTATTGAAAATGTGTTCGGGGCTGAATTTAGTGATTACTAATACGTGTTTCCACCTGAAACCAAAGCATACAAAATACCTGGATACATCCATGATATATGCAATGGCATTTGACTGATACTTAATAATCCATAGACGCGACCTGCAGAAGTACTAAAACGTTCGAGTCAAACAGAATACAGAGTGCTAGATAGATCATCGTCTGGTGTGCTGACATAAAGTTCGTAAGTAAGCCGAAGAGGCGATTTGGCAACGTTAAGTGTCCTCGTAGAATAAATGAATCAAAGCTGAATGATGAGAAACTGCACGAGACATACAGACTAAGCTTCAGCTGATATCGTTTGGTGGTATGCCAGGGTATCTTTAAAAAGTGTGTTTATGAAAAAAGCAGATGTTATTAGGCTATCGAGGAACCCCCATCAAGATGGTGTGATGGTAATAATGCTGACGTTGCACACCTGCTACAGAAAAACATGAAATTTATCAAAGGCGGATTAACCGCGGCTTGTAGCCTCAGGATCTGAAGTCTGGGCAAGAATCATACTTAGCTATTAAATCAGAGTTACACAGAGAACAGATGAAATGTAAGTGGTGGCGAATGTAGGCTCGTTTTATTCAGCATGCCGCTTATGTAATGGACAGCAAAACAATGTATGACCTGATGAAGACAGTCTATGGTTCTAGGTATTCTAGTGTGATCCCATTAAAATGCAAGGATATCACATGGTCGATTATTGAATCTAAGCAAGCAACTTGAGAGATGGACAGAGTATTATATTGAATTGTTAACTAATTCGTCGATAGTCAGTACTGATGTTATATACAGTTTGCCTCAGAGGTTTGTTATTGCCGAATGGATTCCGTACCCACAATCAAAGAAGGGTAGGAGTCTATATGACAGTGTATATGCATTTCCCATGGTGAACATAGTATACATGTATTAGTCTTTCGCTGTGCTGGAAGGCTAATGACAGTTAAAACTAAAGGGTGGTTCCCAAGATCTAGTTTGACAGACATGTTTACCAAGATTGGGATTACTCCATTATAGTTTCTTTCTACAAGGGGAAAGGGAAAAAATAAGTGCGGCACCTATCGAGCAATCTCTCTATTGAATGTGTCAGGAAAGGTATTTACCAAAATCCTGTTGAATCACCTAAATGCTTACATCTGTATGTGTGTGCTTCCTGAGAGTGTATGTGTCTTTAAAAGAAGTAGGGGTAAAACTGATATGGTTTTTATGGCGCCCCTAATTCAGAAAAAGTGTATAAAACGTTGTCCAGATCGATATCAGGTATTTGTTAAGCCGACGAAAGCATTTCATACACTTAATCGGGATGCTCTGTGGAAGGTATTTGGTAAGTCGGGATGTCCTCCTAACTATGTTGGACTCATTCATAAGTAGCACGGCATTATGAAACCACGTGTCAACTGCTATTAATGAATCTTTCAAACCATTGCGGTGAACAATGGTGTTAAACAGGGTGATATGCCCGCACTTACTTTGTTTTTCATCTAGTTTGCTCTAACTCTGTCATTGGTATTTAATAACTGTGATGAAGTTTTGTATCTTTGTTTCCGCACATCGAATCAGGGGAATAACTTACAGCGTTTTAAGACTTCGTCAGGCAAATTCTCTACTGTGGTCCGAGACTTGATTCATGCAGACGGCATGGATGCCGTAGCTCACAGGATATCATGGATAGCTTTATATGGGCTTGTAGAATAATTTGTCTCACAATAAACCTGATAAGACAAAGGCTATGTCTGCCCCAGCCCCTCGCAACCTGTATCAGGAACTGGATATATCTGTTGTAAGCCCCAGACAGATTGTAGTAGATCGGTTGATGTATCTGGATAAGGGTTATTTCGAGGAACGGATCGTTGGATGCTGAGACAAGTAGACGTCTCGACCAGGCTGGTGTTTTTTTGGTCTGTTTGAAAAGCGTTGTGGGCACCACGTAAAATCAAGCTAGAAACGTGGTCCATGTGTATTAGGTCTGTGTTTTATCAACTATGCTTGTGAGACATTGACCATTTACAAAGATCATATTTGTCTACTATAATATTTCCGTCAGAATTGCTTTAGGCACTTATTTAACATCCATTGGGATAGCTTTACCTAACTGCTGGGACTCGCTACTGTTCCAAGCATTGAGTCTCGTATACAAAAACATAGATTTCGTTCGGCTGGTCATCTTGTTTGTCTCACTGATGACAGACTGCCCAAGCAGGCTATTTATGGGGAACTAATTCGGAATACTCGCACATAAAAAAAAACGCGTAAGCGATTCAAATATTGTTTAAAAGACTATTTGAAGTTCTTTTAAATTGATGTTGGAAACATCTGTATATATGCTAATTTAAAAAAAAAAAAAAAAATGAACCTTAAACACTTAATACAAATCACGTGTGCATTCACGTTCTCATATTTGAAAGTGGGGTAACAACAGCTAACCCCTTTGGCCCGGCTAGAACAACAAAAGCGGGTAGGCGAAAAAAACACAAATCCGATGACATCAGGATATATTACACACCGAGGATGCCAAGTTATTGGCGAAATATCTGTATCACTTTAAACTAACAAAAACAAATGCTAGTTTATAATAAAAAAGATTTTAAAAAATCGGTTTCGATTTATTATTTTTCTTTTTAAATAAAAAAAAGGTTATATCGCATCTTTAATGCTTCAAAAGGTATTTATTCTACATGCCCCTTAACATAGATGCTTCTTAAAAATAAAAATTAAAAAATGAACCGTAAACACTTTTTACAAATCACGTGCGCATTCACGTTCTCATATTTGAAAGTGAGGAAACAACAGCTAACCCCTTTGGCCCGGCTAGAACAACAAAAGTCGGTAGGAAAAAAACACAAATTCGATGACATCAGGATATATTACACACCGAGGATGTTAAGTTTTTGGCGAAATATCTGTATCACTTTAAACTAACTAAAAAAAAGCTAGTTTATAATAAAAAAAGAAAAAAAATCGGTTTCGATTTATTATTTTCCTTTTTAAATAAAAAAAATTGATATCGCATCTTTAATGCTTCAAAAGGTATTTATTCTACCTGTCCCTTATTAAATTTAACAATAGATGCTTCTTAAAAATAAAAATAAAATATGAACCTTTAACACTTTATATATATATATATATATATATATATATATATATATATAGAGAGAGAGAGAGAGAGAGAGAGAGAGAGAGAGAAAGAAAGATAGAGAGAGAGAGATAGAGAGAGAGAAATTCTGATGCATCTCTGCCTATCTAAATATAATTGTGTACTTATCTAATCTTACCATTTAGATAATTTACTATGTATGTCATAGTTTAATATGTATGTCTCTAGATGCCTATCTGCACTTTCAAATACAGTCGAAGCGCGTCTATATCATCAACGATGTGTCAATTAACATTTGACATTATCAACCATAGAAACTGAACTAATTAACGACACATTATATTCTCCGATCATGAGACACGTAAAAAGTGATTTTGACATAAAAATGAAGCTGTGATAACGATGCAGCGACTCAGCTTTTTTACCAGACCTTGTAACCCTGTTTGACACATAGTGTGCAAGTCGATTGGTTGATGAATTACGCTTTAGTTTGAAGTATTATTGTCATCACTAACTTAGCGAATGATTTGATGTATCTTATACTAGATAAGTAAACCGATCTCTGGTATTAGATAATTGTTGTCGTTCTGTCATGCTTAAGTTTGAAATGTATTTACATCTGTGTGTCTCATTAAAACTTAAATACTATTGTCTTTTGGCTCTATTGCTTAGGTTTTTAATACACTTTGTATCCCTCTGTTATGCTTAGGTTTAAAATAAATGTCCTTCCTTTTTTAGTATTAGGGCTTATGCTATAAAAGCACACATGCTGCTAGGGCATAAAGGTTAAGGAGATTGTTAGTTGCCAATGAACAACAGTTTGATATGATTGGAATTAATTGGTTGAGTTCATTATTTAAGTAGAAAGCTCGACAAGATTGGACTTAAAAAGATCCGTTTATTAGTCTGTTGGAAAGCAACCCCGTTGGCTTCTATTACACAGATGAGAACTGTTTTTTGAAATAAACTTTGTTCATGAAAGTTACGCTTATTTTTGAATTCACACAAGAAGCGACGTTATTTATGTCAAGTAGTTGTAAATAGCCCTATTTTTCGTAAATGTTTAACATAGAGAACTAAGGATTGGAGCGCAGTTGTATAGTATATTTGGTATGCAGCTGAACGTTTCCATACAAGGATATCTGTGTAGGTACGTTATTCCAAATGTTATTTTGTCTATCATGCTTAACCTGAATAAAGCATTTCCTTTAGTGTTCGACACCTCAATATCAAATAGAGTTTTCAAAGATGAAATCAGAGTTTTGGGATGCAATCATCTCTATAACATGATATATTCGTCGGTCTTACACGCTTAAATCGCTAATTTCATTTTCATTGATGTGCCATGATGAAAGCTGAACTGGTATATTAGGGGCCTGTATATTTATTTGGCCAGCTGCATTAGGTTAGAAACTGGACCAGGTGAGGTGTTAAAAAGGCAGCGCACTACGTCAAATGCACTCTAGTCGACAAAAAATGCCCGAGCAGCCCCATCGACATTCCTCGCTACGTGTGTATCATGTGAGTAGAAATAGACTAATCCTTTTTGAGAGAGAAGGTAAATCCTGGGAGAGTGAAACACTTCCGACTAAACAGAACCATAACTCAATCCGATAGAAACCAAGCCTCTATCGGACTAATTGTCTGCATAGGTTATGTTAAAAATAGCACCTCTATGCTTTTGTCAGGCTTAAGTTTAAAAAGAATTTACGTACGTTATGTCTTAAATAGCATTCGTTGTTTATTACACTTCCAACTGAAATACTATTTCTTTTGATTTGTCATGCACAAGACTGAAATATAATTGATGTTAGTTAGTCGAACCAACTTTGGAACAGAATTTTCGCATGTCTATCAGGCTTAAGTTTTAAATAAAATTGTGTTCCTCTTCCAACGTTCAGGTTTACGTGTACACCGAATGTTCAGCGCTAAACGCGTAGAGTAAATGGGCGCATTATAATACATGATCTCTTGTAATAGTTACAACCACAGTTTGAAGCAATATTCTCTACTCAGCTCCGAGTACTTTCCCAAGTACCGATCATGACAACCGCCAACACCACCCATAAGGGAGCCGTGCTGTCAGTGCAACTGAGACCCTCCATTCCACCCAACCCGCACGCCCAGGAACAAGTTTTTCGGAGCATTAGTTCTCTGATTGCTTTTTGCGGCTAGATTGCAGCACGCCGCCATGATTTCCCATGGGCGTTGTCTGAGATTCGCTCGTACGTCTTCTATCACCTGCGTTCGCCACTACGCATGCGTCGTCAATGGTGCCGCATCCGGTTTATGTGGACGATGACGTATTAGTCATGGCGGATCGTTTCAAATTAGGACGGCGTTGTTGTGAGAATTGATCTCATTTTATGTTCCTATTTTTTCTTCTAGTTTTATTCCTTGTCGAATTTATTTGGGCTGAATTGCAAGAAGATTGGTTGGGGTTGGTGATTGTGAGAGAATCGAACGTACTGAATTAGTTTGGGTCCTGTTGGCCTGAATCCAAAGCGAGAGTGATAATGAACGAGCGAGATTTCCCTCAATTGTTTTTTTTACTTTGATTTGTAAATCTCTCCGTCATAAACTGGGAGCAGCCTGCCCGATTTTTGCATCGATCACCGACCGTTAAAAATCGTTTCCAATTTCCTTCGTTTTCCTCGTTCATGGTGAAGTAAAATGGCTTTACCCAAATTAGGCGTTGACCATTTTAAACACGGCGAGATCTATAGATTTCTTGGACGTTAAGGAAGACGCTTAAAATATTTACGTGTTTTCCTATTAATCAGTACCGAAGTAGAATTCCTTTACTTTCTGTGATTATTAGTGTATCTCGTTGGTCCGAGCTTTTTGATTGATCGACAAACCTAACCTTTCATTAGTTTTAGAGAAAATAGTTTAGGTTCCGATTTGAATAAAAGGGGTATAATTTAATAAATTATCTCTCTAATTAGTTTACATTTATTAATTGTGCACCACTCGTATATATATATATATATATATATATATATATATATATATATATATATATATATATATATATATATATATATATATAATAAAGATTTGTTGACATTCGCAAATCAATTTGGTCAATAGCTTAGCAGTGTATACATTCTAAGAACCAAACAGTATTAAGTAAATGTTCCGAAAAAGCGTTAAAACATATCTTGAATTCATCAAGAATCAAGAAAAATGTGCGTTCTGAAATATGGTAGAAACAATAAAATGAATATTAAATGTTTCTAAGCAAACCGGAACGTTTAATCAATTGTATATATATATATATATATATATATATATATATATATATGGAACAGTTCGTCTTTTTAATTATAGTTTTTTTTTAATTTTTCAATTTAAAAAAAATATAGATGTTCTATAAATTTTCCAGGTTTCACAAACGCGCATAAAACAGTCGTTGATTATTTAAAATGAGCAACGCTGGATGACATCACAAAAAAGCATTACGTGAAGCATTTAAAATGTTTCCACTTGTTTTATATGTGATATTATTAAGTTTAGGTTGTCGTGTTTTCTTGTAAATAGCTGCCAGTGTTTTTAATTTTTGTAAATTGCTACAGGAATGTATAATGTTAGTGGTAATAACTAGACTGTGTCTTAAATCCGAAGGAGGGGCAGTTTTATGTTTGTAGATGTCGGTAACTTGAGCTAGAGTTTACAAGATGCATAGTGAGACGGCGGGATAGGGTAGTTCTTTAAAACACGTATGTGTATATATATATATATATGTGTGAGTGTATAGATATGCGTGTGTAGGTGCATGTAGTTGTATATATGTGTGTTCGTGTAGACGTATGAATTTTTGTATTGAATTTTTTTTATACATCTAGAATATATTTATAAGCACGTATGTATTTTCAATATATGCTTGATTGATAGCGAATCTGTGTGTGTGTCCATGTTTAGATATGTATGTATATCAATGTCTGTTTATTTATTTGTACTTGCGAATCTATTAGAGTTTGTTTATATATGTGTGATTATTGATATATAGATAATATATTTATAATGAAGTGAGTTTGTAAAACTTGGTAGGTTAAAGAGTTTAAAGAAACCCAGAAAGAAGTGGGCAATAAAATAAAGATAGAAAAAGGTGATGGAGACGTCATTAAAAGTAATAAAAAGGACAACTACTAACAAAAAAGGTCAGCGAGTGGAATAGGTAATCCGATACTAATTCATAAGAAATAGAAAATGACTAAACCCCAAAAAGATTTATTTAGGAGTGAAAATTCTTCTAATCCATCCATTTCTCTGAAATTCTTGGTCTGATGAGGTTGACTTTCTGGGAAACGTGCAACCGAAACATGTATGCACATATGTAACCAATAATGTTTGTATAAATAAAAAATTATACTTATATATATATATATATATATATATATATATATATATATATATGTCTCTTTCTCTATCTCTTTCTCTCTCTCTCTTTCTCTCTCTCTCTCTCTCTATATATATATATATACAGAGAGAGAGGAAGAGAAGAAAGAAAGAGAGAGATAGAGATTAGTAATATATATATATATTACATAAAAATACATAGAACATTTAGGTTATAAACATCGTACATATTTTTAGCCGTTGTCTAATGGTAAGACCCTAGACATCAATATCGACGGTTCGGTCTTTGAAAGAGTTAGCTATGCTGATGACGGCGGTGAGCCAGAAATACGTGCCCATGTATTACTTGTATGTACGTATAAAATTAATATATATATATATATATATATATATATTTAACTATAATAATACCCGTCAAATAATTTCTTTATTTTTACCACAAACATAAGACTAGAACAATGAACGCCGTCTTTCTTTCTCACTATCATGCCAACTTGGAGAAAAGTGTTCCCGTCACTAAGTCTTACATGACAAGTCTGGCTCGCTCTTGGTTTGACAAGTTGAGGGTTCATGAAACACAGCTTGTCTTGCTGCTGTTTCCGACATACAGTACAGGATCCCATCCTCTTATGTAGCGCTTAAAACGGCTGTAGTTGTACGTGCCATGTCACGCATGGAAAAGGAACGCTACAGTTATCCCGGATAGGCTTTCCCGAGGCACTAGCTCCAATGGACCAGGTCGCGACAAATAGACTGATTGTGTACGCTTTTTTGCACCTAGCAAGCACCCATTTTGCCCACCTCACTATTTCCTAAAACGAATATGCCATTGCAAAATTAAAAAAAAAATCAAACCTAAACCACACACCCAACAAAAAACATAAGTGCCTCCACCCGTGAGGCTCGCATTCACTGATATCGAGGGGCTTACTGGAATACGAAAAAACGCAAAATCATCTGGGTATGGACGTACAGACATATACACTTATACACGCAATAAGAGCTGCTGTCATAATAATCGATAAGTAAGAAAAATCCTGCCAAATCGTAGAATTTGCCGTTCCAGCAGGCAAAAGATTGAAGACTAAGGATACGTTAAAATGAAGCAAATACACGGAACTTGCAAGAGAAAAAACCGTACCATTAAACCTGGAGAAAAAACTGGGAATAATTAGACACAAAGGGGATGACTGTAACAATAAAAAGTACGGCAATCATAAAACAGCTGCAATCTTAAGGAAAATCATCGAATGCCGAAACCAACCCGCATAAGTCGCATAGAAGTTACAATAGGAAGAAAACAAAACCACATGAATAACACGATCGCACGAACAAAGGAACAGAAATTGCAAGAACTATGCTAAGCTGCCTCCCACCCCCAAAATGATGGCGCCAGCTTCGGATTACGCAAGACATAATAGAAGTAGAATGTAAATGAGGGTGAGTAAACCGCTGAAGAACAGCACTAACCAGACCTCCATTGAAAGAGTGTGCAGACTGCTGGGACATTGGGAGGACTATTGCCACCCAAATCATAGGGGGTATCAATTGTCGTTGTCATCGAGAAATCCATCGTAAGCGGCTGTTGTGAGACTGCAACGTCATTTGCGGTGGCGATCGAATACGAGTACTGGAAATCTGGGGAGGCTTGCTGTCCGTGAGCAATCACTGATAATGACGTGTGTGATTACTTCTAGTGAGTGGAAATTATAATAATCAGAAGAATAATGATGATGATGATGATGATGATGATGATGATGATGATGATGATGATGATGATGATGATGATGATGACGACGACGATGGTGCTGCTGATGGTGACGATGATGATGATGATGATGATGATGATGATGATGATGATGATGATGATGATGATGATGATGATGATGATGATGATGATGATGATGATGCATGTGGTGATTGAAAAGAATATGAAAAAGTAGATTAAAAATGCTGAAAAGAAAGAACAACAAAGACGGCCATGCGAATATAAACCAACCCCGTCAGCGACCGGAAAAAGATAAAAATTTAAAAAAAGAAACAAAGAAAATTTAATTAAATGAACTAATGATAAAGATTAATTAATTAAAAAATGATCCTTACTAATGAATAAGTGAACTATGACGAAAAAAGAATCAATCACGAATAAAGAATAAAATGAATGATAAGAATATTGCAAAATAATAACAACACGAATTAATTATATGTTGCTTGTTTAAATAAAATAGCATTTTTCTCATAAAGATGAAAGTGATGTTATGCCGATTTTAATTACACTTTTAATAATGGTAAGGTCATGCCTTGCTTCGAGGTCAAACATAGTATATTAACCTTTTCAACCTCAAAATGCATATGAAACAAGTCTTGCATTATCTCGAAACGGCTGCAATGAATTCTAGATTTTATACATAAATAACTATAAAGTGTTTTAGGCCAAACAACGCCAAACTTCATTTTCTAAATTGTTAGGGTATACAAGTGTTCATCAAACTAGTACACGTGATCACAATCGCTACACACAATTGCCTGTCTGATTACCTGTCGTTTACTTGAAATAGCATTTTTAATAAGAATTCTAGAGTTCCCATTTTCGGTTTTAAAATTCTCATTTCTAAATTTCAAGAAATAGTAGTTATGGCGGTTTACTTTAGAATTCTTCATGACGTCAAAAATATTCGCTAGTTTGCTGGAGTCTCAATTCGATCTGACATAGCAAGCTCGAGTTTTATTGCTGCAGATTTCAACGAACTCTGCAGCAATGTTTACTGTAGTTGTGAATTTGTAGCGGAATATCGGCTTGCAAAGCAACTAGAGACACATTTTAAAAACATCCACTCGTATTTTTCCATATTGACCCTTCTAGCTCGTTACCAGGATCAACGTCGCTTATTAACCAAATATATATATATATATATATATATATATATATATATATATATATATATATATATATATATATATATATATATATATATATATCCATACGCGAACTATTCCGTCTGTGTCACACTTAGTATGACGAAAAGTAATGGAAGAAAGTGAAGTATGCGAGAATAAAATTGGACGATGTAAAACCGCAAAACACCAGCAGATGTATTAGTAAAAAAACAAACAAGGTGTTACGTTAAACTATTACACCACTGAAATCTATCCTATAAGCAGTTATCTAAATTATTTTATAGACATCTTCATAGTTTTTTTTTTAAATATGTATCAAATTTATTAGTCGGAAAAATATCGTTGATATTGCATACTGAAAATACCAGAATTTCGGAAAATTCATGATATTTCGATTGTCAATTTTAATCAGTTAAGCATCTTAGTCGTTTATCGTTTCAGTACGAATCAGATGTAATTCTACAACATCTATGGAATCGAAGCGAATGAATACTCAACTAAACATATGTATTTCTTTGAGAAAAGAATGAAGGGTTTATTAAAAAATAAGGGAAACAAAAATATAACAGAAAGAATAATAACGAATAAAAGTTAAATTTTTATGAGAAAATATAAGTTTGGTCCTATTCATTTTATCGATTAGTTTTGTCTTATTATCGATTAGCTTGTCTTCTTTCCGCAATCATTTGTTTTTCTTCTTAAAGACAAGTTAAAGTTGTAGTTGATAACCTTTTTCGTTTTCCTATAAATTAGTGTTGTCTTTTGGGGCTTTATTGATTACTTTTGTCTTCTGGATGATCGATAAGTTTTGTCTGTTTATCGATTAGTGTGTCTTCTTTTTGCATCGATTAGTTTTGTGTTATTTTACTCATCGATTAGTTTTGTTTTCATTTTTTCATTGATAATCTATATCTTTTTATCGATTTATTTTGTCTTCGTTGTCTGATCGATTAGTTTTATTATCTTTTGATCGATGAGTATTCTTCTTTTTCGTATCAATTAGTTTTGATGTTTTTAAAGTAATTTTAGCTTCATTAGCGTATTAGAAGGTTTTTTTATCTATTTTTTAACGACTAGTTGTGTCTTCATATCGATTAGTTTAATATTTGTAGCTATTAGTTTTGTCTTTATTTCTCATCAATATGTTTTGTTATATTTTCTAATCGATTAATTTTCTCTTGTTTTTCTTATTGAATTTTTTCTTCTTATCAATGTGTCTTGTAAACTTTTACTCATCGATTACATTCATTATATTTTCTGATCAATTAGTACTATATTCTGAAGCTCATCGATTAGTTTTCTTTTCTTCTCAATGAGATGTGGCTTCGTATTCTTATTGATTATTTTCCGTTTTGTTTTCGTATAGATAAGTTTCTCTGTTCTTCCTCAATAGTTTTGTAGTCTTTCTTTTATTGATTATGATCGTCTTCTTTTCTTATTAATTTTATATTGGTTTTTCTTACTGATTGGCTTAGTTTTCTATTCTTATCAACTTATTTCGTTTCAATGATTTCAAGTAGTTAATAGGAATTGCAAACCGACAATGAGTGGGTGTAACACCTATGTTTCAAGTAATCTAAACTGATGTGTGTTTGATGTTGGCCCAGCAAATTAAGTATAATCTAATTTAAACAGCACATGCAATAACATAACTCAGTCTTTTTTAACCTACGATGTATTATAGTCAAGCCGAGTTAATTATCCTTTTGCCCTTAAGGCTTTTCCCTATATATTTTAATCTCACAATATATATGCTACAATATTTCTCTGTTTTAGGATGAGTTATGTTTGAACAACTTCTAACTTACTTGTTTTAATTTGATGTAATTTTTAAAAAAATCGTCAATTGCCTCATCACTTACTAACCATTTATCTAACAATTTCCGCCTATCTCGGTATATGATGTTTGACCACGTCTATATCACATATGTATGCTTATCCGTCTGTTGGTCTGTCTGTCTGCATGTCTCTCTTTCCCCGCTCTCACTTTGTGTATTTACAGTCGAATATAATAATGGAAAGGTAGAATCAAAACATTGGAATAGTCCATTATAAAAAAGAAATATAACCACGGTAAGTAATAATATTAAAATCTATAGGGTGAAAGTATAAGAGAAAAGAAGAGAGAAGGAGGTTAATGGACCAGAAATAGACGAATTTAGGATTGTCTCTTTTTATTAGTCTTGTATATTTCTCATTTTCGCTTATTCGGACCAACTTAAGCTCAATGGCCAACGACTGAAATTTATCTCAGAGTTTTCTCACTTTAAACACGTGCATTTAATTATGATTGATTTTAACATTTCAAACTAGTTCATATTATTAGAAAAGTAGTCGTTTAATGGCCACTTCCACGTTGAATAAAAAAGTTGATAAATAACTATTTGTAATTGACCTGTTTCTGTAGCATATCTGTATCAGATATTATTGTAAAGTTGAATGTTCTAGAAAAAATGACGTAATTTACGTAAAATAAGTGATGAACAAGAAACAACGCTGGCTCAATCAATCTGTTTTGTTTCGCACTTCTTTTACATACGTCTTATATAATAATTTTCATGTGACGCACACAGATTGAATTTTAAAGCAATATCACAGAAAATAAAAACCGGTTAAGTTTAGTTACTTAGTGTTCTCTTATATCATTTCACAATTTCAAAGTGTTTTTATCATTGTTGTGTGTTTGACGGGCCGAAATGAAACAAGACAACAAGGATGGAGTTAACTAAGATTATGTATTTACAGAACGTACATAGGGAACGTGTTGTGAGACTTCATTGTTTGCTCATACTGACTCCTATTCTTCCAACTATTATCACTATTTATAGTGACGGGAAGAATCCATGTTGTGACAAAATAGAGTAGATAATCATAACACTCTTTTCTTTTAAACCCTCTTAATATTTGAGATAAAGCTTAATGATAGACGATCTATTCTTGTTTCCTGAAATCGTGGTCAATCTAACCCCGATGTATCAAAATATCTGATTTATAAAGGTTACTATAATTTTTCTTCGTGACTAAACTGTATAGCTTACATATAAATAATTGTGTAGATAATTGATGCTCATTGGAAGTGAATACATAAACAACGATTAGAATTATTGACCGAGCACAACTGAAGATTTGCAATTAGTCTTTTTTATGTATGCGATATTCCTTCTTGATATTATTTTAACAATTGACCTACTCGAATCGCTCAGTAAACACTATCAATTACACCTTAAATGCTTTTTGTTTCAAATATGACACGTTCCAACAATGGCATATTCAATATAATATCAACGGAAATATGTAAAACTGCAACTTGTTTAACATCTGACATGAGTCTGTTGGTAATTGTGAGTAGGTATTAGTATGATGTTACATTAGCACACACGCTAAATAGGTAATCAGTATATCCGATATGAAACTAATATCACAAATAAAGTACTTAAATGTTAATATAAAAGTGCAAAGGCGATCCGGCGTTGCTCAGGCCATAACAACAAAAAAGAAGAGGTGTAAATTATAACATATTGGTATTAAAACTGGTATATCTATACCTATCTCCATCCGTCTATCTATCAATCTATCTATCTATATATCTATGTATCTATCCCGCTTTCCTTCTACCCAGATTTCCACTTCATCTCTCAATACCTCTCTTTCTTCTCCGCCCAGTTTATGTATCTGTTTTGTTTTAATGTATTGAAAAAAAAAAAAAAAAAAAAAAAAAAAAAAAAAAAAAAAAAAAAAAATAATAATAATAATAATAATAATAATAATAATAATAATAATAATAATAATAATAATAATAATAATAATAATAATAATAATAATAATAATAATAATAATAATAATAATAATAATAATAATAATAATAATAATAATAATAATAATAATAATAATAATAATAATAATAATAATAATAATAATAATAATAATAATAATAATAATAATAATAATAATAATAATAATAATAATAATAATAATAATAATAATAATAATAATAATAATAATAATAATAATAATAATAATAATAATAATAATAATAATAATAATAATAATAATAATAATAATAATAATAATAATAATAATAATAATAATAATAATAATAATAATAATAATAATAATAATAATAATAATAATAATAATAATAATAATAATAATAATAATAATAATAATAATAATAATAATAATAATAATAATAATAATAATAATAATAATAATAATAATAATAATAATAATAATAATAATAATAATAATAATAATAATAATAATAATAATAATAATAATAATAATAATAATAATAATAATAATAATAATAATAATAATAATAATAATAATAATAATAATAATAATAATAATAATAATAATAATAATAATAATAATAATAATAATAATAATAATAATAATAATAATAATAATAATAATAATAATAATAATAATAATAATAATAATAATAATAATAATAATAATAATAATAATAATAATAATAATAATAATAATAATAATAATAATAATAATAATAATAATAATAATAATAATAATAATAATAATAATAATAATAATAATAATAATAATAATAATAATAATAATAATAATAATAATAATAATAATAATAATAATAATAATAATAATAATAATAATAATAATAATAATAATAATAATAATAATAATAATAATAATAATAATAATAATAATAATAATAATAATAATAATAATAATAATAATAATAATAATAATAATAATAATAATAATAATAATAATAATAATAATAATAATAATAATAATAATAATAATAATAATAATAATAATAATAATAATAATAATAATAATAATAATAATAATAATAATAATAATAATAATAATAATAATAATAATAATAATAATAATAATAATAATAATAATAATAATAATAATAATAATAATAATAATAATAATAATAATAATAATAATAATAATAATAATAATAATAATAATAATAATAATAATAATAATAATAATAATAATAATAATAATAATAATAATAATAATAATAATAATAATAATAATAATAATAATAATAATAATAATAATAATAATAATAATAATAATAATAATAATAATAATAATAATAATAATAATAATAATAATAATAATAATAATAATAATAATAATAATAATAATAATAATAATAATAATAATAATAATAATAATAATAATAATAATAATAATAATAATAATAATAATAATAATAATAATAATAATAATAATAATAATAATAATAATAATAATAATAATAATAATAATAATAATAATAATAATAATAATAATAATAATAATAATAATAATAATAATAATAATAATAATAATAATAATAATAATAATAATAATAATAATAATAATAATAATAATAATAATAATAATAATAATAATAATAATAATAATAATAATAATAATAATAATAATAATAATAATAATAATTTACGGGAGCATTCAGTTTTAAAGCTATTTCTCTTGAGCAATACTCTGATCTGCCCCCTTCCCTCAAAAGTATAATGAAAATGATATGGCTTTTAACGTATACGAGTTGCTTATGTTCTTCTCCCCCTAAACAATATAATAGAAAATAATATTTATTTTCGTGAATTTTCGGGGTACGCTGAGTATGTTCGCAATCAATTATATACTATATAGGACATTTAATAGTGTAGTATTACACAAACTTGCTTAATAACGATATTGAGCACATACGGATTCAGCATATTCAACGTATCAAGTGTAACATTTTATTATTATAGAGACTTGCTCTAAAAAAGAAATTAATCAATTCCGATTCATCATATACCACTTACAAGTGTAATTATTTATTCTTAAACACACCATTTAGTAAATATCTTCTTCCTAGTGTAATATTATATTATTGGAGTCACTTGCACTATCAAGTTAATTGAACATTATTTGGTTAAACATATCCTACTTACTTAGTGGAATACTGTATCATAACAGACTCTTTCTCTTTTAATAGTATTGAACACGTCCGAATTCAGCCATGATCCAAGTGACCTATTTAATTATTACATCACCTGCTTTATTAAGGGGATTAAGCAATATTGCATATTGGATTTGTTAAATCTAAGATCGTGTTATTACTACTATGGCTCCCAAGCAACGCTGAATATCATTTATTGTGTACAACAATGTACCAGAATAGAGTGGCGTTATGTCTCCTTCGTAACGTATCGTTGTAATACACCCGCTCTCTAAGATTTTTAGCAGATTCGGATAAACATATTCTACTTTTTAATTGTAATATTGTATTATTACTATTATTGCTCTCAGGTAATCCCAAGTACTATTTATTGTAGATATCACTGCAACAAAAGACTGTGAAGCTTTTTCTACGGCGTGTAACTAAACCTGCTTTATTCGTTCAACCATCAGTCGAGTACTACAAAAAAAGTAAAAATTCTGATACGTATGCCCCTTGGCTAAACACTCAAAATTATAAGTAGATGGTCAATAATAAGTCCAGTAATCTTTGGAATGAATTGCAACCCTTTCATATATATATATATGTATATAATATAATTAAAAGAATACGTTTGGCCGCTGTCGACTGTTATCGGCTACTTAAATATAACAAATACACATTCTGAACAATACATTTTCGTTCGCGTTTCTGATCCATAGATAATAATGGAAACGTAAACATTTCATGAACAAAGAATCATGAGAATAAGCACCTCAGGTGTATATATTAGCATATTTTAAGAATTTAACAAGAACTAAATTATTTCAACATTTCAAAATATCGTAAAAACGGTCC
Source organism: Sepiola atlantica (assembly GCA_963556195.1). Lineage (NCBI taxonomy): Eukaryota > Metazoa > Mollusca > Cephalopoda > Sepiida > Sepiolidae > Sepiola > Sepiola atlantica. Next base: position 35,504,800 of record OY744548.1, read on the forward strand.
ATTTTTTTCTATTTCGTCCTTATTTAATTTCATATTTCCACGTACTTATAGTGTTATTTGGTGAGTTTCTCAATTTGGTTCGAGGCCAGAAGTCGAGGAAAACCGCTGAATGACTGTTTTCTTTCCTCAATTTACCAATAATAGCTTTCTTGCAAATGTATATGTTCGTTTTTTAACGTATATTATAGGTATAATAGTACCCTATTTCATATAATTTCTGCGTATTAAACGTGGACTAATGAATTAATAACCTAAATTATTTAATAAAACATTCTTCAATTAGCCTCTTTATTCTGTATACGTTTAATATATCTCAGATTTACAATTTGCAACATTATTTATCGATGTATCTACTAGAATCCGTAAGTAGACAATATTTCTAGATAATTGCAGCTACTATTTTATGACCATCAGTCGACATCTGGAAACTACATTAGTAGGTGTACATAACGCCACCGTTTGTCGGGGTCGGAATACTTGGTTCATTAGGGGGTGGGATGCGCTAGTAAAATCATTCAAGGTAACATTTGTTGAAAATACCCGTAACATTTGTGCTAAAATCGATGGGACGAGATACACTTGATACTTGGAACTGATTGCCGGCTCGATCGATCGCGTTCGTGGTGTCTCCATCACATAATATTTATCAAGAAAATTCGGTATTTTCTCATGGTTATCTACCCGAGTACTTAATGTATCGGCTAATAAAATGGCAATAAATAATTAAGTAATTTCGAGATTTAGTAAACTTATCTTGCAAAATGAAATATTGTTTTAGCGAAATTGGGTGAATAAATAAGCTTGAGGAAATATTTTGTACAGGATATAAAGAAAAAAAATAAAGGTTTACAAAGTTTGCCCACGTTAATTATCGTGTTTTCTAGAAAATATATTTCGTAATTTATTATTATAAGTTTATTATTTAAATACTTTGACTTTCACACAAGCGTGTATATTACGTAATATAACTAAAACTTTGGTATACATAAATAATTGTATATATTTTTAGACAATATTTGTTATATAATATTTATACTTTTTTATATTATTTTTTGAATTTGGCTAGCTTTAAAAGTGTTAATGGTGTAGCGGTTTTTTAGGGCACTGCATGTAAATAGCAAGTGCCTACAATGTGTTGTCTAAAAAAAAAATTTCATGATTCGTAAAGATCGGTCCATTAGTTAAGCAGGTAATCCTATGAATAGAAATATATATAATATACATATATACATACATGAGTTGTATATAGTGAGATAGAAAGACAACAACATGTGTTCAGGTTTACATTTTTACGTGTACAAACGTCAACTCATTTGTAAGTTTTGCACTCATTTTCTCTATGATAATTCATTATTCTGGAATTGAAATGCTGAAAGATCGATAATTATTTTATTATTTCAATACTAATATAGCTGTTATTCTTTTATGATTTATAAGATGATGATGATAATCACCATCCGTGTTACGCTTGGTTTATATAATAGGCTGTGTTCGAAGAGTTAAATACATGAGTCATATAACATTTTATCACTAAATGAAAATAAGTAAGAGAGAAATAAAAGGAGAACGAGAAAGAAAAAGAATGGCATTTTTTTTCAAATTGTTTCGGTTTAAAAAAGAATAAGATACTTATCCAGATTAGCTATAATCGACTTGGGGTCGGTACTTTCCGGATGTTTACGTTAACCACTGGAAATGACCAGTGAAAAGACGGTTGACTTACCTTCGTACACAAAAATAGGTAATTCTTTAGATTAGGACCCAAGCTAACCCTAACACTATCCCTAACTGGCGCCAATTCGATTTTAGCATGTTTCCCAAACTGGATAAGCACCCTTTTTTTCACAAAGATAGTTCAAATTCGGCAGAGTTGCTGTTGCCGTTAACATTTAGGAAGTAACGACGTTAAGTTGATTCCCATTCTCTTGAGAAATACCAAAATGTGTATCATCTCAGGGCATGCATTATTGTAACCTTTTGATAGAGATAACATTCGTAAAATGATCTCCCCAAAAAGACGTATTCCTGTCACTTCCCTTTTCCTACCAAGTACTCTATCCTCTCCCTTTTACTTTTAATCTGCTTGCAGTGTCCTCCTTTTATTCAATAACAATGGAAACAACATTTACTGAATAAAAATATAAAGTCGCGCTTTTCAGGTTAAACTCTTCGCACTTTCGTTTCCTCACACCCAGTGTGAGATAAAAAGCAACAACTATCGTAGCATTATTTACAATGCTATGTGTATTATGCAAATTAATACGTATTAATATTCCCTGCAAGAACCTTTTTACCTAAGAGCAATGTGTAGTATGTGTCCTGATGATTTTTTTCTTTGTTTCCTCAATCAATGAAATCTTTCTCGAATAAGGGCATTTTAATTTTTCTCCTAATTCAGAGTAACTCACTTTGCGGAGCTGGATATCCCCCATATATAAACACGACCTTGTGTCTAACTATGCTCTTGTAGAGGATACGAGTAAGTATCACCCTTATTAATAATATGATCCAACAAAATTCAGCATATACCTTCTCTCGACAATGTGATAAAATAATTAATTGCCTATCATGACTCGGGCACAGGACGTATTCAACGTAATAATTATTTTCAGGGTTTTATAGTTTTGAAAATATACATTTATTTCAATTAAAATTAGTACCGTATACATCCGAGTTAACACAACTTTCAATTTTAATGTTCTTAACAAATGAACAGAACCCCGTAGAAATGACGAGGTCGTTTACTTACTGTTGCCATTTCTTGTTACCGTCAAACATAGTGGCCGTTACATACTTATCAAAATAAACATTTTAACATTTATTTCATATATATATATATATATATATATATATAGTAATTTAAATATGTTAATAAAATTGTCTCTATTTTGTTACTATAAAAATCACTTCCAGTTAAATATTTTAAAATAAATTTAACGAATTAAACTCAAGCTAATTACGACTACATACTTATGTGTATGACGTCTTATTCGATTTTAGGACCATTCATTTAAAATTAGGTAGGCTCAATTTTAGCACAAACCGACACCAAAGTATTCTACACGTTATCTCTTAGAAAGAAGGGTCTCCTTGTGTGTAAATAGATCTGAAATGTGTTGTCATATCTTGTTACCGTCAAACATATTGTCAGATACATACTTATTAAAATAAACATTTTAACAGTTATTTTATGTATATAGTAATTTAAATCTGTTCATGAAATCGTATTTATTCTTTACTATAAACATCACTTTAAGTTAAATATTTTAAAATAATGTTAACGAATGAAATTCAAGTTAATTACGACAACATACTTATGTTTTTTACATCTTATTCGATGTTATAACCATTCATTTAAAATTATGTAATCTCAATTTTAGCACACACCGATACCAAACTATTCTACACGTCATCTCTTAGAAAGGAGGTTCTCTTTGTTTTTAAATAGATGTGAAAAGTGATAACGTACGAATATATAATTTTTCAAGCGTATTATTATGCAGTCCCCCCCCCCTAAAAAAAAACAAAAAAAACCAGAGAAAATCGTGAAGCTGCAGTGACTATTGCGCAGATCTATAAATTGACGCCGGGTAAACATGACCTCTTGGGTTGAGCTAATTAATGAGGGTACGTGTTAATTGAATAACATTTTAAAACTTTTTTTGCAAAAGCAGTCGAGAAAAAGATAACAAATAAAATAAAATTGAACAACTTAATCAAGTAATGGTAAATTAGCATTTTTTTAGCAACGGAATGAAATAAAGAATCTGATAGAAAAAAGTTTAGAAGTCTGGATCGAATAAAAAGAATGAACGCTCATTTTTAACTAAAAGAAAGAATGTATAAATATCTTTAAAAAAAGAAAGTTTATTTCCCTGGAGGCGTCAGCATTTGTGAATGATGTTTGTGATACTGTTGGGAGTTAATTAAATCGACTGCGTTTTTAATCTTGCACATTCTTCTGGTATACTTACAATTATTACGAAATTCCAGGCCGAGAGTGACGGGCGTTTTTCATTGGAGTCTAATTGACACACGGTATCGTCAGCATTTCTGTGGTATTTGAGTCTGCAGCATGATGATGGACTCCCTCTACCTCGACTAGAACACTTCTCACACCTGCCAGTATACTATATTTCTATAAGGTCACCATTCATTTAAACAGAATTTTCACTGTAACGTAAGGCGCTTCTTTTTATTTTGGTCGAGATTTATAGAGACAGCATACATGGAGCGTTGTGGAAATGATTTTTGTTGACATTACATTTAAATGTCTGTATTTTTATTCAGTCAAGTAAACTATGAGCAAGGAGATAATTCAAAGCCAGACGTTTTGAGGAAAAAAATCTATAAGAGTTGAAAGGTTTCCGGCGTTTGGAGCCTTATACAGAAGTTTTCCGCCTTCTGGGGACTTAGCTACTTATCAAGTTGGTCGGTAATATTTAAGTGTTACAAGTGCAGTAAGTTTGTCGGGGAGACTTCCGTTGAAGTACTTATAAAACAAGCCCAGTGATTACACATTGTGGGGACGGGACAGAGGCTATGACTTGATAGACGGTTCGGGATATATTAAGTTATATAAGCTTTTTTGTACCTCGTTTAAGAAGGAGAGACTAGTGGTTGGTTCACCATCCTATATGTTATAAGAATACTCATGTGTGAATTGTGGTTTTATTGTGATGCATGATAATGACAGGTGTGCAAAGTTTACTAACCTAGTAAAGGAAGGTTACCTTCATTGCAGCAGATTTAGAAGTACCACGTATGTATTTCAAGTCATGTTGCTTGTGAATATTATGCCGATAAGGGATAGCATACTACAACAAAGTACAGGAACGCTGCAGTGAAGTTCGGGTAATTAATATACTAATATATATATATATATATATATATATATATATATATATATATATATATATATATATATATATATTAGGAACCTGCAGCGGGAAAAAAATAATGACTAATCATATATCTGTGCACACAGGAATTAATATTATTTATATTATAGGATCTGTTGTACCATTGTTTTGAGTTATAATTTTGCAACTATCGGTACCAAGGGAATGTCGGAGGTAATCCCGACTGTTAGGGCGGTAATGACTTGATAGATGGAAGATCCAGGTTAGTTCTTGCAAAGGTAATATATCCAAAGAGAATGTATGGTCCAAGTTGCTACCAGTAACGTCAGGAATAAGGGCGAGTGATTGTGAATGAAGTAGCTCATACTGAGAGTTAGGCTATGTGAGTAAGAGACACATAAGATCGCTTAATGGAAGGATCAAGTAAAATGTGGTCGAATGACGTCAAGTGACTTTGTTTCATATATAAGAGGCGTACTTTTTCTCTGTCATTAAACCTTGTAATTTTCCAGTTTCTCAACAACGCACAAAAAGGGTGAGGTAAGTTATTCACAGGTCCTGGGTTTTCCTTACAATATTCCATCTAATTATTGCAATTTTTTAAATCCTTGTTTAATTTCCAAAAATATAGGGACAGAGAAGTTTTTTATCAAGCTAGCTTAAAGTGTGTGACGCCACATCAACCAACGCCGGATGTATTAGTGCGGGACACGAGTGGAAGTGTACGGTCATAATAGCGACACAATTTGGTTGCGACAAAAGAAGAAGGTGGTTACAGTTTGTCGCTCGTGAACGGTGCAATCAGCCATTACAATCCATGGCTGGAAATATGTCTTATAATCGTTAAAGGAGAACCACCTTTTTTCTTAGTTACATTGAATGTAAAAACTTATTTTTCACTCCTTTGTCTTACAGACTGGAGTTAATCTTCCACTGATTCAGCCATTACCTTGGATGTATGTGTGTTCGATTCGCCAGCTCGTCGAGTATAGATCGACGTGTCACTAGCAAACTTACCCATCTAGAACACAATAGAGATAGCGTTTATGGCGATCATTAATATTTTCGCTCCAAGAATTAAATCCTGGGGAAAACACGCATGAATGTGATGTTTCGATGTACGACCATTGAGAATAACCTGGAAGTGTTTTGGCTAAGAAGGGCTTTAAATTTTTCAAAAAAGGCATGACTTTTTACTGTAAAGATTTACTATAATGTATACAAGGTACTTAATCTAAAAAAATGTAACCCTTAACTTCAGTTGTAGACACCTTATTTGCAACACAGTGTTTAAAATTGCAGAATATGTTGTTTCATTCCAACTATTGGGAACCGACTTCTTCAAGTTATAAACAAAAGAATGCATTTTTCATACTATAAACCTATCGGGTATTATGTTTCGGAATATATTAGATGTTGATTGATCATTCAGATTACTTAGATTATCGGACTATTATTATTATTATATCGGGTGTTAGTCTAAAAGCTTACCCAGATTTTTTTTCGATAACCATTGCAAATGAATTTGCAGTATTGAAGGAGCCGCTTACTATTGATGTCTCGTTGGTAATGGCCATTGATCTCCTCTGGGATCCGGGTGGCAATAAGCCTCCGTAAGGTCCTATCACTCTCAGAACACTCCCAATTTAGGCATGGTTAATGTTCTCCCTTTTCGGTCTACCCATCCTCTTTGACCTTTCATAGTCTATTTGGTAAAGTATCAGCCGAGGCTGGTGCCATCAATTTTTTTTGGAGGGGCCATTTATAACGTTTCTTGCAGTTTCTGTTCCTTGGGTTCATGTAGTAGTGTTTTTTCTTATGGTTTTGTTTTTTTCCTGTTGAACCATCTATGTGACTGGTTACAATTTGTAGTTAATGCGTGTTGTTTTCCGCATTCAAAGATATTTCGTTAAGATTTCAGCTGTTTCCGTGTTTATCTTTGCCGTACTTTGTATGGTTTAAGTGATTCCTTCGATTGAATTTTCTTCCAGTTTGTTTCAATATATTTTAGGCCTGTTCCTAGTTCCCATACGATTATTAGCATTATATTGACTTTCTTCATATTATTATTATTCATGTGTGGGTATGCAAGTATATGTGTTGTTATGTGTTATTTCCTTAGTCTCACATGTTTTAATTAACTATTTCTTTTTCTTCCTCTTCTGATTCATTCTTATTAGTCTACCAGTAGTACTACGTAATCTTCTTTTTATCTTCTTCTTTTTCCTCTTTTTCTTCATTTTTCTGCTAGAACTAGAAGAGGAAAATGAAGAAGAATTAACTTCTTCATTTTCCTCTTCTAGTTCTTCTTCTTAAGATTATTCCTCTGTTGGTAACTTAGCATATCAGCCATATATTCAATCATGTAGTAAAATAGTGAATATTATATATTGACATATTTAAACGGTCGTACACACAAATGACTTCTTAAACATGTATGTATTTTTGTTTGTACAGATGCTCCTTTGGTTCTTCGATTTATAAATACGGGTACGAATGACGTATTATGTTTTAGCCTGTCTTTTCTATACAGGTTGTCTTCACCTCTTTTTCTCTTTCTATATCAGTCTCTCTTTCTCTCTACACACAATTATATATACTTCTCTCCCGCGCGATCTCTTTCCTCCTCCCCCTCTCTCTCTATCCCTACGCTAGTGTATATATAAATATATATATATATATATATATATATATATATATATATATATATATATATATAACTCTCTCTTCGGATCGTTTCACTTTTTAATCGCTCTCTGTTATAAATATAGAAAATCTAGAATCCAACATGTCTACAGAACCAACTATTAATAAGACGAAATATTGTTCATTGTTCAATGTTCTACTTATGAGCATAGCAGCCTTCTAGGTATTATGGCGTTGTTCATAAAAACAAGAATATAAAAAATGTATATATATATATATATATATATATATATATATATATATATATATATATATATATATATATATATATAAACGTTAACAACGAAAGAAAGTTATTTCTGTCTGATACAGAAAAAGCTAATAAGATCCATTATATTCGCCCCAGAAACGAAGAAATTAAGAAACAACAAGAATAAAAGATCATTCACACGTAATATGATATGGTGTATAATAAATAGCTACGTGTTATGTAAGCCCGCGTGTATAACAGGCTGTCTCATAAAAACGATACCGCAGGATAGAAGCGTGGTATATATGCAATGATGTTCAGATCCCTTGCTGCAACATTAGTCACCTTCATCCAATGAACGCAGTTGCACGTGATACAAGTACCGGACAAACTCGGACATCTTTTAATTCGTGGATTGTAACATCGCTATGAATCCCTATTTACTTGTCACACCACTAGAACAGAGTCGACATACATTTTTAATGCATATTATTGCAGCCGTACTTTAAAAGGGAGTACCTTGAATTGTAACAACATACTTTTTTTTATTCGTCACGCTGATACGAACAAATATGCATTAGTTGATGGCAAATAAAACAATCCTTATATCCGAGAAGGTTGTGATAATGTATATGCAAATCTAGAATTTATAGGACCGAACATATAGTAAATATTTATCGTAGACCAAAAACAACGTAAAATGTATAATTATTGTCATCTGTATTAGGCAACATTTATATACAGTGTCGCTGTTTAATATTGGACATATCTAGTTCCTAAACGTCGAACACCGGAGAATCCCTGTATAGTTCCGTCGGTACACTCCTATTAATGGAGGCAGCTGATACGGTAATTAATATAAATATATTTTTCAGAAAGGAGGTGAGAATAGGTATGGGAATTTCTTACGCAAACCAAAATGTTATTTTGCATTGCATTTTGCGGTAAGACGGTTCCGTTTTTCAAACGGGGGATCGAGGGTGATAACGTATTTTTATGTAGATTATAATAGGAGTATATTTTGTGTCTATATTAAAAATAAAAATAAATAATTTATTTTTCAATATTATCAATTAGTAATAAATGTTGGGTATTAATAATTGATTATTCTTTTACTGTCTTATTTTTATCACTTATTATTATCACTTATTATTAAAATAAAGCATCTCTTTCTTTGCCGAGAGAAATTATATCTGGGTACGTAATTATGGAGGCGAGCTGGGCATACGTGCGTTCCTTTAATTACATAGATGAAACATCGACTTTTTTTTATATTAATATGTAAAGCCGAATCACAATGCAACTTAAAAGTAATACATTAGGAACGATTCAGTAAACACAAGTAACTATAGACCTGGAGAAACAAGTAATACCTCAGCTGTTTTACGGAGTATCACAATCTACACATTACTTATCAAAATTGTTTCATTGGGAAAATATTGAACATAAATTTAAATTTGAATTTACAGCAGCCGAAGGTTTCAAAATGTTCCTAAAAGTTATGTTCCACATTGTGTTGATTATTTTCTCTCTTGGTTTTGTGTGTTTGTAAAGTGAGTCGAACGTGTGCATAGAACTCATTCCGATCCTGCGTCAGGAGTGTCTTGTTGACACCAAGTCATTCGTGTCGGTCGCAGCTATTTCTTAATCTGCAAAATTGTGCGTTCTTGCTCATGACATCGATAGCAACATAGTTCAGCAAGTACATGTGAAGCTGGAAATAAGTTTAACCAAGAAAAAACAAAGCAAATTGTTAAGATGTAACGTTGTCTAATACATGCGATTGATTAGCTAATTTGTTTTTCCCACGTATAGGCATATACGACCAGCAGATCAAGTATCCTAATGCTGACTACTTCCGGATTTTCACCAGATCCCTATTAGTAGACTTATAGCCTTAATACCTCTTGATGCCTAACCTGTCCGACATGGTTCAACAGAGGTTTCCGACAGCATGTATTTACAATGTTTCAACTACTCTATATCCAGGTTAAAAAGCATTGCAGTTTAAACGGGCTTCTACAGTTTCTGAAATTCAGTATTTAATTTCTGTTTGGCCAGAGGTTTTCTTTTAAACATTCTAAAAACGGCACTGATGTTGTTTGCTGTTTTACTAACAACAACTAAATTACTCAGTAAGCTTATTTTAAATCTTTTAGTTTTCTAATTTCATATGAGTATATACATATATATATATATATATATTGATGTTTTGTTTAATAATCTTATGTAATTTTCTACGTTATATCTCCTTGCCACACTTTGCAAATATAGAAGCAGATTTAAATCAAAATATATATTTCACTGAAGAATTAAGCCAACATGTATTTGTAAAGTTTAACTTTTAATATACACATATTTGCCATGCACACATAAAAAAGGGGTCGATACTACTGTCTAGTTGCTTTAATATGTATAAGATTTTTACAGATTTAGATTTGACTGAAGACAAACTAATTAAACAAACTGTATATTAATAATAAAAAAGGAATTAAGTTTGAAATAAAAACATACAATTTTATAAAAAACAATCGAACACCTGCAAACACGATCAAACAAACAGTAAGAATAATACTTGACAAGAATTACAAAGAACAAATGATACGATGTAGAAAAAGAAAAAGAAAACTCTTGTCTAAGACACAACTGATATATCTGGCATGATGTTACATATGTGTTAGTATAAGATACATCCTTCGACACTGAGAAAATATGTATTACTGCCTAAATCCAGAGTGTTACAGTTTAGAGAGTTGGGTTTTTTTCCCCAATTGAACACTCATTTTAGTGTAAATCTGACCTCATAAGATGAAAAGCAAATGGGGACTCTGAAATATATCTGGGTATTCATCAAAGTGACATAGTCATGTATTGATTTACTCCTCTCCAGGAGTTAGGCACAAGGCCAGTTTTTATCTTACTCCCACAAGTAAGATGTGACCCAAGGTCCAAGGTCGGGTCGGGAAAGTGGGGTTTAAAGATTTCCCGGTAGGGCGCCTCAGGCAGTAAGCAATAAACTTACTCCTCCCTAAAGAGGGGAGGCACACCTAGGAGGGTGGACCTCCTATAACTGCACAGGACAGACACATAGACCGGCGTAAATCAAGCCCCGAATGCCAAGACAATACCTGTCTATGGGGTGCAGTATCCATCGGAACAGATACTACACTTTTATCTTAGCCAAAAGGCATGTATTTATTTACTCCTCTCCAGGAGTTAGGCTCAAGGCCAGTTTTATCTTACTCCCACAAGTAAGATGTGACCCAAGGTCGGGTCGGGAAAGTGGGGTTTGAAAAGCCAGCACCAAAGAGGTGAGCACTCTGGCCATTAAAAATTGCCTGGGCAGCCCTGTCGGCATTCCCCGGTAGAGGCGCCTCAGACAGTAAGCAATACCCTTACTCCTCCCTAAAGAGAGGAGGCGAAGCCTGGGATGGTGGACCTCCTAGAACTGCACAGGACAGACCCATAGACTGGCGTAAATCAAGCCCCGAAGGCCAAGAAAATACCAGTCTATAGGGTGCAGTATCTATCTGAACAGATACGACACTTTGATTTTAGCCAAAAAGCCAATAGTCATGTTATTTTTAATCGAAAATACATTGTTGAAAAAAGAAGAAAAGACAAGTTATATCAAACGATATTGAGCACTCACAGAGTCATTTTTAAAATATAATTACATAATTACATACTGAACCAGTGTATCCATATTTGATAGGAAGCTGTAAGAACAATAGTAATATATATATATATATATATATATATATATATATATAGGGAACAGGGTCATAACATCGGCATCCAACCGAAATAAATTCCGACATTAAGTATATTGCATCAAGATCTAGATAGAGTACTTGAAATTTGCAACCTAATTTCATGATTAAGTCTATCTGCTTGTATGTCCCTAAGGTAAGCGAGCGGCCGCTCTACTCATATTGTCGGCTCCTTTTAATTACGCTGAACTGGTTAAGTGTACAACTGGAGGGCATATGATGATGATTGTTATATTCGAAGGGGTCGGGCCAAGACAAAAGCGTATAGGAAACTGTTCTTAGTGCGTGCGCAAATATATGTGTATATGCATCATATATGCATACACATACATATATAGGTTCATGGAGGTATATGTACGTATATGCGTGTGTGTGTAAATGCGTATAATATACATGTACATGAATACACTTAGATAATAAAGTAATACTGATCTATGTATAATTATATATATATATATATATATATATATATACATATATATGTATATATGTACATGCATATGTGCACATATATACACAGTAACAATTAAATGAACATGTGTGTTGTATATTTATACATTTATATGTATATATATATATATATATATATATATGTGTACAAATGTAAGCAGACACACTCACTTCTCTCTATACATATATATATATATATATATATATATATATATATATATATATATATATAGCTATCATTTCATCTATCCACGTATAATATTATGAGGTGATGTAATGTATTTGGTATAGATTTCCAACATCAATTTCAAGTACGCTGAATACGTGAATCAAGCGTAGTAGTAATTTATGAAATATATTTCTGGCAATTAAGCTACAGAGAGATATTCGCGTTCCCCTTCCGCAGTGAATTGTTAAGCTTATTGTGCTTAATGAACATATAAATATATTTACATGGTATGTCCCAATTGTGATGTTACTGTAATAAATGATCAATTGTTTTCATCATCTCCTTATGAACGACATTCAAAATAAACGAAAAACAAATTGCCTAAATGTATTTCACTTTAATATAATGGAATGAAGCATTTGTAGAAATAAGCAAAACAATTCTAAGTTCAATGTCAAGGACATAACCTTTAGTCAATAAATATAAAATGTCTTTTAGTTTCCTTCGTGAATCTAACACAAATGTTCATGCTGACTTTTATTCAATAAGTATACTTAAATATGATATATATAGATATATATATATATATATATATATATATATATATATATATATATATATATATATATTGTGTGTATTTAGGCAGCATATTTTCATTTAGGCAAACATTATTAAATAACACGTAGTGGTTTTGTTTGATGCGACTTTTTTTATTTTTTCAATTTTCCGAATTGTCCATCTAATGTTTCGGTCAAATTAATATAAATATGATCCATGGCTTTCTTGTTCCATTCTTTTTTCTTTTTTGCAAGTACTTTCGATTTGAATTGTCAAATCATCTTCAGGCGGTATTAGTTTTGGTGTCTTTACTGTTGTGTTCATTTTTTAATTATAACGGCAAGTAGTTTATATTTGAAAACGCGTCTGTAAAGTTGAAATGTAGAACGCCATCACGCTCTCATGTACATTTCAACGGACGTTTCCTACCTAGTAAAATTTACCGAATTTTCCTAAATTCACAGTTTACATTTAATTTTTAAATCGTTTCGACGGACTTTAACCGAGCGCTCTTTTGATATGCATTTTTTTTTATTTATGAAGTGAGACAAAATGATAAATACATTTATTAAAATTAAATATTTAAAATTATTCCGGAAGACTTTAAAGAATAATAATATTTAAACATGTTAAGTTGATATTGTAATGGGTGTAGAATATCATTTTCACATAACTAGAAACATGAATGTTATTTTTTTTATTTACATGAAGGAATACTTAAAGTCTTCCTTCATGTAAATAAACAAAAGTTGAGAATCTTTTACTATAATCAACAGAACGAATAAACGATTAAAAACACAAATGCATTATACAATAAATGTCAACAATCATGCGAAAATGTAATGTTCTATCAGTTTCTATCAGTAAATTGTTTAGTTTTCGATTTTTTTTATCGATTTTCAAGTCCTGGCTATGGATGAACCTCCATTTTGAATTTCTTTTCGAGCAGTCAACACCGTCTGTTTTGAACAAGAAAACGACGCTTTAAAATAAGATAATACACAAATAAAATTATCCAGACAAGTAGATGAGTAACTTAATTTACCTTTGCTAAAAATTATTTGTTGCACATTTGTTTTTTAATCCTTTTTTTGTTCTGTTGATTATAGTAAAAGATTTTCGAAAAGTTTATATTTAAAGAAGATTAGATTTATAATATACAACTTTAATCTTCTTAATGCCCTCTCATTATTAAAAATTGGTTACACGTTATTTCCTACGCTATCTGGTTCGGAAGTGGTTGATCATTTTATGTTAAATTTGTATAGAAAAGTGATCCTCCACACTAAAGTCTAAAATATTGGTGTTTTTTTTTAATTCCTTTTTTGCAGGTATTTTACCAGACTGTTTACATATAATCGCCTAAAAAAGTAGAATTTCATTTTTAGTTTTTTTCTAAAATTAAAACACGATGGATTAAACTAAATGATCCAGTAATACCAAGTATTCTTATTAGAACAAATAAAAGAAATGCATTTGTTTTAGAAAGTCTCGGTTTTATCATAAAGAAGAACACATCACAAAATAATGAATTTATAAAAAAATCAATTGAAAATATTTTACGGCGTCGAAAGTATAAACTTCACCAAGATACATATAGACATTCAAAAGATGTTGATGGATTTATTGTAACATTATAGTTGACTTACAGTTTCGAGACGAAAAAATATGTTCGTCGGTGTAGCAGGAGAGGAGACACTTGCGAAGATACTACACTTTGAACAGCAGAAAAAAGTTCTATTTTCAAGATTTAAAGCGATATGTGGTATTATTTCGTTAGGGAGGGAATAATAAATAATAATGGGTAGGAGTCAAATGGTTTAAAAACAGATGTATTTAATTGTTATGAAAACAAAAATTTCTTTAGTTATTATTACCCTTAAACATTTTTAATACCTTTAATTGGAGAAGAAGAAGAAGAAGAAGAAGAAGAAGAAGAAGAAGATTTAGTACAAAAATTGTATGTAAATTAAAAGAAAAAATGGCTTATTTACTCAATAAGCAATGGAACATCCTTTTCATAAATACAAAAATGTTCAAATCTATGAGAAAATAACTTCCAAGACATCTATAGACGCACTGGCTCATTTGAAGACATTTGTCGCCAAATTGTCTGCTGCCATATCAAAAATGTAACATGTCCACGTGAAAATTTACAGAGAACTTAAAATATTCTCTTTTCATGTGTAACTCACTCGTTCTTTCTCCCTCTCTCCCTGCCTCTCTCCCTTCCTCTCTCTTCCTCTCTCTCTCTCTCTCTCTCTTTATCTCATATACATTAACAATATAGATAAAAAACAAACTCAAAGATGTTAGCTGAGACTATATTTTCTTTTCCTTTTTATTGCTGAATAAAAAAAAAATGTTTAAAAAAAAATCAAATAATCTTGGAGCGAGGAGCGAAAGCGATACAATCCCCGCTCTTTAGGGCCAAATGGAGTTGCTCCCGCTCCACTCCCGCTGAATATAAAATGAGCCCTCCTCTCCTTCGCTCCAGCAAAAAGGAGCGTGCTCCTGGAGCGCGTTCTTTTTTTTAGGGCTACTTAAATATATATATATATATATATATATATATATATATATATATATATATATATTGCGCATTTTGACGGTTGTAAATATTTTCTAAAATAAAGTTATAAATGAACAGCATACTAAAACTATTATAGTTCTTACCAGGTGTTTCTATAACTTGGTTATTTTTCGTCAAAAGAATGAATCAATTTTTGTAAACACAAGATTTTTCAAAACAAAGTTTACGTAGGTCCCCAAGAAAATTTAAACATAAATCCATAACACTATCCAAAATGTTACAACTGTCACTAAAAACAAAATATGTGAATTAA
>OY744548.1:35522853-35525353 GCA_963556195.1 Sepiola atlantica
CATCTCCTTAAGCCAGCAAATAAAGATTAACTATCTTTCTTGGCCGTTGCTTGTTCAGTAGCTCTAGATTACGACTAAGAATCTTTCATATTGCGGACAGCAGCTTGAACCTTATTGAACATCGTGCAAAATGATGATCGTTTCGCGAGATATACGATTGGGGGTATTGAAACGTTCCTCATTGAGTCCCAGCAGGGATAGACTAGTCATGTAGTAAAGAATGAGTGATGAGCGAATAATAAAGATATTGATATATGGTGAACTGAATAATGAAAGAAAGAGTACTGGCAAACCTTGACTCTACTGCAGAGGCACGCTGAAGTCCAATATTTCAGCTATTAAAATCTTAGTTGGAAGCTTTGAGAATTTGGCACCAGGCATGAACGAGTGGAGAGCCGCCATTTGGAATGGAGTTAAAGTTTTGAATTGGATCGCATTGAAGAAAATAAGATTATTGACAGAGGTTCACTCGACCCAATCACAATTTTTTGTTGGTCTATTTGTGGTCTCGTCAGCGGATCTCTCGTAGGACTGAAATCGCACAATCGCCATTAGCACTAAATAAATAAATCAATAAACATTTAAAAATATAATCATTATTTTTAAAACGTAATACAAAAATAATATAAAAAATAACTGATTTTACTTTTAGACACTCATCCGTCAAAATCGACGAGAGAGTCCATCATATCTATCTATCTATCTTTCTATCTATCTATCTATCTCTCTCTCTATATATATTTATATGCATATATATATATATATATATATATATATATATATATATATATATGTATTATAATATGAAATGAAATAATAAAATAAGGTTCCAATCAAATTTTATTAGAATTCAAAGTTCAAGCAAAGTATCTTAACATCCTTAGCTAATGAGTAACTTATAACCAAAACAAACATGATGATATAACTGTAAATATTATTACACACAATATGAAAACTAGCAATAGGAGCCGGACCAAAAGAAATGTAAATAACCATAGCCCTCAAAGGCACTCTATCATACCTGATGAAAATGGCCAACATATAAATAGCCCTACACTGACTTCACGTAAACGCCTTAGAAGGAAAAATATTTGGTGTAACCCAACTTTTAATAACAACATTAAAAACAATATCCCTAAGGAATTATTTAAACTATTGGAAAACTCCTTTAAATATCCACATTAATATAGCTTCATACTTAATAAAAATTCAATCAAAATTTCATACTCTACTATGCCCAACATAGCCCAAACAATAATCTCAGCAAATAGCAAACAAATAAAATCTATCCAATCTAATTCTAGTTGCTCCAATCCTATAATTTGACAATAGATGCACATATTCTTATGTTGTGTATGCTTGTACCGTAACTGAACTAAATAAGTCTAAAATGAATCCTAGAGCCCACATAAATGCAGTCCCTAATCAAACTCCACAACTGAGCACTACAACTAATTTGCACCATAACTCTAGACCTAATAATTCTACGATCCATCTTCCGTCTCAGCAAGCCGATAATGAATTCCCAATGGTAGGTAACGATAACGTTTACAATAATATACAATCAATTAACCAACCTAATTCATATCATGAAAATACAGTTAATAGAAATAGACCCGTGAATAGGAATATAAATGGCTCAGGAACAAGAGTAAATCCTAAGATACACACGTATATTGGTGCCACAGCAAATTTAATTAAAACCCGCATTTGTATGCATAATAACTCCTTCAATAACGATGTCGGTAACAACAAAACATCACTGACCACTTTAGTGAAAAACTTAAGATCCAATAATATTCCACATATATATAAGATGGTCCATCCTAAAAAAATCAAACTCTTATAGCCCAGGATCCAGATCTTGTGGTCTATGCAATTTAGAAGCAGTAATGATAGCTACTACACCTAAAAATTTAAATCTGATCAATTCTAGAATGAATTAGTTTCTAAATGTCGACATGGAAGGAAATTCAAGTATGCAATATGGAAACCATCGCCAATCCCACCGTAGCTGATAGAGTGTTACAGAGACCGGGGGTGTCCAGTTTTCGAGATGTGTTCGTTAAATCCTCCTTGCCTAAAAGGTTTAGACTCTGAAGTTGTAAAAGTTTAAATATCTCAATTTTCCAACTCTAAATATCTTTACAACTTCTTAATTAGGAAAAATAAAACCTTAAATTAAATTAAACTTCTTAATTAGGAAAAATTAAACCTTAAATTTAACTTCCTAATCTGATAAAATAAAATCTTAAATTAAACTATTAGATTATTAAATTCTTAACACTTTAATACCTTCGTAATTTCTGATCTGATGAAATTAAATATTAAATTTAACTATTAAATTATTAAATTCTAATTGCTTTAATAACTTCCTAATTTTTAATTTCATAAATTTTCTATATTATTTGATAGGGCGAGATTGTGAAATCTGTTTTTATTGTAAGCTAGATATTTAACTAGCTATTTGGACATGTATACGTGATTAGACGATCTGACC
>OY744548.1:35535353-35635353 GCA_963556195.1 Sepiola atlantica
CTTCTCTTTTTCAAGGGTCGGTGTTTAAGCGTAATGAACTATATGTTCTATAGCGTTAAGGGGAAGTTAGTGAACTATCTGTACTGTTTATATCATTTTCTCATGCATAATCGCCGCTTTTTGGGGGGTGGGTCTTCATGATACTATCGTCTCAGTCGTTTTCTCCTTTCTTTAGGGGTCAGTGTAGTTCCAAATCATATATTATCAGGCTTACCAAACTATTCGACTGGGAGAGCATATTTTTACTAGTATATATAAAGCAAATTGTATGTATCTATTCAGCGAAATTAGAGTAAAACAAACTACATGTTCTGAATAGATGTTGTTATCGATATCAGTTATTCTTGAACGATTTTTAAAACTCGTAATTTAAAATTACAATTACGTATTAATTAACATTAAAAATAAATGTAACTACATGTTTAGCATTCCCTTTTAGCCGACCGAGCTACATACTTATTATAATAATTCACACATCAAATCATTGAATGCATTTTATATATTTCTTTGAATGATTCATGAGGTATTTTATTGAAGATAAATTAAAATGGCTAAAAATAGTTGATGGATGTTTACTAATATATTTTTAATAAGACATTGCTTTTCTCTTCATGTGTATTTATATTGATTTATTTATTTTAGATAAGCAAATTATTTTCTGTCTATGCGATAAGATTCCTACATTAAGCTCATAAACTACATAACAAGTTTAGAAATGCAAAACAATTACGTTAATTCCCGAGCCGAGAGATGGGCGTGTTTGTTTTTAGTTCCAAAATGTTGTGTTTACAAAACTCACACTAAACACACGTTTCTTTTCTGCTATAGCGTTACACTTTTCATCATAAACATCAATAATATTTGGGACATATTATTGGACATTGAACACCAAATAAGACACCGACCACTACTAAAAATTATTATACTTATTTTTTAGCCAATGACTTGAAAAACTCGAAGGAAAAAAAACATCATAATAGTAATGGATATTAAGTAAACGTAAAATTGTCCTCCATCTCCGCGTTTTATGGCAGTTACAATGTTATTGATACAGCATGCACATTCTCGGCGTTTTCATTGGGGGTACAGTTTAAGACGATTGCATGAAGTTTTTCAAAGGTTTTTAGTTTGGGATGTTTTGTAACCTGAAAGAGAGTTAAGAGAGGGTGTCCTTGCTGGAGGGAGAGTTCGACTCTGACGTAGAGTTAGTGGTAGGTTTAAGTACTGGATTGTAGAGCGTGTCTTCGTCACACGGGCTTAGGTTTAGTGGTTGATTTGAGCGAAGGTATCATTGTCAGAGGTAGGATTAAGGAAGTTATTTTTTGTTATTTTTTAAATATACAGTTAATGGAATAATTTAGAGATATATTAGTGGTAGGGTTAAGGGAGGATTTAGGGGCTTCCAACTCGGACTTAGGGTTACTAGTAGAGTAAGTAATTATTTTTACTTACCTTTTAGCATGAAAAACCCCCGAATTTACTTTCCAATAGCAAAATATATTTTTGGTTTACTGTCCTAAAAAGCTACACTTACGAGAAAATTGGGAATCATTTTACGTTCTATGCCTAACTGATCTCCAACGCTGAATACTAAATTATTTTTTCCGCAACCTTTATCATCGTCGTTTTAATTAAGCAGAATCTTATTTAGAGGCGAGGGTGTATTACAGTGGCTGGTACTTTGTACATATTTTACTTTGTTATAATTTTATTGTGTATTCGTTTGAATGATCCTGCAGAAAACCAGCTGTGAAAACCCCGATGTGTACGGTACTTCTGCTTGTATTTATGTATTTGAGATTTTCTCTGATTTATTTTGTATTTTAATATATTCCCGAACTCCTGCCATTGTTTTTGAAATAAACACACATACATATGTTATAAAACTACATTACACAGTGAACTTGAATAAGTATATATCATTTGGATTAATAAGAATATATCCCCCTACTGAGATGTTAACCCCTCCCTTTTCCGAAACCCCTACGTTTGGTGGAAGATAACGCCTGATATCAGGAATGGAAAAACTGCTATGGAAAGTTATGACTATGAAACAAACCACACTCATCTGGATATGTAGTAACGAGGACCATACGACGCAACACTGCATTTTATGTCCCCTATGTGTGAAACTTTGAGGATTTTGCGGAGTTCAAATCTATTGAAAAAAACTGCGAAACGAAGTGTGAAGACTGTCGTGTTACCGGAACAAACATCAAAGAGAGCAAAACATTATAGTTCGATGTTCCTTCACGTTTGACTTTTATCAAACAAAATACGACGGTTTACTGTATGTTACTTTATTTATAATTCATAATTCAACCAACAACAACATTAGAATATAATTTTTGATACGGGGCTCAGGGCTTAAAACTGAAGGTAACAGACGCCCTCAGTTATACTCGGGGGAATTCAATAACCACCATTTGTTTAATATAAATCTACTTACAATTTTTCCAAATGAATTTATTCTGAATAAATCTTGAGGCTAAACTCTTAAAAGTAAATATTTATCTATATATATGGAGATTTAGAAATGTATATATATATATATATATATATATATACATATATATATGTGTGTGTATACGTATATATATATATATATATATATATATATGTATACGTATATATATATATATATATATATATATATATATATATATATATATATATAAATATAGAGGCTAACAAGCCTTCAAAAACCATGTATTAGATGCGAGTAATTAAATCAAAAGAAAAATAAAAATATTTCGAAACATTTAATAAATATTTCGAAATACCTTCCGTTTTTTTTTTTTTTCTTCATCTTGATTTTTTTTTTTTGGCTAATATTTCGCTTGACAAAAACAAGCTTCATCAGAGCCAAGACAAACAAAGGTATAACCTTTTTTTTTCCATAATTTACTTCCTGGTGTTGGTGAAGTGTCACGTCCGGTGTTGTGGACTATTGTTGAAAATGTCTTGTTTTAAATAGAATAGAACTTGAATGCGCATGGTTGCTGCGAGTAATAAATTAGGAAAGTTCATTTTATAAAGCATCTTATGTGAGTTAATATAAATATAGAGGCTAACAAGCCTTCAAAAACCATGTATTAGATGCGAGTAATTAAATCAAAAGAAAAATAAAAATATTTCGAAACATTTAATAAAATATTTCGAAATACCTTCCGTTTTTTGTTTTTTTTCTTCATCTTGATTTTTTTTTTTTGGCTAATATTTCGCTTGACAAAAACAAGCTTCATCAGAGCCAAGACAAACAAAGGTATAACCTTCTTTTTTTTCCCATATATATATATATATATATATATAGAGAGAGAGAGAGAGAGAGAGAGAGAGAGAGAGAGTGAGCCAAGAGTTGGTGGACAGTAACACACATTTTTGGTCAAAGCGTAAGAGGCAGACTTCAAAGCTCTGTAAACATCTCTAAATAAATGTTTTACTGTCCACCTTATTTTGGCTCACCCTGTATATATATATATATATATATATATATATATATATATATATATATATATATATATATATATATATATATATATATATATATAGTAGGAATGATAAAAATAGGATAGGTAGAATATGCACAAATCTTACAACAAAGAAATATATAGAAATGCATAACAACGATCATTAATAAGAAAATGTTCCATGACACATAACATAAAAAGCTATTTGTATGAACAATGATAATTACACGTAGAGAAAGGGCAAAGAACTAACAACAAACGAAAACTACTACTAACATATAAAACATTATATATGTTCTAAACACAAAAATGTAGTTTTTTCACAGTGTATTCAAAACTAGGCGGTTTCTTTATTAGTAAAAACAGTCAGTATTTAAACTAGTAATACTCAAGAAACATAAAACATAATTTCTTTTATGTTCTCTCTCGTCTCCATCTCTGTCTCCGTCTCTGTCTCCGTCTCTGTCTCCGTCTGCCTCTCTCTATCAATATATATATATATATATATATATATATATATATATATATATATATATATATATATATATATATATATATATATATATATATTATATAGTAGTATGTTTTAAAGAGGCTGTGGAGAATGCAATGTGCCAGGTAGGTTATAAGCTGGAAAGAAACCAAAATAATAAATCGAAATCGAAATGGGGCTTAATATTTATTTTTTCTTAAAATCTTACATAACAGCAAGTGTGGTTTTAGCTGTCTGTGTGTTGTCCGGATGATTATTAAACATCATTTATTTAATATTTCGGGAAAAAGAAACTTCCCTTTGTAAAAAATAATACACACCAAAGGAAAACTCCGTTTGTGCAGAGAATCTACCAAACTGGATGTCAGGGGATAGGGTAGGGGCAAACCAGTCCCGCAGAGAATAGAAATTAGTAAGTTTTAAAGTTATGTTATGTATATAAATGTATCGTTCAAAAATATGTGTGTAATATTAAATAAATGATAGGTATTGTATGGTGATAAATTAACTGTTATTTGTGATGATATCCATTTTTTTAATTTGTTTCTGTGTGTTGTTTTATTCTTGTATTTTATATATATATATATATATATATATATATATATATATATATATATATATAAACATCCTTTGTTATTATACAGTTTATGATTGTGCAGATGCTCTTCTAATTAATGGTAATTAGGGGAATTCACATCGGTGAACCAATGTTTGTTACCAATTTCCTTTTATAGTCTCGCTGTGAATCTCACAAATGAATTCTAAAGATTCAATTTATAAACGTCGAACAATATTTATAAGCTACATATATAAAGTTGACCTTATTACACAATGCCCTTTAATGTTTATGTTTTAATTCTATATAACAACAAACCTATTAACACACAGCGTTTTAAAGATGTGCTACAATAAAAATATAGCTACAATTTCTATTGATTCCTTAAACATTTATCCAGGCCCTAGGGACTTAAAAATATCTAACGAATAAACATTCAGCGATAAACCCGAAACCGTTAAGACATATTTTTCTCCATAAAAATTAAGTGCTGTGTGCCATTTCATCTATGTAGAGAAAATCTCAATAAAACACTGGAGAACTCCACACAGAAAAGAAAACTCCCAAAGGAAAACACGGCTAATGTTTAAACGAGGAGCATTTCCTAAGTCCTAATGCCATTACCGGAACGTCGGATATATTCTGATCATTGGAGCTTACCGATAAAAGCTTTATAGTTCCTATTTTCCTCCTCTCTTGAGGATTCCATTGTTCTGGCGAATTCAAGATTGAATGGATTTATTGATCGGTTGAGCTTCTCCTGGAAAGTCCAAGGGAAAGATTTAGCATTTACGGGGCTTCCAGTCAGATATATAAGATACAGCATCATTACAGGTTACATTATTATCAAGCCAAGCATGAAATTATATATATATATATATATATATATATATATATATATATATATATATACAGGGTGGGCCAAAATAAGGGTCCTATCTTTAAATTTGAATAACTTGAATTTGAATAACTTCCACAAAATAAAAGTAAAACTCACCAAACTTTATGTGTGTGTAGACTGACCCTTCCGAGATTTTTTGAAATAAACAAAACAAATTTTAGCCGAAAAACACTTCTTAAAACTTACAAAAACTAAAGTATTGTTTTTTACACTGTTTTGAGTTTTTTAAGCAAAAATAATGTTTTCTAAATGAGGGTGCGTTCCTTATGGCTAATACGGCTCATGCTTGCTTCGGAAGGGGTCCTTTACTTATTCTAAAAAAAAAAATCAATAAATAAAAAAGTTATGAATTTTTAAAAATAGGACCCTTATTTTTGCCCACCCTGTATATATATATATATATATATAATTGCACAGAGAGACTTAAAATCATCGAAGCCCTCTACATTATTAAACTGCAACCTAACATTAATAAAAGAGCATTTATACAATGGCACTAACACACTATCCGTTTTCAATAATTCAAAATAAAAGAAACAACTATAAAAGGCTGACAACCTAACACTATGGATAAAAATCAACCTCCTGATGACGATCGAGAGATTGAAAGTGATCGCGTTATGGCCGATACAAATATACTCGCAGCCACAATATTAAACTTAACACCGGAAAATAGAAAACTCGTTCTCTGCGTCGAGAAATAAGGAAGTACAATTACAAAGACAGAAAGTTCCGTAATGTTCAACGAGGCTTGCATTAGTAATGATTTGCTGCCTGTATATATATATATATATATATATATATATATATATATATATATATATATATATATGTGTGTGTGTCTGTGTGTGTGTGAGTGTATATATCTATATATATGTGTGTGTGTGCATACATATATATATATATTTATGTATGCATATATATATATATATATATATATATATATATATATATATATATATATATATCTTTATTCTGGGTGGAATCGTCGTCGTTGGATTGTTATACATATTCTTCTGGATTTATCAATATTTCTGACCCCACGTTATTTGGATTTCGTTATTGGTGACTTTCATACGCGTTTGAACTTTAAAATTAAAAAAAAAACCTTTTTCAAATTTACAACTTTGGCAGTCCTCTTCTGTCAACTTATCAATCATAATTCTCCTCTGATGATAAGATTTTAATCTTTGAAAAGCCTGGTTTAAGGAATGAAAGAAAATAAAAATAAATGTTTTATTAACTAAACTGCTCCTTGTTTTAGACAACTCAAGATATTGATTTGCTTCCATTTGCAGGTCTAATCAATGTCCATTGACTTACCATATTTTTGCTCTATCCAGTATATTGAGTTTTCTTTATTTCACAATAGGTGCAACTCTCTAAAAGTTTACCTTTTAGTTATAATTTTCATATATCTCTTTATATATATGTATATGGATTTATATATATATATAAAATACTAAAAGACAACAACAGAGAAGAAAAAAAAAGAAAAACAAAAAAAAAGTAGAAAATATACACAAAATAACACTACGAAGAACAAGAATATAAACAATACTAATAGAAATAAACAAAACACTAATAATAACAAACCGAATAAAAACTAAAAAGTTAGCAATGAAGAGAAAAGATGTAACTGCATAAATCGTAAACTTTGTCAACTACAAAATAAATGCCTAACTAAAAGTGTTGTATACCGCAACGATATTTGCCAACGAAAGACCAAATAACAAGAAATACTACGTGGGTATGACATCCCTAGACTTTAAGACCAGATACTATGACCACAAAAGCACATTTAAAAACAAAGAACGTCGAACTAAAACAGCACTAGCTAACCATTATTGGGAACTCAAAGAAAATGGACACTCACCAATAATTGAATGGAAAATAGTAAGACAGGCCAGTACATGTAGAAACTTAGACGACCCGTGTAGATTATGCCTGAATGAAAAATATGAAATGCTAAATTTTAAAGATCCCCGAAACCTATTAAACTCTAGAAGCGAATAGCCAACAGCTGTTTACACAGAAATAAATTTACCTTAGGATGATATATAATAAATAAAAAAATAAAAAAATAAATAAATAAATGAAAAAATAATAATAATAATAGCATAAATATATAAATAAATAAATAAAAAACTGAACAAGTTAAAATTTAAAACCTAAAATAGAAATACAAGAAACCACGTGTTAAAATAAATTCGCCTACTGTATTGACAAAACAAAGGAAACATGATATAGGAAAATCCATTGTTAACAAACAATAGAGTAGACATAGGAGCGTCACCAACAAAGCCTTTGTTCGCGGGAAGCCTTTGTTCGCAGGAAGCCCAACGATTGGCTGAGGGAACAACAAAGAATCTGATTGGTTAACTTGCTAGCCATGTATATAAAAACAACTGACAAAAATAACTCCATGCCTTTAGCCTGACGATTCCCCCCGGGGATGAAACACGGGAGCCTCTGTGTAGCTTGATTGCCATATATATTTTGATTGCTTACTACCTAGCTCTACTTACGTATCGAGCACTGTTGAAGTAAATACTGAAAACTGATACATAAAAAATTATATCTCCTTATAATATTTTATGTGGATACATGAAGTACTAATATATATATATATATATATATATATATATATATATATATATATATATATATACATCTTTATCTATATTTATATACATATATGCATATATATATATGCATATATATATATATACATCTTTATATATATTTATATATATATGTATATCTTTAGATATATATGTATATACAAATATATATATATATATACATTCACATATATATATACATATATATATATATATATACATATATATATATATGTGTGTATATATATGTGAGTGTGTGTATATATATATATGTATATATATATAAGTATATTTATGCATATATATATATACATATATATATAGTCTAAAGAAGCTTTGAGTCATTTTTAACAAAAAAATAACATTAAAATAAAGTAAAATGCTGTTTAAATTCCTAGAGAAACTAACTAAATCCAAGATATTGCAGACTTAACATTCGTTGGAAAATTAATAAATAATTGTATATGATGTTATAAAAGGCGTCGACGAAGAGCCATTTTTCAATCATAAAAAATAATGACGGGGGAAGTAGCAAGTGGATCCAGCATTCGTTTTGACTCACCTGACACAGGTCCTATGTGTCCTGCCCTTTCCTCGTCTCACGTGTCCTCTTTGTCGCTCTCTTTCTTTTTTTTCTATTTTTATCTCTTAATAGTTAAAGATAAATGAAATACACATGCAGCATTGCTCGTTGATATTCATACATTCTTATCACACTGTAAATCTTAATTGAAACCTTCTTTTACGTCTATGTCACAAAATGATATGAGTTTTACTGGGAGGTCCGCGGGCCGGATTGAAATAACAAAGCATAACAGGGTAGTGGGCCGGACGCTAAGCATCTGCGGACTGGAGTTTGCCCGCCCCTGATCTAAATGAAGAAATGCGAAATATGTTTCCATTCATCCGAGCTATGTTTAGATCAAACCACGTTACGGTTATTTAATTCAACTCTACATTTTATTATTTACAAATACATTATATATAGCCAACAGAACATTGTGTAAACATTTATCCCGATGCTTTATTAGCATTATACTAATACTTCTAATAAATTGATATTCTGAACAATTCGCTTATGTTTACGTTTTACAATGTTCTTATATATATTCAAATGTTGTGTTTATATAAATGTTATTGTTATTAGTAGTAGTAATATATATTTCCAACGATTTTATGAAAAACGTTGAACATTTAAAATTATCGTTTTGAAATTCGAATAATTTCTGGTCACATTTTAAGCATGCGTGTCTTTACACGAACCAACAACTTAGATTACCTGGAATAATTTATTAAAAAAATTACACTCCGCTGTGAACGCAATAACAAAGTTTTTTCTTTATATATATATTTGATATTTAAAACTAAATTCGTTGTTGTTTTCGACGACGACGACAACGACGACTACTGAATATGTTTATATTTGTATTAATAAAGAAAAAAGAAAAGTTAGTTAATTTTTCTGTCTTCTAAATAAATAAATAAATGCGAAAGTGTTTTTTTTCCATTTATCCAAACTATATGTATTTAACAACACCAATTAATTGGGGATAGGTATAGTTAAAACAATGTTTTTACTCAGAGACTTTCTATAATTAAAATAAAAACTTCGATCAATTTGTAGATTAACACCCTCAGCTTAGTTTAAACAATGTGATTCTATTTTTAGCGTCATGCTAACTCAGTAAGAAAGTTAACTAATATATGTGTTAACACTAATCCTAATTCCGACTTGCAAGCTCGTAAAACCACACGTAATCACCGAAAAGAGTGGGGCCCTGCCCCCCAAAATAACGCACATAATTTATCTCCGTGAACACAAAAAATATGGTTTACTAGCATAAAACCCTACAATGGTCCGGATATGGAGAATCATTTTAACTTAAATTTATACACTGATGCTTAACTCTAAATTATTAAATATGTGTTTTTTGTTTTCTACTGCCGCCAATATTTTCTAGGTATCCACACGTAATCGCCTAAAAAAGTAGAATTGTTTTTTTTGAGAGGGAGGTATCTGAGGGTGTTACTCTACAATAAGACCCACATTTTTAATATTTGTTATTTGTACATGTCAAATAAGGTATTTAAGTTTTTAGATACTTTTAAAGAAGCTATTTATTTTATTTTCACGTGAAAAATAAACAAACTAAACTCAATTGCTCAATATTACAATAAAAAAAGACGTACACTTAAAAAATATAAGATTAAAATTAAAATATGGGTAAATTTGCCGATTTACACACTCCACTATCCCCCTCCATAAATATTATGCTTTTTAGGCAATTACGTGTGAACACTGTGAAAAATAGAAAGAAGGAACATATATTTTTTAAATTTAGAGTGATGGATAAGTTTCATATATATTTATCCTAAATTCTACGTTATACTGTGCGTCACTTTTTTTCGTAGGTAATTACGTGTGAGTTGGACTTAAGGTTAGGGTTATAAATATATTAGTTAACTATACCTTCCTCCCATTGATTGCTGTCCGGAGGGCGGGTAGTAATTGCTAGTTTATTATATTCTCCGATGTTATTCCAGACACTGTTTGTTTCTCTCACTTCTATAACTCTCTCCATGTGTCTCCTTCGTTTGACACAAGAGGTTTATAAATGTTGGAAAAATAAAACAGTAGGAATAGTTTATAATGAACAAAACATGTCACTACATGCAGTAATATTACTTAACACGCATTTGTATCAGAAATAAAGTGATATATATATGTGTGCATGTGTTAAAATAATATTAGCTATGTTTAAAAATGTATTTATTGATATATACGTAATTCATTTCTTAATTAATTAACCGATCATTATGTAATTTCGAACGTAGCTATATTTAGTTTTATTTCGTTTTTTTTTGCTTTGTGGTAAAAGAGGGTCGAACCCGTTTTGCTAGATTTTAGATAACTGTGACTTATATGAACGTGTAACACTAGAATTTAGTTCATATATAATAAAAAAATTACAGTTTCTTTAGAGTATGTAAAAAGGTTTTTAAGGAGGAATAATTTTGACACCAGCTCGCATTTAAAATCACTTTGCATAACATTTGCCAACATTCTGACTCCTAACACCTAACAGTGCTGTTTTAAACTACATAATTATCGATTAATTAGTTATTGGGTGCATATTATACATAAAAACAAATAAATAGTTAAACATACAAAATTTTATAAAGATACAGGAATATATATATTTATAAATATAGAGAGTTCGAATATAAGACGCAATAAAGCCATTTTTCCAAATGGTGAATATATATCTATAAAAGGTGTTGCATTTCAACAGTGTACACCACCTTCAAGCATGCATTACATAACTTAATAGCGACATAATTTTCTTTGTTATTCAATTGAGATAAGCTATTAATCGAAGTCTAGATTTCGTACCTCTGCATTTTATTTTATAATTAAATAATTTAAAGGAATATGTGTTATCGCTTTTTTCATGCAAACCCGTATTATATATTCATATCTATCTATCTATCTATCTATCTATCTATCTATCTCTCCCTATATATATATATATATAAATATATATATATATATATATATATATATATATATATATATATATATATATATATATTTGAAGAGTTTACCAATATATAGACGTTTACCAATATATATTTATTTTATTATTTATTTATTTTGTAAAGCTATAGTTCCCTACACGTGTTTAGCTACCTAGCAAGAACCTTGCTAGACAGTTCATCAGGGGAGATACAAATCTAAGATATTGACCTAAACAACTGACAATACCCCACAGGAGTTTGACCCAATTGAAATCATTTAAGAAGAAAAAAAAGGATAACAAGTTCAGAAAACAGCTCAAACAATTCGGCAATATGTGGCAGTTGTGATGTGCCCTCACAAGAATAACATCCAGTGCAATCCAAAAGAGGGGAAACAAAAGTAGAACGAGGGAAAACCCCGACATCCGGCAGAATACATGTCTATAGGGCAACCTCAATTTAGCCCCACCCTTGAAAAACAAACCTTCCACAGTGCAACCCCTGAATAACCTCCAGGGATCCAGAATTAGCGCATGTAACCTGGTATTATCCCGTTGAAGATTCAAGCATCAATTTCTGTCAATAAGCACGGAGCATACAGATAGTCCGAGAAAAGAAAAAACAAAAGATCAAAGCCGTTTTACTCGAGCATGAAAAAAAACAAGCCGGGCTGAATAATGACAATCGCGCAGAAAACCGAAAGATATGATAAAAAATTAAAAATACCAAAATCTAATTGAAAATAATAATTTCAAAAATCCTTTGTTCTTTTTTAAAAAATTACTAAAAGCTAAAATTATTTAGAATAGGTATGGAAAGATACACTTATATGAGATTAAAGATGTACATAGTCAAGAAAATTTCGCTCCCACACCAAAATAAACCGTGAACACTTTTCGTAGAAGAAGGGGAAGAAACTCAATATTATGCTAGGATTGGCACGGGTCGATCTGCCGTCTGAGTTCGTCCACTTCTCTCTAGTTGTATTCATACTAATCCAAAGATACATTTGATTATAGGTAACTATTTCTACGTAGCGATGGACCAGGATATTAAATTATGAGAAATGAATAAAATTAGAATGTGGAATCCCGACGTACGATCCATCCTCCCACCCACACGATAGACACCCTCAATAAGCAAATAACATCCATCTTTCATAAAATAAGCCAGTCATCCCTAGATTTTAAAAAAAATATATAATTTATATTTATTTATTTATTTATTCTATGTCATCCTATCTTTTAGTTCAATTTATGCTGATTGCTATGTTTCAAGTATTTTTATCTATTTAATTAATTATTGGTATTGTTTAATATCATATATATATTCATATATATATATATATATATATATATATATATATATATGATATTTTATAATTTAAGTTATGGTCCCCTGTTTCTTTTTCACTGTTGTATACTTTAATACCTTTTTGTATTTGTAAATTTTCTAGCGGTAAGTCGGCTTATGTAACTAATTTGTCTACGATATTTTGGATTCAGTTAGTAGCCATGGGAATTTTAACTGTCTTTACTGTATTTGTTTTAAATTACTCAAAGCTTCTTTAGACTATATATTGGGTATTTTGATACGTATGGCTAGTACTTCTTCATCTTATCTATTTGCCTTTCTGGTACCGAGTTACTTCAGCTTTGTTGTTACATCTTTTATTCTAATATAATATTATATTCTAATTACTGTATCGCATTCTAAAGTGTAGTGTTTTTATAGTGTTATTATTTTTATTATTATTATTATTATGATTAGTATTATTATTTGATATGCAAATAAGCATATCACATTGTAATCTTAAGGGTAATGTTTTATCATTATAATTATTATTTATTTACTTATATATATATATATATATATATATATATATAGAGAGAGAGAGAGAGAGAGAGATTAGTAAAATAGAAACAATTCTGTTTTTATTTTACTGTTTTTTGGTAAAGTGGTCATTTGAGCAGCACTGTTCTGTCTTTAAACTTCCGAAACAATTACATGGTAAACAGCTGATGATCAACGTTTAATATACAACAATTTAAATTAAGGTTCTCTGTTTTCTTGATGTTGCTGTTATATATACTTGGATAGCTTTTGTATTTTTAAATTCACCAGTTGAAAGTCTGCTTATGTAAAGTCTACGTGTGCGACATTGTGTATTTAGTTAGTATATCTTGTAATTTAACCTGCATTTTCTTTCTTTGTTTAAAATTGCTCGAAGCTTATTTAGACTATATATATATATATATATATATATATATATATATATATATGCGTGTGTAAATTGAAAGCATATTTGTGTATATTAAAACTAATTACCGCGTTCTATAGTCATGAAGGCTGATTGATGCACTATGTGCAGTTTACGTATAACTATTCATTATATTTCTACAGTACACGTTCATGATCTTTTATGTCGACTCCTTTATCTTAGTTTTATTAATAAACTAAATGGCTTTCACTCTCTTTTTACGCTGTCCAACCGATTCCGCTTGACTTCACAATTGAACGCATCTGAAATATTGCACTTAGTGATATTCGCACAAGTGCGAGCGATTTAAACAAAGGTCACCACTGAACGTCAAAGTCCTAGCGTTTACAGCCCCGACGCCTTTGTGATCTGACCTTTTCGCTCGCATCATTCAAAGTAGAAAATAATATACTAGCGGGATCCATGTACCGACGTTGCCCGGGAAAATGGAGTAAAGCAAGAATCGCAAAACCCAGAATTAACTCTCTTTTAAAAAGACCGAAAATACACCTTTCTCTAGAAATGCTTAACATTAATTCTAAGTATAAAAACAATCACAAATAGAAGTATATGATATAGTAGGATGAATAAATGATAGTAATAGAATTAATATGATAGTAAATAGTAAATGAGATATGAAAATAAAGTAACATTTCAACATATGTAGCATACACATGATCACCATATTCCAACGCTATCGGTATTCATTTGTGCATATGATTTAACCCTATTATTTGGGAATGATACTTATTAAAAGCAAGTGATCAGCGAAAAAGAAAAACGCAAAGTATTCATTCAGCATGAACACTTTATATAAACAAAAACACTTCAATAAGCATTTGCAAAACAAATACATGATAAGAAGTTAGCGTAGTTTGCTTGAGGCATTATGTTATGTATAAATCAATGTAATTTATAGAAAGCAATCCAATGCAGAGGAATAACGGATGAACACGAACCAAAGTATATTAAGGCATACACAAGCTTAATGAGTTTTTTAAATTTCACTCTTTTTCTGATTACAATATATATATATATATATATATATATATATATATATATTTGTATATATATCAAATATAAACTGAAAGTAAACTTTTAGTAGATAGCACCTATAGTGAAATGGTTTAAGCTCAATATACGAGATAGAGCAATTATAAAGATAGAGGAAATAAGAGTGATAAACATGTACGAATGTCCAGATTCATTTCAAACTTAGATTGTTCAATGCAAGGTTTAGGCAGTATTCTCTCATTTATGCTAACATTGTTAAAAATAACAGAATCTGTCTGTTTAATTATACCTTTTTTATTTTTTCAATTTTTCGGATGGTCTTTTTTTTGGCATTAAAATCAAAACAATTCTTATCATGTATTTGTTCTGCAAATGCGTATTGAAGTTTATTTGTTCATATAAAGTTTTCATGCTGAATGAATACTTTGTGTTTGCTTTTCCTCTGATCACGTGCTTTTAATAAATATTCTTTCGACCGATTACAACTCCGTTTTTCATCAGAGGTAATTTACCCACGCAGCTGCCATTACACTTATATACAAAGTAAAATAAGAAATTTCACCTACTTTCTGACTGGCATTACTTCTTTAACAAAATCTACATATATAATTGTTTCGCCTGCCATTTCCCCTTTTTATACATAGCCGCATCTAAAAAGAAAATGTTTTCGCTCAAATCCCAGAAAACATGCATTTTATTCGACCAGAAAGCATTGCGTCAGTTCATATTTTCAATTTAAAACAACATGTTATTGCAGTCCTTTTCTTCCCTCCTCTGTGTTTATCTGGCCAACCTCCATGAACATAAATTATACATGGTCGTTTTCTAGTCGAATATCAACAAATAAATCTCTAGCCGAACTAATCAAAATGTTGCTATTCATAGTACTCTGCCATCAGACAATTGACAATATTAATATATCTTATCTTTGAGTGGCTTTCGGCCCGGGTAAGCACTGCCCTATTATTATAAACAGAACAAAGTCAGCGATTAAAAAATAGTAAGTATTGCACATTACGTTTTTTTTTCTTTGCTTTACGGCATATCAACCATTTTCTAGGTGTATAATGCCGAAACACGAAACCTATGTAAAACAATTCATATAACACGATACGTCGATTTAAAATATCCGCCACGTGAATTGTTCATACATTTCTAAAATACTATCTACATGATTATACGCTAAGTTGTTTCGCATTCCTACACACATGATCAAATTTCAGACAGTTAAATCTCTAGTCAGGAGAGATTGCGATTCGGTGTATATGTGATGTCGCTAAGGTACACAATTCAGACTGTACCAATTTCAAAAGGAAGTGTTCGAAAATCAATTATATGATCCAGTTGACAAAAACAACACAATTAAAAAGAAATACATTTCGAAGATTCACGTTTCTATTTATTTTAACAATATTTAGTTGATAAATATGTGTACACTAAGAAGGCAGGGAATATTTATTATTTAAAAATAGTTAAATTGCGACATTTTTTATAAATAAAACTGATGATTCATAATAATTGTATTTAATGAAATAATATTAAGCTGGCAATAACAACTAGTATTACTGAAGTATTAGAAGTATTTCTTTCTTTATAGTATTGGCCGTGACAGATATTTATTATTTAAAAAGAAATGTCATGATTAACAATCAATTATACAGCCTGATGAAAAATGCACCGTGGGATGGAAATGGGGTTCAGCTACTAAATATAATAATAGGATGAGTTATTTTTTGTTAGTAAGTATGTTATCGCCTTTCACACATGTCATAAAAAATGCGGTCGTCCGATAGTGGGCGGTCATTTATCTGATATTGCGAATGTATATATTTCCAACATAAGGGATTTGATAATTGAATAGTTCGAACATCGAGTTCAGTCACCCAATCAGCTAAAAAAGCACAATCTTTAATAAATACCTTTCAAAAATGAACATTCATTAGATTGATTTGAAGAACATTTACTTGACAGATATTGTTACGATTCATAGTAAAACAATATTTATTTGTTTAAGAATTATTAAATAGCAACAATTTGTTTATTAAAATAATATTTTGTTGACAATGATAAGTATTTTCACGGAAGAAACACGGGTGATGTTTTCTTACAAGCATTGACCCTGACTGACATTTATTCAATTAAAACAGAAAACTTATTATTTACAATAAATTATACATGTAGCAAGCACCGTGGGATTTTTTTTATTAGTTTAGCTAGTTAGATTATTAATACAAACACCGTAATCGTATGATGAAATTAGCTACGGATTTGTATTTTATTGATATTTGATATGTGCCCTATAGAATTGTATGATCCATTCCCCGCTTCTTTTGACCAAGCTTGTTGTACTGGTTGCTCGTGTGGTCTTCATCATTTAGCTGTGTTGATATTTCATCGTAATACAGCTTCCTATTCCAGTAGTTTCTTTCCAAGAACTGTTAGCTTGTAGAAAACTTCCTGCTGACTGTTTTATTCCTTTTCAAGACAAAGGTTTATAGGCATCTCTTGGCTTTTGCGAAAACGATATGTCGTTATTGTTCGCTCTTTACATAAAGTGTATCCATGTCTCTACATTAGATTTCCATAAAAAATGATAAAATCTGTTGGTGGTACTTATTTTACAGATTAGCATAAAATCGGGTAATCACTAAACTTACAGCATCAAGGTCTTACATTTATAAGGAAAAGTATGCTATCAACTGAAAAATGTTTAACCTCCAAATTATAGTAAATTCAAGATATCCAACTGGATTGGAGTATACTATTCAAAATTCGGAGACCTTAAAAATCGATTAAACCATTTACAAATGTTTGGATATCCAATTTATCATCTGATAATATAAATTAAACAACTGTTGATGTCTTAAAAATATTTAAAAAGATACACTGAATATATTCCAGAGAATAACACTATAGTCCTACTCTTCAGGTAACCATGAATGCACTTACAACACTTGATTTTAAACAGAGCGAAAACACTTCGAAATTTTCGTTTTCAGTAAACTTTTGCATTTGAAAACGCCAATCTAATTTCCTTTGGCGTAAAAGTAACACGATTATCAGAATTTGACTTTGAAGAGTTTCTAAGAAAAGTGAAACAAATGTGAAATGACTAACAACATTAAAATCACTGACTTGATACAATAGGTATGTGCATAATGTTGTGGCTTCAGTTCTGAAAAATTAAAAACTTTTAATCCGTTTACGCTACACAATTTCTAAATAATGTGCGTCATATGTGAACTTATCAACAGATATGTATATATATATATATATATATATATATATATATATATATATATATAGAGAGAGAGAGAGATATACATGTATATATATATATATTTATGTGTATATATATGTATATATACATAAACATGTATATATATATACATGTATATATATATATATATATACATATATATCTATATATTCTCATGTATATTAAATTGAATAAGATAAACTTATATTGTGATTTGCTCAGTCTTTTTATTATTCTAACAAAATTACGCAAGGCAGATTGTAAAGTAATTGAGATATATTTGAATTGAAGATTAATGTAGAGCGATAGTATATATATATATACATATATATATATATATATATATAAATATATAATTATATATATATATATATATTTATATATATATATGAACAAACATAATGCCGATTTCCGAGTAAAAAGTAGAATTACACGCGTTTCTAGGAAAAGTATAGCATATTCGAAGTAATTCAAGAAGTGACATGGATCTTAAGAGTATATAGCAAAAATGATAAATGGATACAAATGTATATTCATAAATATATATATATATATATATATATATATATATATATATATATAAATATATAAATATATATATATATATACATATATATATATGTATATATACATATATATATATATAAATATATAAATATATATATATGTATATATACACATATATATATTTATATATATACATATATATAAATATACATATATATAATATATATATATATATATATATATATATATACATATATATATATAAGATCCCGTTGAGTCGCCGTTTTGACAGTTAGAGTATCACTTAGTATCAAGAACAAATTAAATATTTGGCTCGTGTTCTTAACCAAACTGTATTTACTGTCGATGTTAATTTATGTATATATATATATATATATATATATATATATATATATATATATATATATATATATATATATATATAGATAGATAGATGGATAGATAGATATAGATATATATATATACACATATATATATAGAGAGAGAGATTTATATATATATATATATGTATATATATATATATGTATATATATATGCATATATACATGTGTATATATAACGTTATGAAATAGTTTCATGGCAATTTAGCTACACAGAGGCTTCGCGTTTTATTCCCAGAGAGAATCGTCATGCTGAACTCTATAGACTTTATTTTTGTTGGTGTGTTATATACGCGTTAGTGTAGCTTAATTGCCATAAATATATTGTCATAACTTACTACCTAGCTCTGTTTAAGTAACTACTGAGAATTGCTACGTAGCAAATTATATCCCCTTGTCACATTTCATGTGGATACATGAAATAGTAACTATATACATATGTATATATATATATATATATATATATATATATATATATATATATATATTAATTTTTTATTTATATATATGTACATGTGAGAGGGTTCTCTCAGGTTTACAGCATCACTATTAATAATGCTTTTTATATACGTATAAATCAGTATACACGATCCCATAACAATGAATTAAATGATAGAGTAGACAAGACCAGGAATACCATCTATTGCATTGTGATTCCTTTTGATCCTGCTTATGTGCACTCTATCACATGTTATTCACTCAATTATATATTTTTTTCTTTCGTTAGATCGAGTAAATATAAAATCAACAACAAAATAATGACTGTTTAACTTTTTTATTTCAACTTGCCATTGTACTTTGATTTACGTCACCTGACGTTGATGAAGTGTGATTTCATGATTTGTATAATATTTGCTGTCAATACGGGCCTGGTGGGCTTATTACAGTCGCCTGAAAGACACATCGTAACACTGAACAGTCGCTTTTTAAAAGGTCGAACATTGTCTGATAACTGAAGCCGTAACACAGTGCAAGAGATCCATTTTGCCACTTTTATGTTATCATGCAACATTAAATGAGTCCTTTTCTTTACTCCACTTATTAAGGTCCAAAGGCCAGTTTATTATAAGGGTTAATGAGTACGTCAAGGGTACCGTGAGACGACCCCGTAATGATTGGTAACGATTGTTTAAATTATGTACATTTTGATTATTTATGAAAACAGCTCAACAAGAATGTGTTTACATTGGACTTGCTACCGACTATATTCTAATCAGCTAGGAGACCGATCCGCGGTATTGTCTCTAAGGTAGATAGTTCTAGGGACTAAACTCTTGTCATAAAAGCTCGGTTTACTGTGAAGTACACACAGAAAGAACGGGAAATTAGTGAAAGCGGTTGTAGCTAGACGAGTTTTCAGCTGTGTCTTTTTTACAGGAGGAAGCATACATACGAGCTTAGTCGAGCACCTTCCCTGGAAATAACGATAAATGAGATGAAGACTAGAACCATCTCTTCAGTTAGAAAGCTGATGTAGAAAAAATAAGCGGGTTTGTACTTTGTAAAGTCAGGAAAGCGGTACCTCCCTAAATATGGTAACAGTACTTTATCTTAGAGCGTATTTAGCTCTTATACAGGTAAAGAATTGCGTCGGGCTTGAGATACTTTCTAGAGCAGTAGAATGATCCAAATATTTTTCCAGCGAAATTAGCAACGGATTTTATGTAAGTCTTCTGTTTCAAGTTTGAATTGAAAGTCAGTCCCAGAAGCTCATCAAATCAGGAATCATCAAAATGAAAGGCATTTATTTCAATTTTGTCAAAGTTAAGATGGTGGTGTCTTTGTCAAAGTTAAGATGGTGGTGTCTTTCATATAAGCTCTGTTTTAGAATCTGACAAATCTTAATAATTCATGCTCTTCGAAAGGTTTCCATAGATGGCTGTGGCATCTGACAAAATATCGACGACTGATTATAGAATCAGTTTAGAGAGATCATTGATGCAGACCAGAAAGAAGGTTAGGCTAAGAATAGATCCCAGAGTAACACCGGCGTGGATATTATGTGCTTCAGACTTCTGTCCATCAACGATTACTTTTATACACTTATCATAGAGAAGGGATTTTCCAGATATTCTATAGCTAGTAAGCTTGTGAAGAGGACTTTTATACCAAACCCTATCAAAGACCTTTGATATTTCAAGAGCTATCGCTCTAGAAGCGAGTCCCACCTCTATAGATTCACTGGTCCTGTGTGATATTACAGTAAGCACATCAGCTGTATATCATGCAGGACGAAACTTATATTGCTTGTTATTGGGAAAGCTATTTCTGCTGAGGTGATCCACAACTTCTAGATTTATAACAGATTAAAGCAACTTACTCATGACGCACCTGAAACTGATTGGTCTGTACTGAGATGCAGAAGACCGATTCCCAGTATTTTTTAATACTGCGTAGACTGACGAAATTTTACAAGGTGATAGAAAACAATTCTTCTTTAAGCAATGATTGAAGAGCTTTGTAAGAATGGGAGATAGATTTGGTTATATTATTGTAATTACTATGATTGTAATTTTTCAAAGACCTGTTAATTTGCTGGCAGCAAGGTTTTAGATCAGTTTAGAAACATCCCGGACAGATATATGAATATCGCTCAGAGTGTGTTTTTTCTCATCGGGAAAAATGTGGGTGGAAGGTGGACCGGATTTCAAAGGGTGCAATTTGATTCACATCCTCCATTGTACTTATAACATAAAGCTATTGTATTTTCTGTACTCTCTCTTTTCACCCTGTTTTTTTTAATCACATGTTTTTTTAAATCCCTCGATACAGCCTTTTTTAAGAGAGGGCGAAACCGGTCGGCTGGTATTAAATTTTGTTTTCCTCTTGATTAACTTTTAATCATGAACGATAGAATTCGTCTTCCCTTCATGTTTGCAATAATAAAGTGGTGTACTCCCCCAAAAATCATGAAATATATATATATATATATATATATATATATATATATATATATATATATATGTGTGTGTGTGTGTGTGTGTGAGAAAGGTTTAAGGAAACGGATAAAATACACTACATATTATAAAATACATATGAAAATAGTCATAAAATAAATATACAACAGTAAATTAACAAATTAATTAAACAGGTCAAATACACTACATAGTATAAAATACATATGAAAATAGTCATAAAATAAATATACAACAGTAAATTAACAAATTAATTGAACAGGTCAAATCTCTAGAATACTTTTACTTAGTCACCAAATCCACGCGAACTACTTTCAGCGACAGAAAACGCAAAAATATTTTGTAATCTAAATGCACTCCTTTTTATTTATTTTATCTGACTTTTTATTACCGTTTTATATTTACTTGATATACTTACAAGTCAATGAATATCTATACTAAATCATTTACA
This sequence comes from Sepiola atlantica, assembly GCA_963556195.1. Classification (NCBI taxonomy): domain Eukaryota; kingdom Metazoa; phylum Mollusca; class Cephalopoda; order Sepiida; family Sepiolidae; genus Sepiola; species Sepiola atlantica. The sequence goes on from OY744548.1 coordinate 35,557,724, forward strand.
GTGAAATGGCTTTTGGCAGGATTACATTAATCTTTACACATATGTTGGTACATTTCATGTTTTAGTAAAATGAAATGACTTTGAGTGTTGAGTAAAAGTAATCGTTTACGTTAAACACCGACAAATTCTAAGCGCCGAAGAATGAAAAAAATAGTGAATTCATGAATAAACTATGAAGGTAGATGCCATTAAGTGTTATCATTTAAAAAGATGGTAAAACGAGGTAAAATGATGTTTTTATCATTTACTAGATGTTGTAACTTTTATGTTTCTTTGCGGGACATTTTGCCTTTTTTCGCGTTTTTTTTTTCGTAGACGAATACCAATCAAGAACATATTGTTTATGTTTGTGTATTTATAGATACTAGTTAAAATTAAAATAAATTGTATGTAGACATGGAACCATACTATAACAACTTTTCAAACGCAAGAACCTATATAGATGTACAACGTAGATTGATTATTATAACTAATAATAACTTAATAATTACTCGATCATTACTAGTTTGCCGAGAAGAATCTTCCCCTGGTGTTTTAATACAGGTTACGGTTCAAAATTTCGTATATATTCCCGAGTTACACTATCAATAATATTAAATGCATAATAAAGTAATTATTACTGTTAATGTCACACATGATTTCTTATTTGTCCGTCTCTCAATGGGTAGTCAATTAACGATTCAGTATTTGTATATATTCTATCGAATTCATCTAAAAGCGATACTAAATACCGATTTCTGATTACTAAAAAGTCATCAGATTCGTGCAGGTGTTTCTTTTATTTCGTATGATGTTTCTTATATTTTTATTGCCAAATATGTGATTATTTTTTTAAATACAATTTTTGTTCTGTATTGATGTGATATATTGTAAAAGATGAACGGGCGCACTCATCTCTTTTGCACCGCTATGCAGATTAGACTTAAATGAAACAAGACAGTGCAATTGAGCAAGCGGGATATTCGCACTGTATTATCATCTCAAAGGATATATTGGGACTCTGATACCGTACTCTTAGCTGTTTCTCCAATTGCATTAGATTTTAAAGCATTTGTGTTGCCCTCTTTTTAGAGGTCGTTCCAAGAAGCTAATGTGGAACATAGCATAAATACAATGGTGTTAGTAAGTATGTTGAACAGTAACAGATTTAACATCGTGTTCAGATTACGGATCTGCTATATCTATGGCAAGCGAGACCGAACTCATGTTGAAATGTGTCACTATTTAACAGTTTGCATCACAATTATGCTCTAAAATGTCTCGAACCGTATGACAATTATTGGAAAATCTCTCAACAACGTTGTTTAATATATCATTATATATGTATACATATAATTATATATATATATATATGTATATATATATATATATATATATTTTAATTACACTATATATATATATTAATATATATATATATATATATATATATATATATATATATATATATATATATATATATATATATATATATACATTATACCAAATATATTTGAAGACAACATTGCAGATTACTAATACAATATTTACGTTAACAATGCAGAATACATAAGTAGGGCGTATTAGTGGCATCTAATATAGTTAAGGCACATGAGTAGCCAATATATATATATATATATATATATATATATATATATATATATATATATAGTTAAATGGACGAAGAGTGATAAACATGCACGAATGTCCAAATTTATTTCAAACTTCAAATGTTCAAAACAGGGTATATTCTGTAATAAAATTATGTTTATTGTTTATTGTTCGTGCATGTTTATCACTCTTCGTCTATTTAACTTTATGATTGCTCTATCTCGTATATTGAGCTTTTACCATTTCACTATAGGTTATTTCTACTAAAAGTTTTACTTTTAGTTTCTTACTTATATATATATATATATATATATATATATATATATATATATATATATAATAAATATTGTCTAAGCATACTACTTCTTTTAAGGGAAGGAACGAAGCATTAAAAAGCAAGTGACGTCATGCTGTGTTAATACTACCATTACAGTGCTCTACTTTTTCGAGGAGCGGCAAATGATAACTATTTGTTATTGTTTATTATCTATATACGTATACGTTTCGTACTTTTTAAATCGGGACCCATCAGCATAGAGATATGACTATTCACTACCGGTCATGCGATTTGAATAATATATAATAATACATTATATGTATATTTACTCATTACTGCAGTTTTACTGAAATACTTAACCGTAGAGTGAACCTACTTTTCTCTGATGCTTGCCATTATTTTCATTTATGTTTCAATTTTGAGTGCTGAATTTGTTTGTTATAAACTATATACCACACCATACACACACATATATATCTATATATAATTAATCCCGTACAACGTGATTATTTACCTTGGCCTTGAGGTTAGAACGAAAGGGTGCGGATTCTTGGTTGACTCTGTAAATATATATATATATATATATATATATATATATATATATAAATATATATATATATATATATATATATATATATGTATATATATATATATATATATATATATATATATATATATATATATATATATATGAATGTTAATATTTGCGTTTGTGTGTTCTTTATAGATAGAAAAGTTAAAACATTTCCCTAAAGAGTAGAAGTAGAGTTTATGCAAACTAATCCAGGGAAGAAATATCTCCAATTGCCCCCGTATAGAGGCTATGCGGGTAGAGTGTCTATTACATATTCAGACATATGCTATATTTTTTAAATTAAAATTATATATATACACTTTTCCGTAGATGTCAATGGACGTCGTTACGAATCTCGTGCTACTCTTATAAGAAAGAGTGTAAGCAGAACAACTTTTAACACATAGAATATATCCTCGTTCTATGATAGATAACATTCTTCGGGAAGATATAGAAATGGTCTCTATATTGACGTTCACTTCAATGCATAGGATTTATCTGTACATGTTCAAAACGATAGAACTCCTTGAACACTTCAAATACATATGTCTGATGTTAATGAAATGTAAACCACATGTAGAAGACACTATTTTAGAGAGTAGTCTAACTTTTTTTAGACTGTAATGGCAGTCAGATTGCAGAAAAATTGTTTTATGGATGCATGAGCACAGTGAAACAGGGAATAGTGCTCATACGTATTATATGTGCACAGTGCTAAGATGTATTACATTTGTAGACAACATAAAGAACATCTGTGTGAGTAGTAAATGCTATATGATGTCAATAAGAAGTCCTTATAAATCAAGTATTACTTTACAGCATATCTGTGATGTACTATAAAAGTTTATTCTTACTATATAGTTTTTCAGTTTTAATGTAATAACGGGCTAGCATTTTATCATAAGCAATGCAAGCGTTCAAAATGAAGAGAGAGAGTCTTAATGTTAGGATTGAATTAGTATTATTCATCTGTTAAACACTATTCGAATTGGTCATACTTACCATTCATGTGGTGTACACAATTGGAACAATTTCAGATCTCATATAAAGCATGTTAACTTATTTTTCATAATAGCTAGTTTAAGCATAGCCTAAAGTTTCGTTATATACCTAAATTGTACGGCTTTTCTTTGTGAATAATATAAGATTACAGACGTTATGGGAACTGTTTCCGCTTTATGATCAAGATAAGCAAAATAGAAAGGATGTGCCCGCTAGATTAAAAGGATCAACATGTGTCGCAATTAGATGCTTAGATTGCGGTAATTAAAATAAAGAAAACAGTTTTATAAGTCCCATCTCTCGTATCAACGAACCGTATTTTCGTGCTAAAAGTACTACCATCCATTTGTGGGCGCAAGCGAAACAAGAGCTATTTGCTCACATGCTTCTTTGTATACAAAAAAACGTGCTTAACAGCTTAAGTTAAAGTATTATTATGCACATCATTTTTTAGATAAAATGATTGCATGCATTTTCGATCGCATCGCTTCTATGCATAAACTATGCATGTCCTTACTTGAATTAAAGTGTACATGTAAAAGTGAACTCCTACTAATTTATCCGTGCTGCTAAGTATAAAATGAAGTTGAATTCTCGCACGCACTCCTGTCGTATAATAAACGACAGATATCCTGTACTTTTATCTTCTTCGCATATGTTTTTAACCCCAACGGAAATGGAGTAATAAAGAGTGAATTATTTGCACAGGAGATATCGATCTCGGTCGCCATTAATGTCATCGACCAATGATTTGTTTTCTTAGATGATCGATATGATTGAAGATGTGTTCCGATCAGTCAGATCCGTAGTATTAAGAGGCTGTATGAGTTATCTGATAAAAATAGGAGAAGAATGGCATAAAAATAGAAAATATCTAATAAAAATAAACCTAAGAAGCTAAAGATCCCGGCAGGGTCCCATTCGTAATTTTGCGATGCGTCATGTATACCCATAAGAGACTTTGCCAATCGGCTGGTCAGTCGGTCAACATATAAAGACACAGTCTGAATATTATCGTTATCCCTAAATGCGAAGCTTTGATGCAAGAATTAGTTTAGATACGTCTAACAATTGCAAACATATGGTTTTGTCTCTAGAGCACTATGATACGTAAGTTTTTTTTTCGGTATGTCCCCTTAACGTTATAATAGCATTTTCAAATCAAATCAAATGAAATCAAATATCTTGGCAACTTATAGCAAAGTGCAATAAGCCATGTAAAAGGACAGTTAGAAGATGCATACATCTATATACCATCCGTATGTTTTGTCAAAGGCGATTTTAACCTCCATATGATAAATATTGCCAATACCTTTAGTAGGCCATTCTACAGAGCAGAAACATGAACACATAATGTTTCATTTTTTGGCGCTGGGGGAAACTCCTCGAAAGGTATATTTAAAAGTCTAGTTCATTGATGTCTTACGCTAGAATATTAGTTTTGTGGATCTCTCCCTCTCTCTCGCTCTCTGTCTCTCTGTCTCTCTCTTTCTCTGTCTACTCTATTGCTATTTCCTACAAAGTTGCTTGACTGATCTCCAATCTCTGTTTATCTTTGTAATACGTTCCTAACAAAATCCTTTTTGTATCACAACGGAAAATCTAGTTTCTTTTCTCTGTCTGTATGTCTTGGACTAGGTGGGATTTCCATGAAGACTTTTCGCTCAAGGATTTCCTGTCAATGGAAACACACGGAGAATGTTTCCTGCAGACTCGAACGTGGTTTACCCTGAACCCAGCTGCAAGTAATATTTGTCATACACCGTTCTCATAACAAGTACTCTCATTCGCTTGTATTCCTTTCATTATTTTGAATCTTATAATAATATTCGTTATGATTCAACTAAAAGTCAACTTATCTCATTAACCTTTATCCTTAGAGGTTTTCGCCTCGAAAAGCTATGATTAATAATTTATAAAACATGTTATCGAAAACGCGCCAATTACTATCAACTTGAAATCACATTAGTATTTCAATGTGACGTTGAAGTCTTCAATTTAGTTTTCGCTTAATTTAAAAAAAACTCATATTCGTCGATATGTATTAATTAAGTTTGAAATAACGATGTGTGTTCACATATCACTATTTGCCTGCTAACGAAAATATCATAAGGAAATATCACTGTTTCATGAGGGGGAAAATTAAGCTCCCCGAATAGTTCAAATCTCGATTAGACGGCAAATAAAAACATATCTCATTTTAGAAGAACCTCTCGTTCACTTCACGCAATGGATGAACAAGATTGAGGGTATTTATTTACCTCCTCTTCAGGAGGTTAGGCACAAGGCTAGTTTTATCTTACTCCCACAAGTAAGATGTGACCCAAGGTCGGGTCGGGAAAGTGGGGTTTTAAAAGCAAGCGCCCGAGAAAGTGAGCACTCTGGCCATTAAAAATTACACGGGCAGCCCCGTAGGAATTCCCCGGTAAAGGCGCCTCAGGCAGTAAACAATAAACTTATCCTCCCCAAAGAGTGGAGATTACGCCTGGGCGGGTTGACCTCCTAGAACTGCACAGGACCGACCCATGGACCGGCGTAAATCAAGCCCCGAAGGCCAAGACAATACCAGTTTATGGGGTGTAGAGTAGCATGAGAATAGATCATCCACCTTTCTTCGCAAGCAAAGAGCGAACGTAGGCTTACATAAAGATCCGAATCCAAAATTCACTGATAAACGCGTTGATTTAATGGATGCATCTTATGGATATCGGTTTTGGTTTTGAGAATGTGCGGCTGAGAATCGAAGAACTTTAGATGACACTTATTTGCGTATCTCTTGGTATTCGTTTTGATAGGCGTCGCTCATAAAACAAATAAAGAAATAAAAATGATTATTTCGTAGTGCAACTTTGACATCAGTTAATTTGCAAAAGGGATTCGGATTATTTGCAATGAATATTTTGTCCATTTGTTATCATCGGAAAGAGAGAGAAAGACGAAAGACCACAACAATGAGAATCGATTAGCAGTGGTTAATAAAACCTGGAGTGCAATTGCCCGTGCATTGAGCCAAAGGGGGTAGGGATAAAGTTTTACAGCGAGAGGTTTATGGCCGAAAAGATTTCGATTGGGTTGAGTCATTATATTGAGGAAAAAAGAAGAAAAAAGGGAAAAAATGAAAGACAAACGCAAACAAAATAAAAATAAGAAAAAAAAGAACAATTAGTAATATCACATAAATAATTATAAGAAAAAAAATAAGAAGAAGAAGAAGAAGAAGAAAAAATAAGCAGAAGAAGAAGTAGAAGAAAAAGAAGAAGCAGAATGAGAAGATGAAGAAAAAGAAGAAGAAGAAGAAAAGAAGAAGAACATGAGAACGGAGAACAGAGAAGAGAGACAACGGCAAGATAAAGAAGATATAGAAGAATAGGGAAGGAAATAAAGCAACAAGAAGACAAAAGACTGATACGAATAACGAACGAGAAAAAAGAATGAGAACAGTAGAATGGACAGAATTTATAAAAAAAACAAGATAATAATACGAAGAAAAATATATAGAGAAAAGCCGAATATGAAGATTAATCTACTATTCATTGAGATGTGGAATCTATATGTGTTAAGCGGACACTTTTCGAAAACCTCTATTAATTGTACTAGTGTACTATATATTAATGCTTTATTCATTTCGTTACTATTTTAGAAGAATTAACTATATTGCAATGCTCAAATCGGATGGGTTGATAATTTATCATCTGTTATGTTGTCAGGATACCATACTTCGAGTGAGATGTTCCTTTTGTGTCGTAGTGTATTACATATTCTGTTGTCATGAGCTCATTTATCAAGGCAATATTTTATTCTTTGTGCGATGCCAGTATAATAATTGCCCCTTCACTGTGTTTGGGAGAAGGTAGTATACAATATGTTCCCTGGCTGTAATACAATCCTTCCATCGATTACCTTTTGGAATTTAGAGGAGGGTGTATTCTTGTAAATTTATGCGACCTAAGGTGGCATATTATTCTTGATAATAATAATAATAATAATAATAATAATAATAATAATAATAATAATAATAATAATAATAATAATAATAATAATAATAATTGGCAAATGATTGAAAAAGATATGAAGCATAAAGAAAGTCAATATAATACCAATAATTGTAGGGGCATAGGAACAGTCCCAAAAAAAAAACTGGAAAAAAAAGACTTGTACCATGCAAAGAACATCATTGATGCAAACAGCTGAAATCTTGAAGAAAATCCTCGAATGCCGAAACCAACCGGCATAACATACGAATGGTTAGCAGTCACATAGATGTTACACCAGAAAACAAAACCACAGAAAGAAAACCACCAGATAAACCAAAGAAACACAAACTGCAAATGATTTTCATAAACTGCGCCCCTCGCCCCCAAAAAACATGATTGAATCAACCTCGCTTTATCCGACACATAATTGTTGTGAAGAGTCTAATGCAATTGAAAGACCAAGGATGGAGAACACTAAAAAGAACTATGGTCATTGCGAGCAAGAAATCAATGCTAAGCGGATGTTGTGATACTGCGAAGTAATTTTCAACGGGGTACTGGTAATATGCAGATGCATGTTTTCACTGAAACTCCAATGAACCCAACCAGTTATTATCAGTGAACAATCAGTGATTATGACTTGTTATATAACTCCTAGTGTGTACAAATGATTATACAAAAATGACGATGAAAAAGAATGATTGGGAAGAATGCGGTAATGAAAATGTATTTAAATTAACAGACAAATAGAAACAAAGAGAATATAAAAGGAAAGTGACGACGTATTCATAGAATGACGTAACGTAAATAATGGCAATGAGAACATGAATGGCGAAAATACGAAGAAGCAGTTACAAAGAAGAGAAAACAAAAATACACCGAACATGCTAGAGAAAGAGTAAGATTTACATGTACTGTGTCATCTGGAAAGCGTGCGTATTTTTTTTCATTCAATAATATTTTGAACAACAGCCGGTGCACTTTATAAACTCGTATACTAAACGAATATCCGTGTATGTAAAAATTGATGTGTAATGTATTTGATCAAGATTTCGCCGGCTTATGAGTTTGATTGTAAAAAGGTTACACTCAAATGCTGACATCAAATCATATATATATATATATATATATATATATATATATATATATATATATATATATATATATATATAGTTACCGTTAGCTGCATAATGGTTATCATATTCAGCGCTAAGTTAATACTAATCTCTGTTTAAGTCAATTTGACAATATTATTATATCATGTGGCGAACCCATAACTATTCACTGTTATTAATCATTAGTAACAAAATGAAAGGTGATGGAAAGATCATTTTTTAGGTCTTGCTAGTAAAACGGACATTTCCTCGTTGTGGTTTAGTTGTTATGTAATTGATCATGAAGAGTTGATTTGTCAAAAGGTCAAGACCCATGAATGACAAGATCATGTTTATGTTGTGCCAAAAACATTGGTAATTTTATGACTGCACAATGTCAAATCCGTTGTTATGAATGTCGAACAAAGATAAAAAAAGAAATAATTTAAAAAATAAAATAATATACCCCAAAATAACCCTGAAGAGAAAACGATAACAGAAGGCGTTTTTTCAAGACGTGTCTAGTCAATAACATTTCAAACATAAGCATGATAGAACAACCTACTGTAAACATCTCATAACTAAGCTTCTATTCATCGAGTATAAGATATATCCATTTTATATGTGTGTTTAAAGCTAGAAGGTCTATATTAGAGTTAGAGATGAGCGTGCGATTGATCGAAGTGCATACCTCATTCCCCAAAAATAGGAAGAAGCTAAAAAAGTACTTCGAATTAGAACGAAAACGGTAATTAGTATTTCCAAACTGCATTGCTTCCACATGCACGTTCGGCGATGAAAATGCACGTCTTTTAATAATGCGTCACCACACAACCAAGGCCATAAGCCCCTCGAGGATAAGTGTTGATGTGATTATCATTTTATATTATTTTTGGGTGGAGATAAGTAGCATTCGTTCATCATGATAGTATTTTCTGTCAGAGGCAGGGTTCAGTTTAGTATATGTTCGTTCACCATAATAAGTAGCTAAGGAAGAACAATAACTCAAGTTTATAATGAAAATGTTTTTTTATACTACAAAATTATGAAATTTATCGTTCTTCCTTAGCTAGCATATTCTATCTTTGTTTATAAAGATGGCGACTATATTTTACCAGCCAATTTCAATTCAGGCGTTTCACATAGACAATGAAATGTGCGATGGTTGTTAATGTTATCTAAATAAATAAATTAAAAAGTGTGTACACGTATTCTTACTATATTAACATTAAAACGGTGTATGCTTATTTAATTATCTGTAGTATATGTTCATTCGTCATAATACATTCCTCCCAGGCATTACCTCCTCTTCGGAGGAAAGGTTGTACAGTAACATTCGTTCCTCACGATACCATTTACTAAAGATTACCAGTTTTGTGTGTGTATTTATGGGGGTAGCGTACTATCTATTCTGTTGACATGATATCATCCTTCCAGACATTTACCCCTCCTTTGAGGGCAGAGTGTATGTTGTTCGTTCATCATGAAACCATTCTTTCAGCCTCTTATTTGCATATTTATTTATTTTTCATTTTCTAATGAATTAATATTTTCTAATCATGTATTATTGTTTTTAATAAATGTGTTGCTGTTGTTATTGTTGCTGTTCCTATTTATTTCCTCAAACGTGAGAAAATTTAGGGACAATGTCAATATTTGACGGGGGATTAATCAAGCTCACCCTAAAATTGGCACTCTAAATAAGAACAACAATTTAAATTGCCTGGGTCTAGAAGGATTTCTCCTTCACTGACAGGGAACATAAATACTTAGTGAATATTCTATAGAGATTCTACATTCTTCTCCTGGCCAAAATGTGAAGTAATTAACATGTTTATGATGATGATGAAGATGATTATGATTATGAATTAACAAGTTGAAATAGATAATAAATATACTACCTCTAATCTTTCAAATTTACGAAACAAAGTATGTTTCATGAACATTCTATGTAATATAATATCGTTTTCTTTGACAAATCGACGTCATACCATTATGTGTATTCATATCATTATATAACCAATTTTAATGAAGAAACATTTTCATTTTTATGCTGACACAAAATAAAATGTATCGACGTTGAATATCTTAAAAACCATATCAATTAACCTTTTTATTGTCTTTTTCCTGAAAGCAACATTTGGCGATGTGCATGCACCGTATATTTCCTTCACATTGGAATATATCAAATAACACTACGACGATTTTCATTTTATTACATTTCCTCTAAATTACCAGAATGTCAAATAAAAATTACTTATGTGCTTTTTGTAAAGAAGACTACAACATTAGTAAGTACCGCCCGTAAGGCGAGTAGTGTTTGCAAGTATATATATATATATATATATATATATATATATATATATATATGTATATATAATTAGTTTGAATATCAAATTGTTCATACCTGCAGGCGACATCGTTTCAGGCTTTCTACCCTTATCAGTGCAACAATGTCGGTTGCAGGCTTATATATATATATATATATATATATATATATATATATATATATATATATATATATATGTGTGTGTGTGTCTGTGTGTGTATATATATACATATATACAAGCTCATATATATATACATATATATATATATATATATATATATATGTGTGTGTGTGTCTGTGTCTGTGTGTCAGTATGCATGTATATATATATATATATATATATATATATATATATATATATTATATATAAGGAACATATGTTAAAAATAAAAACAAAGTTTATCACATAATAAACAATATATTCGTTAATGATTCAAATGACAGGAATCTCTATACTGCAGATACATTTAGTCTAAATCGTTTAAATGTTATATTTAACGAAGCATTCATATATTACTTCTGTAGATTAATAAAAATCATGAATCATCTAAAATTTTAAATATTATAATCACACTCTGTTAATCAACACTGAACAATGTTTATTCACGCTATTTTAAAATCGTTTTATTACAGCAGAATAACACTTGGAAAACGTTTACGATATTCCATCTTTTGTATGTAGACTTTATTCATTTAAATTCAGAAATTTCTAGTAGATATATTCACAATCAGTGTAAGAACATAATATATATAATATGACATATTTCTGTATAATATACGTTGTTTTTTACTCATGTGTCACCGCTTATCACTTTCTAGGGGTCATCGATGATAAATGTTACAGAGAGTTTCGGTTGGACAATGAACACCACCACGAAAGGATGTGACAAAATGGGTGCAGGTCGCATATTATTCAAAAGGAATTGATTTTTCTAGAGAACAGCTAAACAAGTATTTATTTACATTACACTTGAAAACGACTATGTTCTAGTCGATTTGAAAGAAAACTCGTGGCATATTATTCCTCAGCTGAGAGGTTCTGACATGCATACTTCATTCTACTCACACGATTTATACACACCCACTGGTTGTTTAATATTTTTCATAGATTTTACAATAGTGACGCGACTTTAATAGACGGGAGAAATTTAGTATTACCTATGTACGACTGTTGGATAATGACCTTATGGGAATGAGCGTATTTGTTGTAAATCGTTGGTTTGACTTGCGCGAATTAACGCGGGGAACTCGCGCAGTCGAGTGAACAATAGGGCCTGTTCTCACAGTCGGAGCTACCGGACGTAACAGGGCCACCGCGTGACGAGACCTCAGATCAAGGGGCAATGTGCACCTGCAAGAGGGTCTGTGACGTCACGGTCATTTGCGTGAGAAACATGTGAATCCGGGACGTCACTCGTTCTTCGTGAGAAGCGTGTTTTAGCAGTCTGGGTTTTGGAGGCGGACCTACCAGACGTGATTGTTACAATGTGATCTACAACAGAAAATACAGGCGAAATATCTCCTCCCCCTCCACGAATGGTAAAGATTTAATAGTTAAGTAATTACGAAAGCAGTAATTTGCTCTCTCTCTCTCTCTCTCTCGACGTTATTGAAAATCTCCAAGCCAATAAATAACTAACGCTTGTAAGAAAAAGAATTACATTAAAAAATATTGTGTGTCTTCCGACCCGATCATGGAGCTTTTGGAGCAGCGGCATGGTTCACGGCAGAAGAAGAAGGAAGGAGTTTAACCACTAGACGACATCGAGACGGCGACCCTCTACGCGCCGAAGGAGAAATGTAAAGGTATGCAAACTATATAGTTGATATTTAAAAATGACGAGTGATTAAATGAGAACTGTCACAGCCGTTCCGGGACAAGTGTACGAAACGGGAAAAGCCGCGTCTCCAATTAGAGGGCTATGCAACACGACGTTTTATTACGTATCCATCATAAACTCGCTTAATTAGTGGTTGGTTTTGGTTATCTTGCTTTTCATTTACATTTTTAAAATTCTGACATATCTTATTATCTAATATATGAAGTAGAGACGATTTTTACCCTGTACCTTTTCGGAGTATAGTAAAATAACCACATGCATCACAGGCTACTAAACTCACCACTATACTACAATTATTCACTCGAGCGTGTTTTATTAAATGTGTTATTATTTTTTCTACCTAACACTAAATATTACATTTGGCCCACCATCCACGTCTCTCCGAAAAACCAACTCCATATACGTGGTAGCAAAAACTTTCCTCTCTAACAATTTTGTACTGCCACTCTACTCATCGACACCGGGAACTAATACACACAGATTAATTTTCAGAAAACACCGGTTCTTATTTATTATTTGCATGGTATTAATTAACACGCATGCCAATAATCAAGCTTAGGTTAATTGGCCTATTTTAACATGTATTTTAAAGCTGAAACAGTGGCGCAATCGGTAAGAATGTAGGTTTTTCGATACCATTCTACTCTACCACTTTTTTTCTTTTTCCTTAAATTTAAAATATTCGCCAACACGGTAGACGGGGAAGAAAACACAATAGGCCGTTTCTTTTTTATTCGACGTCATGCAATAGGTAGTACTTTCTCCCGCGCAACGCCGGGCGACCGGTTCCGCTAGTATAATTATATTTTAATATTTATTCATTTATTATATTAGTAACATATTAATGTCGCTTTTCTTCTACTTTCATAACAGTTCGTTCTAAAAATATATACAAATTGTTCGCTATAGTTTAAACATAAACTAGTTTTTTATTCACTAGACAGTAAATTACAATTGTGATACAATGCTAAACAAGGCAAATTTAGTATTTTCTATTTTTCAGTGTTTTCTGTGAAACTGAAGGTACCGATTGATGAACCTTAATATATATAAGGTCTTCAAAAATATAGATATATAAACTCAGAATAAAACTAACTAGAAACAAATCTTGTATTACTTGATAATTTTTATCGCCACAAAAGACGCCCTTAAGATGTGAAAACGGTATCACTATACATATCAGCTTAGATCTTATTGTACACTGTTTTGTGCAGCGTAAAAGTGTTTGCGTCTGAATAGCTTGCTTTAAGGGGATTAAATTCATCCAGTCAGATTTAAATAGTTTTTTTATGTTATTTGAATTATAAATCCATGTCTGCTCTGTACCTGAATGAGACTTCTTACAAAAGGTATTCCTGTCAGAGACAATACATCCAATTCCGTTCTACGATGTTATATATTTATGTACATATATACAAATAAATGAATATATATATATATATATATATATATATATATATATATATATATATATATATATATATATATATATACATATTGGTGTGTGTAAAGGACTCGAAAATCCCATTTCAACAACCAAAATCGAACAAACATTCACGAAAAAATATGGGCGAATTAATAGAGGATAAAAGGAGGCACACAATAAAACGTTTCAAGAAAAATAAAACATATATAAAGTAATATAAGCAGCCGAGGATCGGAAAAGAAACACCCACAATAGCTGTGCAAATTCTTCTTCTGATGGATTTTTGATGTATTCCGGCTTCTTTGCAACATTAAACCTCTCTTTGTTTGTTGCCCTCAAGCTGACTGATGGACATTTCATGTATCAGTGGACCGTTTCCGTGTGCGCTGAGAGCACTCTAGATAAAAACGAGAAAATCTTTGAAATAAAGTGTTTCGATTTTTCGTACACAATGGCCGCTTGTCTCTCTATGCAATGCCTTCTGGGGAGATGGCCTCAGCTTGCCCCTTGCACAACTTCAAGATCAGATTGTCACGTCAGGCCACTGCCTTTACCAAACAGAGATAATAATGATAACAGAAGTAAAGGAAATATAAGCAGAATAAATAAAACCATCCCGGAGTATGATGTTTCTAATTGAAAGTACAATTCCAGGTTGGTAAAGGTATTCAGTTCATATATATATATATATATATATATATATATATATATATATATATATATACAAAAATACATATATATATATATATATATAAATATGTTTACACACATATATATATATATATAAATATATTTACATATATATATATATATATATATATATATATATATATATATATATATATTAGGTTTTCATGTATCCACATACCATTTTATAAGGTGATATCCTTTTGTATGTATCAATTTTCAGCATTTACTTCAATAGTGCTCGATACGTAAGTAGAGCTAGGTGTTATATTATGAGGTGCCCCGTATGCGAAAAGAGTGTAGGTCCACTAGTTTTTTATTATGAGAAGGGGTGAACTTAGTTCACGTTCGATGCAGGTCGAAGGGACATCCATTTTGAGACAGATAGATTGGTCATCAGAGTGGGTATCCCGAGAAGTCATAACAATCGGTGAGACTTGGCCAACTTCAAAGGTGAAGTTCAATAAAGGTCAACTAAGTTCTGGTGATGATCTGTATGATAGGACACAGGACTGTGACGTCACTCTTCCTTTGTTAGAAATTTAGGTTTGAAAATCAGTCAGTAGTTTTGCAGCAAGGTGGACGGTCGACCTATCTAATGTGCTCGAGAAGCGGGAGCGCGGAATCGAGAATGTAATCGCTCGTCATAATGGATGTATCTCTTGGAGATCCAGCAATAATTTCCCGGGCATCGTCGCATTTCCTCAGCAGGACGAATGAGTGAATACATCGCGGAACGAACGGGATCAATCACAACGAATAAAAGATTGAATCTCTCTGAAGAAATATCGTCTCCGCAATTCTCTTCTGCCTGTCGATAAAATGTATCTACAGATCGAATGTATTCAACACCGATCACAGCCAAGGACGCACCACGAAAGCGACGGTATCAATCGGCGATCACGACCAGGCGATGAAAGCAAACGTAAGGTAACTTTCTTATGCATAACATTATCTGTAAAACGAAAAGAACTAAACATCGAAAGATATGCCTAACAGACAATGTTAATGAACTGTGTTTAATGAATAAGAATTAAGAAAACGAACAATGATTAAAAATTCGTAGTTTTCAACAGTTGTTTTAACGAGAAGTAATGTGTAATACGTGGACAGTTTAAAGGCCTAAAAATACCTCAAGAAAATGTGTATTAAAGGTGCCTGTTAAGAATGTCGCATAGAAGTGGCTTACGAAATGAATTTCAAAAAAAAGATTGAAATCGCTTAATAAACTTCTCATAGTCTGTTCGTATTGCTTTCGATTACGAGAAGGTTAATTCACAAGCGTTGTGTAACAAATGCCTTTTTGCGGACCGGAACTAATTGTTTAAGTGGTCTCAGAATACTGCCGCGGTCCAGGCAGGAGTAGTACTATGCCATAAATCCCCTTTTGGTACCACACCCAATTGAGGGGCTATGTAACACTAGGTAGTAAGTTATGAAAATACATTCATGGCAATTAAGCTACGCGGAGGCCTATGTGTAGCTTAATTGCCATAAATATATTTTTATAGCTTACTCTCTCTCTCTCTCTCTCTCTCTCTCTATATATATATATATATATATATATATATATATATATTTGTGTGTGTGTTTGTGTGTGTACGCAACTTTTGTTTTCATTTTTACTAGTGAGGGAACACCGATGTGGTTTTTAGTAATTTGTCTCCTATCTAAGCGGTTAAGAATATTTAGCTGACAACATCAATGATGCTGTTAAAGTTACCCTTTGCTACGATGATGGTTGTGATGATGCTTTTAAACACTCTAAAATCAGAAAAGGCCGGGTAACTCTACTTGTGATAATTTAACATTAAATGTATTCCATAAGCCAAATGTGTATTTTGTTGCCTGGTTTGGTTCTCTATAATTTCTATCTCTATAGTTGAGATAGTATTCTTTATTAAATTCTACGTACCATATACTTAAGTTTGTAAAATTAAACTATACATGAAAACAATCGCGCTATTTGTGAGGCTTAGTTAACTAAATAATATATATTTCTTATCAAACACATCTTTGGAGTCGTAAGTATATGCGGTTATATGACTCACACAGTCATATACATACACAACGATATACATGCATGCATGCATATATACACATATATCTATATATAACACATCACGATTACACAATGTATCTGTGCGGAGTGAATATTATAGACGATCTAATATGTGAGTTGACTCTTAACAGGAGAGTGTTCATTCACGGACGCATGCACACATATTTGAGTGAAAATTGGAAAAAAAGCAATACGAAGTTAGCATAATTAATTGGATCGATATTAGACCATCTCCACTTGACCAATTCACTCCTAATTTTGAAAAAGGAAAATATTCTAATCATCTCCATCTGAATCGAAATATCTTTGAAAAGGATGAAGTGTCACCCAATGGTACTTAACATGCACTCGTGTAGCGCGGCAGAATTAGATGTGTAAAGCAAACAGCACGGGGAAACGTTATTTAATTTTTAATGTTGCAATCAAATACTATTGGTATAAACGATGAGAAAGCCATAACACATGAATTCAATACTGTTTCTATATAGATGTTTTATAATCAGATTGGTTATAGATACGACTTATACAAGGTATACATCTAGATTATGCAGATTAGGAATCCGTCGGATGTAAACTTATCGGATTCAGTATGTTTGAGTTAGGATATTAAGGCTTTCCCTAGGAATCGAAGAGGGGGCATTTCTGTATTGTAAGCAGTAGGTGCTGTTACTATTAATGGCATTATTTGTTAGGCTGTCTAATATTAATGTTTGCTTACATGACAGTATTAATGGTAAATATATATGCGATGTATTTGGATATTTATTTCTTTGTAAAAATAAGTAACATATTGTGTATATATGTGCGCAGTTTACAGTAGCAGTAGCTAAATTCAATAGAGAAAAATGTATATTTAATCTATTTCAATATAAAGTAGTTTATATAGCATACATTTGCGAGTGTACCAAGATACCATTATTTAACTTCAAGAATGTATAATACAAGAATTCAAATGTGGTTTTTATATTCAGCAGTTTTAGAATTATGATTACTTTTCACGAGAGAAATGAAATCAGAACAAGAATATAGACAAATAGGATAATACACACCCAACACAGTCATATTGAATTAATTGTCACATAAGCGTTTGAAATAAACTCGCTGCAAGAATGAGTCCTTTTTCCGAATGCTTTAGGACTATTCTAAACATATTTTCGCTTCTTCAAAATGGCGACTGTTATTCATAAATATATGGAATAGAAAGTAATTATATTTAAAAGAAGAAATCATATCATAAACAAGGCTTTTCCGTTTTAGTTTGGCTTAGTTAAATTCGAATTAAGATGATGTACATTCCCATTTACCTTATTTACTTCAACAAACTACCTTATTATGATAGGATATTTTTATTTAGTTACACAAACTACATAATGCTAATGAAATATTTATCTAATTCAAGAAATTACATAATTTTGATAGGATAGTTATAAAATAATTTTAGAGATTAAATTAATTAGTTTTAGTAATTTGAAATGAATACTGGAATAATTAATTTATTCTCTAATGTTGGAAAAAGTTGGTCAGGAGTTAGAAATCAACATCGACGGATAAGCAAGGGGTGAGGCTCACATACTTATTTGTGACTTAATGTTAATCAAGTGTTAGTGAAGTAAAATAAAACACATATCTTTTTCACAGGTACACACACGCGTTATATTTCTTCTTCATCACTGTCAATGGTTACATTTTAGAGGTACCACCAGCGCCAGACATCTAACACTGGCACCTACATTCTATTCTATTCAAAATCAGCCTTTTGCAAACTGACAGCAAGAATCGAAGGTGGAAGTACACCACCCGTTACGTAATATAGTCATTTTATTGTGCATGATCATTTAAACGCAAGTAACATTTTTATTGGATATTGTATAGATTTCTTAATTCATTTGAAACATCTGAGTCTCGCATGCAAATCATTCTATTAGTTTAGCTGTGATGTTTTCGGACATTCATAATCGATCTATGTGGTGTTACTGATGTGCTTTAACATTGGTATATGAAAATATAACGATATAACTTCATTGGCGTGACGGTTGCGGTCGGTGGGTTTGTATGAGGACGATGCATAAGAATTCGACGGTGTTTGTCTCTGTCCAAGCTTTAACTAACTCTTGCTATCAATTTCGTGTGGCTAATATATAACAATTTGTGGCCACCTGAAACGCTGCCATGGTACGGTATTGCCAGTTCGACATGCTTCAAGGGCATTTTATTTAGCGACAGAGTTTAAATCAATTTACAATCCGACATAGTTGTTTATCTTCTTATGGCATAACTCGATTACATTTTCCATGTTCTTCTAGTAAAATGGATTTTCGTACTATAAACATTTCTCTTTCTTTTGGAAATCAATATTATGTTGTTTCACCCGATGTTAGGTGTATTTTTTTTCAAATGACTTTTTGACAATTAGATAATTATCTTATTTTAGACAATCCCAGCTGCATTGCATCTAGTCAACATTGTTTTGAATACATCTAACTTTGATCTCCTGATAGTCGATCATGTTATGTCGCCTGTTTCGATGCAGATGTCTGATGTTAGGTACATTACTTTTATTAAACTAGACTTTTAGTAATCCGATAATCATTATATATTTTGACAATCGCCAGCTCATCTTTATTTGTCAGCATGAATTTTCCGTACTCACGGCTTGGATATTTAACACTGCTCACTATCTTATTTTCCAAAATGTTCACCCGTGAACATTTAAACTGCATCTTTCTCCCTACCATCTACCGACACATCATAATCGCCACATGATATACAAATAAAAAAAAACAATATTAACAATTGTATATGATAATAATATAGATAAATTTCGCAGAATAAATAAATAAAATACAAATAAAAGTAAAAAAGTTTATAGGTTTATCTTTGTTATGTCTTCAGCATCATGTTCATAGCATCATGTTCTTCAGCATCATGTTCTTAGTCAACAGTTTTTTCAACATTTTCTGTTCTTATGTATGTTTAAAGATAGAAGACAACAGTAGAGAGGAACAAAATAGAAGTAATCGTTCAGTTAGTTTGTTATTCCCACGGCTTTTTCATATACAGGTGGGCATTCTAAAACATGACTATCTGATCAATGGCGGTAACTACGCCTCAATTCATGAACTGACATCGCGTAAATGAAATTCAACCAATTCTACGCGTGTTTCTTCTGTAGTTTTATGTTTACGTAATTAAACTCAATTTCAAACATACTATGTTCGAACACAGGAAGCGTCTATCATGTACAACACATGTCTTTCACAGTCTGACAACATAAGAAGAAACACATTTTTGCTTTTAAGATGATAACTATCGAAGCTTGACAATGGGACTAGTTGTATCATCTATACTTCCGCACTACCTCTTTTAGGAAGCTTGTATAACTGACTCTCTCCATATTATATTCATTACTATCTTCATTCAACAACATATCCGCTAGCAACTCAACAAGACTTTTAATTCCTCTTACTTTACTTTCCAAGAAAATCTTTCATCTATAAGACATGAAGATGCACTAATTTACTCCGTCTCAATGGTCGTTCCGTCTACCTGGGTATGATTGTCTTATTCCTTTCCAAGTGATTCTTTTGGTGCCTTATTTATGTGTATAGCATGAGGTTACTACTTCTCTGAAAAAATCACCCTCACTAGTGGATCTGGCCTTCATGCAACTATCCGCATATAAATGGTTGTAATGTCTTTTCGTGACATTTTAAGACGTTTTATGATACGGCGCTCAATTAATGAGACGTTATATTCATCGTCTGAGGTCACCCGTTGATGTCGACACATCCGAACTGCGAGGTCGGCATGTTCTGCTACTGATTTTCTGTCCGAATCTCTAGGTATTACCGTAACAGCCAATGCGATTTCCCGTAAAGGAATTACTGTAGGGGGAAGTCCCCTTTGCTTGATAGACGCCGCCCGTAGATGTTCGGTATCTGTATTTGTGACTGAGCCCGTCAACTGGCCTCTAATTCTGTAATATTCTTATTGGCCACTATATAATATAACCGCCAGTGCATACCAAATTTCCTCAAGTTCAGCTATTTTAATAGTATACTAACTCACATGTGTAAAACCTTACATATGTTGCCTTACTAAGGAACTCGATTATCATCCTTCTCCCTGCTTTCCTAATATTATGCATTTTTTATGCATTTTTGTAGGGCAATTTCATTATGTTGATAACCATTGTATACAAAACGATGTCTCAATATATTATCCAACAGCAGAATAACGACCCTGTTATAGAGCATGTAATAGTGTGAAACATTTGTGGTTTCACTCGCATAGAACCTGACAGCCGCGAACATTTGAGTGTTGTAAATGACCCACGACTGTTCGTTGTTACCAACAGGATTACTAGAACTTCTTAAATTATGCTATGAAACCTCTCCACCCTTATATTAGTCTGAGGTTGAAAAAATGATGCGGTAACAGCATTAACATTTCAGTCCTCTAATATCTTTTTCATGATTTTGATAATATTCCCCGTCTCGTTTTCAACAGTCAAAAGCTGAAATGTTGTCCAAAATCTGAGGAGAAGCTCATCGATTAACAGATGTACCACTGTTTCTGGCTTCTGGCTAAGAACATCAAAAAGTTCTGACCAACCACTATACATATCCCTGACTGTAACTATGTATTGATTAGCCGAATGAGTCATGGTAGGACCCGGAGATACCTATAGCAAGTTTTGAAAAGGATAAGAGAGGAAAGTCACACTCCTGCACATGGGGTAGCAGATTCCTTAAATTTCTAGTTGTGTACAGAATACATTTACTTACACATTTATTTATCTCTTTAAGTCAAGCAAGCCAGAAATATTTCTGTATAAATGTCATGAAACGTCATCTCTACACCCATATGACCATTATCATTATGGCATTGTTGAAGCACAATTTTTCTAAGGTGACATG
Organism: Sepiola atlantica; assembly: GCA_963556195.1. Taxonomy (NCBI): domain Eukaryota; kingdom Metazoa; phylum Mollusca; class Cephalopoda; order Sepiida; family Sepiolidae; genus Sepiola; species Sepiola atlantica. The sequence goes on from OY744548.1 coordinate 35,579,496, forward strand.
GAAAATATAGCCTGACCAATAATAGACTATTTCGTCGATTACTATCTATTTCTTTTGTCCTGTTTTGTACGTCCTACCAGTGTTTATTCTAATCTTTACGTCTAAAATTTAGTTTTTTTCTTCTCCCTAATTGTGTCCGTTTCTTGTAATGTGGGTCGCTCGTACGTTACCGATGAGCCATTAGTATGTCTGTACAAACAAATATTTTCGGCTCGAAATTAGTATAATTTACTAATTAAGTAATTCCTATTATGTATGTCTACCGGATGATCATCACTGTCCAAACTCGCATCTACAGAGCGTGACGAGCGATTCACGCAGACATTATATTTACTTCTAAGGTATTGAATGCTGCAGTTGTAATCAGCCATTCTTAAAGCACACCTCTGTATCTTCTTGTTGTGTATTGGTGAATTATATAAATGTACCAGGTGTCTATGATCTGTGTAGATGGTGAATGTCGAACTATACAAGTAGTGTTTTAGTTTAGTAAGGGCATTGTGTGTGTCATATGCTCCCTTCTTTATAGTTGACTAACTGTTCTGTGTGCCACTTAGTTTTTGAGATATAAAGTACATTAGTGTGTCTACCTATTTACTATCCCTCCGATCATAAACACATTGTGAAAAACATACACAAATCGAATGATAACAGGCGTCAGTATATAAGTCATAGTCCTTATTTAGATCGGGATAAGCTAGTATTAACATCTCAAGAAACTTATTTTAAGGCTATCAAATACGGACTGATATGCGTCGTCCCATCGAAAACGCGCATACTCCATTGTCAGATTAATTAGTGGCTCGGCAATTCTATAATACATTCTAATAAACCGACGGTAGTAGTAGGTCGAAACGGATTTTATGGTTTCGATTTTTATACGATATTGATAATGAATTCCTATTTTAAAAAACTCAAACTTAGATGGTTTCCACTTGAGATTATGTTTTCGTAAACTACCCAATACGTTATTCATATGCCCCAAGTGGATTTTCATTGTATTAGAGAATATTAAAATGTCGTCCAAATATGCAAGATCGTACTCTTCCAGGCCCTATAAGACAACTGACATCAATTACTGGAAGTCACCGTGGGTGTTTGCGAGTCTGAATCATATCACATTAAAATGAAACCTAGCCCTGTGGAAAGTTTCTCTGTATCGTATTTGTGAAGTCTACCCTGCTAGTATCCCGATTTCAAATTAAATTTAGAAAAGTAATGTGCTGACCTGAATGAGGCCAGTATGGCTTCAATAACTGGTAACGCTCGTGCGTATTTCTTTGTAACTTCATTCAGTGCTCTAATGTCAACACAGTCTTCAACATGATTATGGGAATTAAATTCCCTAAGATAATACAGGCATAATATTTCTTCTTCCCCCTTCTTGAATGGCTAAGGACTTAATTTAGGAATTAACTACGATAGAGAAATCGTCCGTTCGGCCCGCTTCCAAAACCAGACTGGCAAAACCCTGCTTCCTACACAAACGTATGTGACGTCACAGAACCCCCATGCGCAGGTGTATTCGTCACAGCCTGACTCCCTTGAACTCCCGACCTTAAAGGTATCATCAAAATGGTGGCCTGTTAACGTTTGTAAGCTCCGACTGTGAGAACCAGTTTATTTCGCACTCAACTGTACGGGTCCACCCGCACTAAATCGCACAAGCCAAACTAAACGATATCTCCCACATACGTCCACTTCAAGATCCACCCGGCCTCACGGGGCCATTATACAACAATAATACTCAAAGATCAGGAATTTTATTTACGTCCTCTCTAGGAGGTTAGACACAAATTCAGGTGTTAGTTTTTATGACAGTGTTTCTGTGTAACGAACTGGATTCGCACCGGGCACAGCCAAGTCTTAATCCCGCGTCGTTAAACTGCAAATTTATGAATCGCCAATTTCCATTTTTGCTTTTATTTCTTTAAATATGTTTTTCTTTGGTTTACCAATTGTAAACGCAACTAGCACAATGTTCTACGTTAAATTTGTCAACCACCCTTAAGTAAGTAATCATATGAAACTTATATGACTCAAATCTGGAAAACGGTTGTTGGCAATATAAATAAACGTAGACTTTTACTAAATACATGAAAGAAAGTTGATTGAAAATCATCTTCAAAGGATACTTAATTTATTGGCTTCATACAAAATATATTGATTTTTCAACGTTCGCCCTATTTGTTTCTTTTTTCTTCACTTCATCATCAGTGTTGTATCATTTCGTTAATAAACACATTGAAGCGTCCGTTTGAGACAAGCCCACATTTGTTTGATCAGAGAAGAAACGCAAAATGAAACATAATGATTGGACCAAAATTAATTTGATTAAATATTTCCCTAATTAATTTATAAAAAAGTTGTTAGACTCTATTTTATGCTTTTTTTTGTAAAAGCCAAGTAATAAAGGGTTTTGTCTACAAGATGAATTTAAGAAATACTGAAGATTTCCCGTTAAAATTAGGTGTAATTGACAGAAATGAATAATGTAATTACGATCATTATATTTATAAAATTATTCTTAAATACACATATGTACAGGGAAAAATATTAAACACTTGAACGGAGGAAAAAAGTAAAACTATAATGACCATATATATATATATATATATATATATATATATGGATGTGTGTGGGGGTAGCTGTCTCTGTTTGACCTATATAAGTGGTTTTATTTTAGAATCTTTTTCTCATTGTCTAGTATGTGTTATGCTGCATTTTTGTAAACGCGACGCTAATGTAAAGAAATTATTAACATGTACGCTGGGCTAGAGATAAACAAAAACACACCCACTTAGTTATTATACAAGCGCAAAGTTAGATTCTGGGTAGGATGTATTTCTCTCATCAGAGGTTTATATATAATATAAATATAACACTAAAAACTCTTATATAAGAAATACATATGACCAAAAATCTATCCCATTGACGCCCAATAAAGTACACCGCACAATTCATTTCAATATAAATACACAATTGCAGAAGTTAAACACGCGTTACACATATAGTAAAATCGATCTAAATAAAGCTTAATTACACATGCAGTATTCCTCTCTTTGACTCGTTAATCTCTAAAAAAAAGAAAAGCTTGATGGAATACAATGGATTAACGGTGATTTAAAACTATTCTTGTTATGGCCTTGTTTAAGGGCCGGAATGAGAACACGGACACTAGGTTTAGGTAAAACAAAATATATCAGAGAAAAGTATTACAACAGAGGACTAAAACAAGGTGTACGTCAGTATTGACTGCCAGTATAGACTGGGATTAGCCTCGGGAATGTAAATGATTCCCACCACCGAAATATGTAACACAGGGTCGGAAAGTGAGGGAAGCCTGAAGCCAGCGCTCTTAATGGAAAGTCACTCTGGCCTGGCAAAAATAGCCTGGGCAGCTTCATCGGTATTCCGCGGTCAGGGCACCTATGGAAGTTAGGAATGAACTTACTCCACCCCAAGGAGAGGAGGACAGGACTAGGAGGATGCTACTCCTAGAGTAACCTAGAAAAGTATACCTCAGTTCCAGTTCCTGCCGGACTGATTGTCGAGAACGACTCCTCGACTCGTATTACCCCATCCTGAACTATTCAATCAACCAAATTTGCGGAGAGACTAACCGGCTGGGTTAGCTACAGGTAGTTAATTGCTTCCCACCGCAGAAATATGTGACACAAGGTCGGAAGGTAGTGGGAAGAGTCCAGCCATTGCCCCTAAACGAGGAGAACTTTATACTAGCAAAATTAGCCTGGGCAGCCACGTCGATATTTCCCGGTAAGGGCGCCTGAAGCAGTAAGCAATGAACTTATTCCACCCTAAAGCGTAGATGCAAGGCCTGGGAATTCGCACCTTCTAGGACAACCCAGAACAGTATACGTCAGCCCGACAGAGAAAAGGCTACTGAAATAGCCGAGTTCCTGCCGGACTGATTGTCGAGAACGAATCTTCGACTGGTATTACCCCATCTCTATAGTATTAAATCAACCGAAGTTACTTTGAGCCTGAACAAGCTGGGGTTCGCCGTAGGTCTTTAATTGATTCCCTCTGCAGAAACATGAAACACAAGGTCGGAAAGTGGGGGAAGAGTAAAGCCAGCGCACTCTGGCCTAGCAAAAATAGCCTGACCAGCCCCGTCGGCATTCCCCGGTCAGGGCGCCTCCGGCAGTAATCAATGAACTTATTCCACCCCAAAGAGGGGAGGCAAGGCCTGGGAGGGGGCACCTCCTAGGATAATCAAGGGCAATTTACTCTAGCCCGGCAGATAAAAAGCCACCGAAATGGCCCAGTTTCTGACGGACTGATTTTCAAGAATAAATCCTTGACTGGTATTACCCTATCCAGAAGTCCTCAATGAACCAAAGTTGCTGAGAGACTGAACGGACTGGGCTGCGCCGCGATGCTGAGAAGCCAATGCTTGCACCACTTATTTAGAATGGACGAGTTTAAATGTTCGTTATAGGCACGGCATCATAACAACTTCTCTTAAGCCTTACCTACTCAAGAGTATTAATATCGTTTCTTTTTTTTTGATTGATTTCGATAAGATCCGTAGACTTCGGTTTCCTTTTGGATTGCCGCTTTTATGGGGTTCATTGAGGTACTGGTATCTCAAAAGTGTCGAATATTATGTCCATAATTTCTTCTTCTACCTGGGGAGAGCTGTCAGTATCATCGACAGTCACTTTTTAATTTTATTTTGGTGTATCTTATGAGAGAACTGAGGTCCTTGGATTATGCAAATCATGTTTCTAATTATGTTTTTCTATCGTACTAGGTTTATAAAAAGACGTATAATTTCTCCCCTGGGATGCATCGCTATTTTTGTACAATAGAGGTTCGACTTTGTTTGGTATGTTTAGGCAGAAATTCGTCAAAAAACGTTCTTTTGCCACTGACCCAACATCGGCAGGCCTTTTTTCGAACCGAAAATGGTGAGCAGCAGGTTTTTGGTTCGTCTGCAATATGAACAATCTACCGTGTATATAGCGGTGAAACTTAGTTACATCAATAATTATTCCTAAAGCCTCCTTCTCAATTTGGGAGTACTGCTTCTCCGCAGGAAGCAAGGTCCTTGATGCATGTGTGATGGGTGTATGCGTTCTATTCGGCATTACATAAAGAATGCACCCTCCTGATCCATATGAACTAGAGTTGCTAGTAACTAGTATGCCTAAGTCTGGGTTGTAATGCGTAAGGAATAAATCCGATGCCAGAACTTAAATAGTTTTTTCGTATGCTACTTGGCATTCGGCCGTCCACTCCGAAATCTTTTTTTTTAAATAGTTTATTCAGTGGAACGCGTAGATTATACATATCTGGGATGAAAGTCTGGTAGTTATTTGCCAATCCCAGAAAGCTCTCTAGTGCTGTGACGTTTTCTCGCGCCGGCATTTTCTTAATTGCGGAGTCCGTTCTGGGTTCGGACTTCTGCCGTCCTTGTCTATTACATGACCCAAATATTTGATTTGGTCTAACCCATAGTCCCGGATTGGCGTAACAAACTTGCTGCAATACAATTCGCCACAGTAATAGTGTTAATAAATCAATAATAAATAAAATGTATACATATGATGTATCTCATATTGACAATAATGAAAAACTTCGATTCATTAAATTTTATGAAAGATATCAAAACGGACAATCAAGTAATACAAAATATTAGCTGTCCTGAAACAATCTACTTTAAACTAGGAAAGCTATATATGTATGTCAGATGCACCTTTTAAGAAAGTATCACCAATAATAATAATATATAGAGTGTTATGATAAGAAAAAATACATTTCCTGCCACCTAACTGCACTATGAAGCTTCATTTAGCCGCACATAAAACAATCAAATTATCATCCGCAATGTATCAACTAGACACACTTCTATTTATAACGGTAGTATATTACTACCTGACCTGGAAACTTATTCTTTTGGTTGCAAAAACCACATACACCAGAGAGGGTATAAGTGTGGGCAAATAAGCTTAAACTGTTTTGGAAACATTTTTACTCGATCTTTAGAAATACATTCACTTGTTTTTAATTCATTGTACCACAATAATCACGTACATGCTACGACATGCAAACTAAACGTAATACTAAATTAGATGAGCTTCTTTAATATACTAGAACAAAGAATTAGGTCGCTTGCCTGACAGTTGAAGTAAAAGGATGAACACATAGATAACATTGGGCGTTCGGTTCTCTTCAATCAAACCTGTATTACTGAAAGAAAGCAGTCGATATATATATATATATATATATATATATATATATATATATATATATATCATTATAAACGAACACGGGTTTCGCACTATACGGCTCCTCAGCGTGGTAGATTTCTATAAAATGTATTTTTTTAACTTTTTCGTCACGGTATTTTAAAAGTAATTTTCGAGAGTCTTTCCCTTCGCCCAACGTCTATGAAGTGTGAACAGCGTTTTCGAAAATAGTCGGTGGGCCTTATCTAATGTTATCGAATTCAGCCGCTAGAGTGAAAGAGCAAATTTCGGGTATTTTTCGTGGATATGACTCTTCATGTTGTGTTGGTTAAGTCTTACAATGCACAAAAAGAAAAAGAATACAGACATGGATGAAAGAAGCCAATATGTCATCTTGGTAAATTAGTGTGTTTGGTTTATCGGCAAGATTTTCTGAGCTACATAGCTCGAATTCAAATTTTATGTATTTTATGCGTATTTTGTTTATGGAACCTTAGCAATAAGGACTACTTGAACTCTTCCATTTACCATAAATACAGAAAGCACATGCTTCTCACTGTTGAATCACCCCCATCCTGTGCAGATACTCATTAACTTCGGTTGATTGAGGACGTCGGGATGCGGTAATGCCAATCGAGGATTCGTTCTCGACAATCAGTCCATCAGGAACTGGGCCATTTCGGTGGCCTTTTATCTGTCGGGATGACGTATACTGTCCTCGGTTGTTCTAGGATGGTTCACCCTCCCAGGCGTTGCCTCCCCTCTTTGGGGTAGAGTAAGTTTATCGCTTACTGCCTGAGGCGCCCGGACCGTGGAATGTTAACGGTGCTGTCCCGGCTATTTTTGCTAAGCCAGAGTGCTCCTTCTTTAGGGGCGCAGGTTTTATTTTGCCCCCACTTTCCGACCTTGTGTGACATATTGCTGCGGTGGGAAGGAATTAAATACCTGGACCCGCCCCATCCCGTTAAGTAATTTTTTATCTTCCGTTGATTGATGATATTACAATAGGGTAAGGTACTACCAGTCGAGGATTCGTTCTCGACAATCAGTCCGGCAGGAACTGCCAATTTCGGTGGCTTTTTATCTGTCGGGCTGTCCTGGGTTGTCTTAGAATCTTCACCCTCCAAGACTTTCCCTCCCCTCTTTGGGGTGGAGTAACTTCATTGCTTACTACCTGAGGCGTCATGACAGGGAATGCCGACGGGGCTGCCCACGCTATTTTCGTATAGGTCAGAGTTATCCTTGTTTAGGGGCGCTGGCTCGATTCTTCCACCACCTTCCGACCTTGTGTCACATATTGCTGTGGTTGGAAGCAGTTAATTACCTGGATTTACTCCAGACCGGCAGGAACTGGACCATTTCAGTGGCCTTGTATCTGTCGGTCTGAGGCATTATTATTTGTTGGTCTTAAGAGGTCAACTTTCCCAGGCCTTGCCTAGTCTATTTGTGATAGATTGAGTTTATGTCTGACTGCTTAAGGCGCATTGTCCGAGGCATTTTTATAGGCTAGTGTTTCTCTATTAGAAGTGCTGGCTTTACTTTGCTTACCTTCCGAGTTTGTGCTACATTTTCCTGCGGTGGGAATGATGCAAACACCTGGAACCACACCAGTTATTACTGGCACTAAAGACAGACGTACAACCATTCTTGCTTGTTTTTTTGTATTATACACAATACACATGTTTATTTCAATTCCGAGCTTGTGTTTTCCTTCCGGGCCCTTTACAGTGCAGTAATACATGCAGCGAGGTTCACTAAGGGATTCTTGAGAACCTTAAATTTGACGCAACAACTTGCGATGAAGTATATTAAGGGTTTTTTAGAAGCTTATAATAGGCAAACGTGAAACAATCGGTGGAAAATTAACGCGACAACGTCCTAGTTCTAAAAACTAGCTTTACCGTCGGACTAAATAGAAAAAAACACGACAAAGACTGAGTTATTTTCTCTCAAAGAAGAAATGTGAGTGATGTTTTGTATTGCTATTAATTTTTAACGAGAGATAATTTATGATATTTTTGTCTCCAATAGAGAAAAGTCATGCCGCCAAAAGAAAAAATGAAAACTTTTTTTTCTTTTAACTAAAATGTTGACCATGAATCTTACGGTTACGTTAAAAGCGTTCAAAGAAAAAACGTTAAATGCTTTTTTTGTGGGAGAAAAAAGGGTTTACACAGGTGTCAAAAGCTTCTAATAGAACAACAACAAAACCCCGACGAAAAACTACTACAAAAAAAAAATCCGACGAAAAACTACTTGAATAGCAACAAAAATCCGACGAAAAACTACTGGAACAAAAAAGAGTAACTGAGCAAAAGATTGAAGCATTCATGCAAACAATATTGCATCAGGGTCAAATTAATGAAAACATAAATGCTTTTTCGAAGAAGGCCGTGTGCAGTACAATTGACAATTACATGTATCTCCAAAGCAAGGATAAACTGTTGCTTCATATTTCAGAAGGTATGACGATCTATACAAAATAAGATGTGAAAATTGAGCAGACTCTAAAAAAGTTCGTCTACGTGTCCGTTAATCAGGCACCTCCGAGCATACTAAATGTGTGGACTATATTTTACTACGAAACACTAGCGAATTGACTTTTACTGAAGCTTTTAAACTTTTAACAGAATTATTCACCACGAAAACCTCTCTGTTAATCAAACAGTGTTTGAATTTAATCATAAAATATGGCGAGGACTCCGCAACTGTTTCGCCAATCGTTAATAAACACTGCAGCGATTTCAAATTAGCTAAACTAGGCGCGGATAACTTTAAATGTTTAATTCTAGTGCAAGAACTTGTATCAGGAAAAGACGCAGTACTCAGATAGAAGGTTCTTAACAAGCCATAAAGTGAACCAAATTTAACAGTACAAAAAAAGTAGCCGAAAGCTGCCAGAGATTTTGAAGTGTTAAACAAAATTCAAAAGACATTGAAGAATCGGGCATTGCGCACATAAGAAAATTACATGAGAAATCACAATTTAAATCTCTATCTCAAAAACAAATCTAAACTAAAAGAGGGATTATTTTCACGCCACTTCAAAAACAAGCCAGCTGATGACACTTTTATTTGGGTAACGGATTGCCTAGATAACATTAAAACCTGTCTTACTTGTAATCAAGTTTAACACAGAGGTTCGCAGTGCAAAATGAATAGAACATTCATGGTGATACAATAATAAGTTACGGAGATTACAAGATTTTAGGGGTCGAATTTTTACAAACCCCCGGCTAAACGTTACGTTTACAAAGAAAATAATATCAATATTATTCTATATTCCAACATTTTTAATGATCGGTTCCGAAAAAATAATAAATTTAAAAAACAAACTTTTTCATTCCAAAACGTTCATTAGTTTAGGAAATTACCTTGTACCTTTGTTTTTTCTTTGGTTTCACCAAAAGATGAACCACTGTATAGTGAAAGTTTTTTCAAACACTTTAATTCAAAAACATTTTACTCTTTGTGAGTTTTTCTGATGATTTTTTTAATGTTGCAGAGACTATATTGACATAAAAATGTTGTTTGGCAAAAGACAAATGAAACGGACCGTAAAAAATATATCTCACAGAAATGTTATGTTTTTTGTAAATGTGAAAACATTTTTTTTAAATAAATAAAATATAGACATTGTTATTGGAATATATGAACCTGGATCAAGTGTTAAAATTATGTTTATTCGCTGTTCAGGGTTGCCTGAGTGTTTCTAGACGTCAAGATTTGAGTTGTAAAAATACTCGGTATCCGGGGTTTCTAATCTAGTCATATCTCTATACTGATGAGTCCCGCTTATAAAGGACGAAAGTATACGTACATAGATAATAAACATACAACTATTTATTACACACACACACACACACACACACACATATATATATATATATATATATATATATATATGTGTGTGTGTGTGTGTGTGTGTGTGTGTGTGTGTGTGTGTGTGTGTGTGTGTGTGTGATCACCCAAAAAAGAAGCAGACGGACAGAGATCCATTAAGAGAATGGATTGTGCGTGTCATTGACACGTCTATATCTTGTTTAGAGTAAGACGGCGTTTTGATAGAGTTTCAGGTTTATAGAAGGAGTGGACGACTTGTAGGGCGGGGAAGGGAGGAGTGATTATTTTCTTCTCACAACGCGAATCTGGCGCTGTGCATAATTCGACAAAATAGCATTTGATGAGCTTACTTATTTCCAAAATTGGCCTGAGCCTCGCGTCTCTGTGTTACTCTTTCCTTTCCATTTCTAATTTCTTTGCGTTTTCTGTCTACATGTATCCGACTCTATTCTCTTGTATTTTTTCATTCATATTATATATGTGAACACAGCTTCGTGCGTTGGTATATTTAGATAATAGTAGCTGGTTGTATAAGTATATGGTACGTCTGTATCAGTTTACCTGTCAATGCATTATGTAAAATCGATTACCTGTTACTTTGCGCTTCACTAGAAAAGTGTTAAAAGTGTATTTATACTCATGAATTTGCGTTAAATATTAGGGTAGAGTTAAAATTAGAACATGGACATTGTGTTTAATTTAGGAAGTGTCATAACTCACACAACTCCTTATTTTTGTAACACTTGTGGTTGTGTACTTTCACAGAACTTGCCGTTTTCGACCTTTTTTCTGACTTCGGGTACTTGATTTCGACATTAGTCGTAATCTCGAATAGTTTATTTCGGTAAGCGCTGTAACAAAATATGTTTGTTCTAAACTATATCACACCTCGAATTGAAAATAATTAACACGTTTATTTTTATAAATTCAAAGATACTTAATTTCTCTACCAAACCTCAGAATTGTAATCAGTACAACAGTAGTAATTCCAACCGAACACAACAAACTACCTGTCAGGCCGTGTTTAAAAGCTCGTTTCTGTTTTTATCGGAACATATACACGTAAATTATCAGTCCAAGTTGACCACCCTGTGTGTCCACTTGAGCATCATGAGACGTACATCACTGGACACGAAAACGTTTTAAAAAGATGATTTGCTGAAACTGCTCCGGAATCTCGAGTAGTTTGATTCACCCGCAAATTTTGTGAAGGCAATTACTTTTCTGAACAAGGCTAACCAATTGTGTTGGCGGTCCAATCTCTAGCCAGATCTTTTCTCATCAACTATACCTCAGTTTGTAAGATGCATGTATGCCATGTCACTAAACATGCATCATTTGTTTTACTTTGTCGTGCACTTCACAATTTCCATAGACGATGTTTGTAACAAAGAAAAGAACTATTGTTTCTTTCTGATCCAGCTATAGTTTAAAAAGAGTGCTATGTAGGGATTTTCAAACCATTGTATCATGAGCTTCGTTCTTCTACTGTCAATTTCGCAATCTGATTAACACTTATACTCGTGATACCTTTTTGCATGTATATGTTATAACTAATCATGAACTGAAAATAGGGAAGTAACACTCCGTAGAAATGCATGAGGTAACTTTTATAGGTTCCTTGGGAGATATTTACACCAAGCTTTTATTATAGGCATCTAAAAAACGTATTTGGATGTCTTTTTAAATCTATGAAAACGTAAAGGATATTTGTATTATATGTCTGACGATATCCTGTCAAACTTTAATACACATGAAGATCAGCATGGGGTATCATATATAATTGGTGTATAGCAAGATCATTCAGAAAAAAGCACATACACAGCGAAACACTAACATATTATTTTTAATTCTTAGATTGTTTTTTTTATAATATAACATTTTTAGATAAGATAAAATGATATAAGACGCATTTTCTCATTAAATATGATTCATAGGTAAGCCGCGTTCACGATGACATGAAACTACTTAAAGAATAAAATGTATAATCATAAAATTATGAATACTATTGAATTAATCACGCACACATACATTATATATATATATATATATATATATATATATATATATATATATATATATATATATAAGCTTTGTGTGTATAATAAATACACGCATGCTTTTCTGTAGAAAATAATAAATGTGGTTATATAAAATCAAATTCGTTTAAGAAAACAATATTGAAGTTTCAAGTGAGCTATTGTATGCGAGTGATGGAAAACAATTGAACAAAATATAGAAATTAATGAAATTCGAGTCAGTATTTAAATAGGAAGAAAATTGTATATACATATATATATATATATATATATATATATATATATATATATATACATAAATGTATGTATACATATACATATATAGCGTGTATCAACAGTTATTTTAAAAACTCACATGAAATGCTCCAGCGTAGGTTCTAACACAGCTAATAAAATTCTCTTCATCTAATATATAAGTTTAAAATACAATAATTGTTATATATATATATATATATATATATATATATATATATATACATATGTGTGTGTACTTTATACGAATTGGTATATATTAATCTGTAATTATTGTTACAGTTTAAATTATTTTTCAAACAAAGTCCGATATAAAAGCATCTACAACAAGGTGATTTTTATTTACAGCTTTTTCAAGTAAGTAAACAATAAACATCTCAAAACTCAAGACTATCATCTAGTATATTTCTATGTTAAAGTCAATAAATGAATCCAATAATTCTGTAAAAATAATGTACAAAAACACACAAAAAAACAACAAAATGCATGAGAAAATGCGGAGCTAATAACATTAATTATTTAAATTAATTCCAAATCCAAATGCATGTTATGAAAATGGAAAATGAATGGTACACAAGCCCCTGGGTTCGACAGTTTGTTTGTTAGTAAAAAAAGATAAGTTCTTCATGTATGACAAAGAAAATGTAGGCTAAAAATCGAAAAAATGATATGGTTGAGTATGGTTTGTATTTACCTATTTCGTATTTCCGTTTGTCAAATATGTCTGTTTCGACAGAACATCTTAAATAAGATACTTGTAAGAATTGCGGACATTTCAAATGTGTAAACCACTCTCTTTACATATGTATAGCTCACGCTTTTTTGTTATATGGAATATTACGGCGCATCGTCAAATTATACGCTCAAAAGCAAAAATATGTTTTTTTGTTACTATCAGCGCATGAATGTCTATCTTATTTTTATTACCCTTAATTACAAATTCAATTCACAAATATTTTTAATTAACAGATATTTATGACAAATCGAGATTTTTCTTATCCGATTCCAGACCTTGTGTTCATCTGTAAATGATATTTTAGATTTTCGTGCATCCTTATGATGAGGAAACTCTCTAATAAAGAACGGTATCTCTTGTTTTATTAATGTTCAGTTTGGTTAAACTGTTTGCTCATTTGAAGTATGCTTATACTAAGTTCGTGGTTATTAACTATGAGCATACAAGCATATTTTCATCCTCCCTATGTATTTGCTATGTTTAGGAATTCTTTAGATTAGAACCGATCCTTTGTATTATTTGTATTATTAGGACTACTGTTCTCACGTATTAGGTATTTTCACAACGGCTGATATAAGACTCTCATTTTTGTTCCAAACTAAGCATAGGTTTTAGGCTGCTTAACCTCATACTGAAATTTGCTTATACAGACCTGTGATGTAACAGAGACAACTAATGAGTTTTTAGTGACAGGTCTCTTAGTGTTGAGAACTCACCTCATAGTGTAAGCGATACAAAAGATATTATAAAGAATTACGCAGTAGTGTCTGACAGACCAAGAGCAATCTGCCCCCGTGGAATAAATAAATGGTCGGTTCAAAATACCGTACAGACTCTCTAGTTCAGCATACACATTCATGAATTCGACAAGATACATATAAAGAAGATGGGATGATACATCGACGTAAACACAGTGATAATAACATACCATTTTATACAACCGCTTACCGAAGAGTGTAACTTAGTGTGTTTGCGTCGTGAGGACTTTTCTGGAAGAACTATTTTGATCTGGCACGGTACCCACCAGCTCTTCAGACTAATCGATCGTTACACCCCTTTAACATAAAGGGTTGATACCCGGACAACTTGCTGGGCGGGAATTTTCTTTCGGTGGCTTTATGAATTGCACGGCTCACTTTATTAAATCTCTCCTGAGAATTAATCATCTGCTGAGATCATCGGCTTCTGGAAATCAAAGCTTGTAATAAAGAAACAAACCATTTTATAAATCGAAAACATATTCTGTTTTTGCCCAATAATTAACATTATTTAAAACCCAGCAGTCGAGTCGGTGAACAGATTCTTACACGTGGTGTCGCGCACGCTAGCAAACACCGGGCTGAAGATATTTCGCTTCAATATAGCGATCTGGAGAGAGGGCAATAGAGAAAGGGAGAGGGAGATAACCAAAAAGACAGAGATTCTTTAAAAGAAAAGAAAATACATATCATGTAACTGGTGTTCTCAATCTCCACTGTCGCAAGTGACAGGTTTTATTTGAGTCAGCTCTTCGACCCGTAAAATGTTATGAAGGCCTTCATCTTCATAACAACTTGTCAAGTTGAAGTTGTTTAAGTCTGATTGTTATGGCAAACTGTTTCTGTAGTCACGTTCTGGGTGCAAAAACACAAAGGCAATTTGTATGTCTCCCCCGTGAAAGCAGTCCAAATCTGGTAAACGGATCCCCAGTTGTTGGGAATTGCAGCTTCCCCAATCGTTGTGCTATAACAAGATTAAAACAGTTGTCCGAATTATGAAAATAATTCACGTATCCGTTATTTCAATATTATGTTTAAAAGATTTATTATATAAGATTGCGCTTTTTAGATCTGATGTTAAACTTGCTATAGCAATACAAATTCTCTTTGTAGATTGTCCCAGTCCGATCTAAGCTCTATAACAAATGGCTTAATAAATCTTGCTTTCCTGATAGATGGAAAATTACCTCAGTGCTATCAGTGTTTAAACATTCTGGTGAAAGAACTCAACTGCAAAATTATCGCACTATAATAATCCTCCCGCTCTTCGCTGAAAATATTTGGATCATTAATCAATCTAGCGATAGTCTGTCACCTCGAAAAGGCTAAACTTCATTCGGACCAATATTATGCAACACTGATCTACTACAGAGATCCTAACAGTCATATCTAGACGCATATACTATAGACTGGATAAGACATGTTAAACTAGGACGGTAGCGCTAGATATATCCAAACCCTTTGACAAGGTTTAACTTTAAAGTATTTTCAAGATAATGGGGTCCTACGGTATAAATCGACGATTATTTAATATAATCAGATCCTTTTCAGTAAAAAACAACCCATTCAGACCGTCTTAGATGACCATACATACAGACAACATAACATTAATGCGGGTGTGCCTTTAGACCCCTATTATTCTATATTTTCATTAACGATTTTCCGGATCAACGTCGATATATTTGCTGATGACGCTACGCTCTTCTCGACAAAAGGGCAAATCGAACAGAAAAATATCGAAGGCAATAGCTGAATATGCTAAAATCACTTCCAGTTATAAATTAAATGGGACCATGAATAGATGCTTACATTTAGTGTACCAAAGACAAAGCTAATTTTCTTTTAACAATGTTAAGAACCCTTACCAAACATCGATTACAATCGTGGCTAGCAGCGTTCTAGAGAGTCCGAACTTAAAATTACTAAACCTAGCAGTTACAAGTGACATTAATTTAATTAAATATTTAGAAGTATCTGCCAAGTCTTCTGCAAAGATAGTGATAATTTCCCTCTATCGGTGAGTAAAATTATTGCATTTGCTCGTTTTTTATATCTCTGCAAAGTTACCATTCGGACATGCATGAATCATTGTTGCCACGTTTGTTTGTCTTTGACCGGGTTGAAATAAGAGTATTTAATCTTATAGATCTCACACTGTCTACCTAGCTCTAGTCCCCATCCCATCGGCGCAATGTTGCTTGCGTGTGCTTGTGTTACAAGTACTTCAATGGAGTGTGTCCGAAAGAACTTTCTACACGTGTGTTTCTTCAATATAAATACCACCGACAAATCTAACAAGCAGGAAGGTACAACCTCTTCACTGGACATGTCATCATATCGTGAACACTTCTTACTTTAATAGCTTTGTTCCTCGACCAGCTTGCAATTAAAATTCCCTCTCCTCCCTTTTGTTTCCCAGACATACCAACATGCCGAAATTGAAAGGTATTTTCACAACGCATTCGCTGCAACACCGCCATACTTAGGATGCTACTATACATATGTCCTCTAATCGACTTAAGCCTATTACGTCACTGTCGCTGTGTTTCTTGTTTGAGGTCAATTAAAAATATGTTCAAATACATGTTGTCGTGGTTGTATTTTGATCCGTGTATATTTTATTGTCAACAAGAATCTGTCATTAAATGTTGACAACTAAACAACTAAATTTGTTCAGATATATTCAGTTTGTGTTGCACTGTTATAAAATTTATTTTTTTGTTAAGTAGTGTGTATAGATAATGATTGTGGTTGTCTTTTACAAGATATCTACATCCTATAGTGTTTTCTATGTTTATGTGGACTATTAATGTACCCTACTTTTATATAATGTTAATAAGTAAATATTCCTTTTTTATTTTTGATGGGTAGTACGCCAGTGTGTCAATTATTTTCCTTTCGTCTAGCTGTTTTGATCATTGATTTGGTCGTAATTCCTGCATGAACGCGTGTTTTGCCTCTTCGGTAGATTCCAGCTGGTTTGCCAAAGGTGGCATGAGACACGCTGGCACATGTCCGTTTTTCGTTCCTTTGCCACGCGAACCGCCGCCATCATGGACAGATCGGGCCACAAAACGGTCGCCACCGCCGACACAACCGCCATCTATACGATGATTGAAGCACCGCCGCCGGCAAGACGTCAAAAGCCGGCATCTACGCGCATATCACACAAGCCGCAAGTGTGTGCCTATATGTCTGTTTTAGTGACTTTCTCTTTGTAAATACATATCTGTATATTGGAGCATGTATAAATCTATGTGTATGTTCTTGTGAGCGTCAGTGCCTGTATCGGCGTGAGTGCACCTCTATATTCGCGGACATATATCCGTCTACATGTATGTCTTGTAAGTACAAGTTAATATATGTATCCGTGTGAGAATTTATTTGTTACTTAATATGGTTCTGTGTTCTTGGGGTGAATGTATATGTATGTTTTAGTATATTTCGAATTGCATTTGTGAGTGTATGTATGTATGAGTCGATACGTACGTATGTGTGTGCACGTCAGAGTGAACTTATATGTGCTTGTTTATGTATATATATGTTTATGTGTGTATCTGTGTGTGTAAGCGCATGTGTGTGTATGTCTCTGTCAAAGCGTATGCTAAAGTGTGAATGTATGTGTAAGTAGGCGTATTTGTTAAATATGTGTATGGTTGTATGTTTATATAAGTATGTGTAGGTGTGTGCGAACATATACGTTTCAGTGTGAGTCTATGTGTATGCACCACTGGCGCATACACATACAAAGTGAGAAGCATGCAGGCACACGCGCACATATGTATTATTGTTTCTACAACGTCGTTCAATCTCGGCCGCGCCGATCACAGAATTCTCCGCTTGGAACTGCTTACATGAAATACCAAACACGCCTGGATCTACCCTAATTTATTGTAAATTAACTAATTTACAGTAATTTTCTTGGGCTTTTGATGTATGTAGTTGGGAGAGGGTAAAGCAAGAAGTTCAGAAATACATCTGAGAGTTTGGATAGTGTATAGAGGGTTGGGGTTGTCATCTGTGGAAAGGGAAAACGCAAAGGAAGAAAATAGTGAAAGGAATAGAGAAAGACAGAAAGAAAGAAAGAATAAATGGAAAGAAAGAAGTCGGTGTTTTCAGCTGGGGGTGGATATCTCAAAGAGAGTCTGCGATGAGATCGTCTTTGATATAACCAAAACTCGCAATGTCAGGAACCGTTTGAAGGGATGAATTATAAGATAGAAAACACCGAGATTTCGAATGAGAGATAAATGTTGAAGGTTTTCTTGAAAAAGAAAGACGCAAAGTTCGCCAAGGAGAGGGAATATTTCGGATTGTATCGGTTTTCAATTGTGAAAAGCGAATGTCAATTTATAAAAGATGTTCGGCTACATTCTATTCCCATATTTTATTATTGTTATATTTATCGGACCTATGCGACTGTTTTATAGATTTTCGCTTTTTTTAACTATGTCGTCTGCTTTTTTTGTGAAAATAATATTTCGAATGTTAAATTTAAACATTTCCGTATCAATTTGTCAGTAAATTAGGAATATCATCTTATTATTATAGAAAATCTACACTTTTTTTAACGAAACTGGTCAATCTATCGTTTAATTTTTTTTCTTCCTGAATTTACTTGTTTTTCCTTTCTGTGTTTTTCATGCAAAATAAATAAGGTGTATATTTGTTTCAGTATTTGCTTAAATAGAACAGCGTTGAACAATTTTAATGGAGTTATTTAATAAAATAAATCTCCATTATGATAATTAGCCCCCTACTTTGAGTTAACACACACGTTTCTATTTAGCTTGCTTGTTAAAAGTATATGTGTTTATGGTATGTATAACAAGAAAACTAATTCTATGAATCGGAACAACCGAATTATTACAACTGATCTTAAACAGATGAAATGTTAAGTAACGTACTGTATAGAGACGTCTAAATAATAAACATACACATAAGACATTTACGAGTTCACATCTATGCGCCTGACAACGTAAGAATGCGTCAAATCGTTATCTGCACCTTCATTGTCCATTGTGTACGAAGTATCCCTGTAGTTATGCCATAGTATTTATCTGAGCAGAGTGAAAGTTTACTGTTATCAAAGAGCATCAGATCCCTAGATCAGATTTGGAAAACTCGGAAGCTGAAATTTCATCAAAATGTCGACCGTGACCCACCTTCTAAATTAATAAATGTGGAAACTGTGTTTAGTTATCACTCCTATATTAAAATCAAAACGGGTTACTTTATTTGAATTAATAATACAACGAATAAATTTTAAATATTCTTTATATAGTAGGGACGACCGATCGAAAGACAGTTATTCCATAGTCTAATTTTCATCTCTACTTTTTTAAAGAAATCCATATTAAATAATATTCGGTGTTATTTATTTATAATTTTATTGTACTATCGTGTGTACATATGTGCACTAATTTCATAAATATTAATAGTAATTAATTATAATGATTTAAAAATAATTGTATATCATAAGCAAAACATTTGGTTTTATCAACTAACAAGAAGCGAAAAAAGGTGGAAGAGCGTGGCTAGCTTGCATAACTGATTGTTATTATCTCTCTCTGGTCGGCTAATGTGTCTTTCTCCCCCTCCCCCTTTTTCTCCTTGCTCTCGTAAGTTAACGACGCCGTTATTATTTTTTGTATTAATGTGTGATGTTGCTACAATGGTGAGTACACACGCTACACTTTGATCTTAGTAAAAAGACCAATGACTTATAATAATAAAAAAAATGTTATGACTAGCTATTTTGAATAAATAAAAAACTAATAAAATCTAATATTGTATTATCAATGTTGTTGTCATAAAACCGCCCTCCCAAGAATTGCCTACTGCTTTTTTTAAGGTAAACCATCCCAGCTATTATATCCTCCTTCGAAGTATATGTTCTGCCGTCATGTGACTATCTTTCCAGGTACAGCTATCTCCTTATGTTGATGTATGGTAAAGTAGTGTATCTTTTGCTGTACCTTCACCTTTCATGGGGACGATCATCCCAGGTAATACCTCCTCAATTTGAGGGGGGTTATTATAGTATATATTATAGTGTAATGATACCATCCAACCAGACATTATCTAGTGTCAGTGTATGTAGTTCTTTCATTATAACATTCATTTAGCCAAGAAAAGTGTGTGACTAAAGGGAGAATATATTTATTAGTTTATTGATTAAAAAAAAGTGTACTTGCAATATGTCAGTTGCATCAATCAGGGCGAAAAAGTGAGAATGTCGATGAGGAGAATCAAAGTTATCGCCGTAAGATCAAGTGTTACCTCTGCCTTATATGTCCAAAAGTCAAATCAATTGTAAGAGACACATTGACAAATATATGACTAAGTTAAGTGATTATTGGTAAACGTGACTGTGAAAATAACATCATGAATTAAGATATTTAAATGACTCTAAAACACCTTCGCGAAAGTTTACTGCAGTTTCACGAGGACAATGATAAGGATTAAGAAGAAAAAACAAAGCGTATTTATGTGTGTCCGTATCCTTATTGTCTTCGTTATTGTTGTGGTGGCAACCACTCATTTGCATATACGAATAACGTTACACTATAAATGGCAAGCCTAGGTTGACCTTAGAGTGTGTTATCTAAATGCCACCGGAAGTGACGCCGAAGAGCGTACATGTCCTCCCACCAAGACTCTCTGACTCGACACCTTCATTTGTACATACTGTAAATATACCTTTTCTTTAATACACTTATTATTGCATTCTCCGTGTTGTTTGCGTCTTCATTGTATTCCTCACTAATTGTGATTCAACCTTGCAACCACAACAGTTATAGATATAATCTAGTGCAAGTATTTACAAGCAAACGACCTTTTTTGGAAACGCGCGAAACGTGTTGGCACATATGTGGATACGGTTGATATTTTTGGTTAACTTCTCGATTGGAACTCTTTAGATAAATATTTTATACTTGGCAATGAAGTTAAACTACATTTATCGTTAAAAGGCGTTCGCTCCCGCCCTCCCCCTCTCTCTCTCTCTCTCTCTCTCTCTCTCTCTCTCTCTATATATATATATATATATATATATATATATATATATATATATATGTATATTTATATATATATATATATATACATATATATATATATATATATATATATACATATATATATAATATTTTTAAATATTAAAGTGTGTTTATACCTACATCAGTCCATGGATGGAGGTTTCAAGCGATTGCGTATATATATATATGTATATATATATATATATATATATATATATATATATAATTATTTTTAGAAGTATATATGCTATTAAGCTTGCAATACAACCCCATTAAACTATTTATGTAATTATAAAGAGTATATACTTAAATATACGTGTTTATAAGGACTCACAAATATATATATATATATATATATATATATATATATATATATATATAATAATGGTAATAATCCAGGTGAAAAATATCCACAGGGTGGTAATCCAGAGAATTTTAACCGGGTTTATAAAAATTGCTCAATATCAAAATAGAGCTTTATATATGATAATTTTATTTACACAGACATGTACAAAATCTGCGACACTGGCATGCCGATGTTATCGATCAACAGTTACTATAAACTGAGATCTCATCAGGCAGAGTTAGAATCCGATCTTAACCTCAGATCATATTTGGAGAGAAATATGATCTGAGGTTAAGATCGGATTCTAACTCTACCTGATGAGATCTCAGTTTATAGTAACTGTTGATCGATAACATCGACATACCAGTGTCGCAGATTTTGTACATGTCTGTGTAAATAAAATTATCATATATATATATATATATATATATATATATATATATATATATTTATATAAAAAAGTTAGGTAAGTGTATGTGTTGTTGTATGATTAATAATTAGTCCATTAAAAAGAGTATTACAATGGGGACAATGCTAATGTCGTCTAAAGATGTAATAGAGATGAGTTCTCTTTTAAATGAAAGTTAAATAATATGAGTCATATTTTACATTTAGTGTTTGTCAATCGTCTACTTACTAAAATATGATCATAATTTCATATCATAATTTAAAATAGCATTCGATTAATGAATCCTGAATTAAAAACGCTAATTTTGCATTGTTCATCTATTACTGCGTACAGTTGTCTATGTTCATACTAAAAAAACGAAATTCTTTTTTAAAGATGATAATTCCATTGAAATGAATGATAGAAATTGTGATTGATTCGTCATTTGAAGAAATTGTATTTATCGTTTCATCCAGGAGTATACTTTATATATCTATTATTCTTCTGGGCTTTCTGTATTTTATTTTCATCAAGAATTCAACAAACACATGAACATTTGGAAAATTTCTAATTGTGTGATCAAAGGGAAATATGCAGTCGGCATTTTCCATTTAATTGTGACCGACTTCCGGAGATGAGGGTGTCTTTTCGAAATTTGAATTCGTTTCTTTCTTTAAGTTTTTTATAATTCTGATTTTACTTTTTGTATCAGATTTTCTTCTATTTTCCCACCCATCATGTTACGTGTTTTTTAATTTATTTTTCATTTAGCTTTTTTGTATAACCATTTCAGCCTACCTGTTTTTTAGTTATCTCTCTCTCTTTCGTTTTCTCATAATTATATAGTTACCCAGAAATAGTTTTTTTTACCGTCTCAGTGCAATTTTGTGTGTCTAGGCGAGAGGAGAATTTGAGGCTGAGATTCAATATGGCACGGCTTTATCAGAGTCGCATATTCAGCTTTTGGATAGAAAGTTATAATCTTACATGTAAATATAGGCACTCCATTTTACTTAAAATAAAAAGATATATCAGTAATAAATATAAACATATTTATTCAATATATACATATATGTATATATATAAATATATATATATATATATGTATGTATATATAATATGTATATATATATGTATATATATACATATGTATATATGAAGAAGAATGGAAAGGAATTAGAGAAAGCAAAAGCCAAATCAAAATTCAATTCAAAAGTTCAAAGCAAGGTATATTCCGCAAAAAGGCAATTTATTCAAGTTAAATTTTCCTTAAGCCAGGCTTTTCAAAGATCAAAATTTTATCATCAGAGGAAGTCGCTGGGATAGATAAGCTGGCAATGGCCAAGATTTAAAATTTGAAAAAATGAAATAAAAGTTGTAGGGAAAGAAACGCAGGGCAAAACTGTGCCAGGGTGCAAGCAAATGTCCGATTGCCAAAAAGTACGGTGTCGAAGAGTCCAGCGGAGAGAATAAGATGTAGATAGGTAGGTCGTTAGAGGCACGAGAAGTAATGAGAGAGGTTTCAAAGTTAAATTCCAAGAAGCCACAACTTCAGGTACGGCGAAAATAGAAAATCCAAAAAGGGTAAAAAGTCCAATAAGAGGTACATTCAGTGATGCAGGCAGGCGTCATAGGAGATTAAGGTGGAAAATATTCGCAATTAAAGATACTTCCCGGGCAGAGATGACAAAAGACAGTGTTTTAAAGTGGGAAAAAGGGGCAGCGAGAATATTTAAAGCCTGCCCAGTTGAGAAAGCCGGCTATAAATGAAGAAAAGCAAAGACAGTGAAAACAAGAATATAATATGCGACCAGTAGGCAGGGGAGGAACGGATAAGGGGTGTGTCCCTTTCTCCTCCCACATATAAAGAACCCACATATAAAATATTACAGCTATCGTCGCGCATACGTCATTACGTACAAACAACCATCGTAACATTATAGAATTATTTGAGATTGTCGACACTGATATTGACTATAACCTGTACATACACCGTTTGTCAAGCACATATTAAATACAGCAATAGAATTAATACGTTTTTTTTCAATACTTCGTATAATAGTATTTTCTTTTTATATAGTTTCTGTTTTCTACAAGTATATAGGTATTGAACGTATTACTCGTTACGTCGGCTTCTGAACGTGATAAAAATTATTTTCTTAAATTGTGATTCAGTTACTTTTTATCTCATAATCGAATGCTTTCTTTTTAAATACACATTAAATAACTTTATTAAAGTATTTATTTACATTAGCTATTTCATAATATGTTCTATTGTAGTCGGTCGCAACAGAGTGCATTTACAATGATGTAATTATAAAGTCCGTCTGTTTCACAAATAAACGATAACATCAGTTCGTTACGTCTTTATTTTTTAGCGTAGTCATCGGAAACGCACACAACGTAATTTCATTACAGTTATTCAGAGTTTTTGTTCAGTTCTTTATCGAAAGCTTGCTGATTGTCTGAACTCACCCTGGCGTGATTTAAAAAAAATATATATTCCATGAGAAATGCCAGTATACTTAAATCATGTGTCCTTCATAGGGTTAAGATGAAAATTCATATACACTAAATGTACAAAAGCAAGGAAATTCCCAAATCTTTACACTTGTCATTAAGGGTATGCGAGCACAACAGGGCTATGTATTTTATTGGTAGGAATTTTTCTTCAGCGCACCTCACACACTTCATCCACTCATGCATAGAGATTTATACTGTAGTGATGTATAATTAAATAGTTTGGTTGATATGTAGTCATACCCTTAATGACAATAAAAGTGTAAACATTTGGGGATTTCCTTCCTTTTGTACATTTAGTTTATATGAATTTTCATCTTAACCCTATTAAGAGCATATGATTTCAGTATGCTGGCATTTCTCATGGAATGTCACTACTTTTGTAAAGGCTATGCCTCAATACAATGCCTTCTCATAACTGATATAGTTAGTAGTTTGACTAATCAAGGTATATGGTGAACTGAAATTAAAATGTCATCAACTAGACACTAGAACCTCTATCTTTGCCAAAAATCAGCTGAACCCATCAAATGGTCGATAAGATATAGAGTAAAGTGTATGAATACTGGTCATTTTAAAAGTTTTTCGCAATTTTCTGGAAATATAAGCGATATGGTAAACTGAAATTAAAATGCCATCAACTAGACCCTAGGACCTCTATCTGCTAAAAATCAGCTAAATCCATCAAATAGTCGATGAGATACAGGGTGGCAAATACGTACGTACGTACGTACACACAGATAACATGATTTCATGATTGAACTTTCTGGATCTCTGGGTTGCCTTTACTAATGATGCTGAAATTCTACGCACTTATAGAACCTATCAAATAAAAATTGTGTGCAAAGTTTTAACTAATTTGGTTTATTGGTTTTTGAGTTATGATTGATCAAAGAAATGAGATTTCCAGCATAGGTCATTCTTGAAGTCTATTAAGGGATAGAGCGCTCTCGTGCCTACCTTGATTACCTGTTTCAAATAAAACGGATCAGTTTTGTGATTTACACATTGTTACTTGAGATAAACAGGAAAATGACGGTATATGAATTGTAAGTTATTTACAAATAAATATTTAATTCAGAAATTAAATCCACTTTAATTCGTTTTTTTTTAAAACGTGTCAGCCATTTAAATTTATTTCTAAGTAAAATAAAATGTCTATATATGTGCAATGTACTTAAAGAAGCAATAATACAGAGAGAGACAGACATCCACAGATAGCTAAGGAAGAGATAGGTTACTTGTGTAATAATAAATGATGGCTTATTAGAATAAGTACAACAAAATGTTTAACATAACTCTATACTAGAAGTATTGGATATTTGTGTTGTGTTCAGTTTCATTAGAGTATATATGTAAAATACGTTAAGGCCAAATCGTTGGATAACGCATACTATGTTATTTTATACATACTAAAATACATAAGTAAATAAAACAATGTATTATATAAGTTTTTAGGTAGTTTCCATTGCCTTGGGGTCCATTCTAAAAACCCTAGAGTAAGGTCACTCACCAGGTGGAGAGACAACCTCGATACCTCTTACTTGGTCACGCGGAGCTAGGGGTGAAACAAGGTGGAAATAAACCAGGGATATGTTCCTCAACCAGGTGTAAAATAAAAAAAGACTCTGATGACGATTATTATCATTATTAATATACTATATAACAATATTGAAATAACATATTTTCTCTGGACGCGACTTGATTTTATTCGACACTCCATCCAGAACTTTATATAAAAATGTATAAAATAATATATAAAATGTATTAACAGGTCGCTAGTTTATACATTTTATATTTTATTCCTTTCTTGACCCCTTTTCCTTATACTAAATCTATATCTACTCTAGAAAAAAAGATTATCAAATCTACATAAACACTTAAAAGAATGTATATATATATATATATATATATATATATATATATATATATATATATATATATATATATATATAAGGTGAATACAACAAAATATATAAAATGCAACTAATATCTTTAATTAGTGAACATCTAGATAAAAATAAAGCTCAATATACTGGATAGAGCATTAATAGCACAAGATAAAGTGAAAGAATAGAATAAGGTGCGAATCAAATGTTATTACAGTTCAATGTTCAGGCAAAGTTCTTTAAAGTCCTTAACTCATGAGTTTTCAAAGAAAATCTTCTCTTCAGATGACCATTACCGCAATGACATTACTGCAGGTAATAAAAATTAAACTTTGAAAATATATAAAAGAATATATATAAAAATGCATACAGGTATATAAAACATCAAATATATCGGCCCATAACATACTTTGTTGTAAACCCATACAGTTTATCTACGTCAATAATTTTAAAATAGCTCCAGGCAAGACATCAAAGAGGTTGATTAAGAAATAATCCAAATGGTGAGTGGTGGTCAAAAATGCAAAAAGTTATCCAGGCGGGAAATTCGTTTGCTATCGCTGCAGTAGATAGCAGTGAAAATGTATTTAAGGTGTATGCAAATTAATAAAACGATAAGAAAACGATAGGGAAAACAAATCATCTGAAAAGTTCACGATAGGGAAAACAAATCATATGAACTTTTCATGATTTGTTTTCCCTATTGTTTTCTTATCGTGTTATTAATTCAGCCAATGTCTTCCTTCCGCTCAGTATTTTCGTTGAAAATTATTAAACATTTCTGAAGCTAAACATAAGAGTGGCAAGAAACACGGAAAGTGTTGTTTTAGTAGTGCTCTGGAGGCACCTTTAATTGTATTTATGTAGTTTCAGTAGTGCTCGAAACGGGAGCAATAAATATAAGATTACAGTTTTTTATTTGTTAAGTGGTATATAGTTATCCACAAGTGGCCTACATCCTAAATAGAGAAGGTGTCTTTAACGCAGCGTTGCAAAAGACAAATAATTTCTCTGTTCTAAACGCAGCGTTGCCTGGGAGAAATGTTTTTTTTTCTGTATTTAGTTATACTATTGTATACCATTAAATGTACTATGCGTTTCTTGAGTGTCAGTGTTCAATGTCCTCAATTTATTGTAATTATACAGTAGTACATTTTCAATTAGCTTAATAGAAAAATAGACGACAAAAAATCAGCGTTGCCCGGAAATAGACTAAAATTGATATAGTGTAACCTAATATTATGGAGCGGCAAGATAAGAAAATCGTCGACGTTGCATAGTAATAAATTATATTTTTTAAAAAGTGAGTTGGAACAAACTTGGTGTTGCCCGGGAGAAATAACTTTAAACTAGAAGCTTACGTGAATGACTAACATTATTATTACTTTCAATACATTAACACTAGAGAATGGATTGCTCCTGGGAAGGTGAAAGTTTAGTGATGGATATATATATACAAAAACGAGGAACGTGAAAATATAAAAAGATAGAGAGACGGATTGAGATAGGTAGAGATATAAGAGGTTTAAGATAAAGACGTTACACTCACTTTTTATATTCATTCTAATTTTTGATGGTCCCAGGCAACACCGGAACACCTGCTAGTTATATTACAAATGTCGGCTTTAGAAATACAAATACACAGGTTTGGCTGAAAAATTATCGGGAAATAATACAATAAAAATAAAGTATGCTGAACTGCATTAACACAAGGAGGCATTTGTTTTTCTCATTACTATATACAAAATACTTTTGAACGTTTGAATTCATTCAGAGTAAAATATTTTCAGTGTCACATAATTTCGTTATATACATCCGTTTGATGCTAACTATACAAATATGGTACTCTGTAGGTTATGTTTATAATTATTAGCAACCGACGGCGTCAATTCTAAAAGAACAATACAATATACGAGAACGAGGTTTCTTACGTTACATTTTAAAAATATGCGCGTTACGCAATACTACACAGTATTAATAACCGTATTAACACCAACGTACCGACCTATGTACACAGAGAGATACGTATACCAATGTAAAATTATAATTCAATGTTAAGTGTGCAATTGTTCTTACAAATTATTCATCAATTATTACGGCATTTGGTGGACTAGGACAGATTAATATCCGATACCACATTGCTTGTTTAGACGTCCTCTATCTACGCCAGTCAGGTTCTGGTTGAGAGTATTCTACACGAAGCATCTGCATCTAATCTGAAGCACCTGATCACTTATACGTCCGTTGATTGAACATGATGGGGGAAATAAACAAAATTCGATTATTTATGACGAAATTTTTGTATTTAATTACATCAGAATTGAAAATGCCAATATTTAAGTGTGCAGAAACGCACTCAAGAGGCAATGTGTTCCACAGATATGTAGTTATTTGAAAATATTCTGTTCATGGAAATTCTGTTATTTTTTATAAGAAGGTAGAAAAAATTGTTCGCAATTCTGGCAGATATGCGAGTTCTAGATGTGAATGTCCCTATTTGCTTGCATCATCATGAGCGAAGAGTTAGACACAAGGGCGGTTCTTAATGTGCGACAAGTTCAGCTCCACCAAAAGAGGAACTCTTGATTGATGCAAAAATAAAAATTACCTCAGTCTATAATGATTTCTGCTTCACTGATAGCTGTCAGAAACGATAAAAATTATGTGAACAGATGATACACGCTTGAGACAACGCAAAAGCGTTATGAGAAGAGGCAATACTAATGTTTGGAATAAGCACCACGTAATAGCTGTATTCATTTGAGTATATACTGAATGTATTACACGCTATCATATTGCACAGAGAAAATGGATATAGATGTCTGACAATCTTGAGCTTCACCTAATGCTATATAGATATATAAATATCATGTATATTTATATTATATATAGTTTATAAATATATAATATATATAAATCTATATATATATATATATATATATATATATATATATATATATATATATATATTATACAATATAAACATTTTCAACGGCCTTCATGAATTCAATTATGTTTCAGCAACATCGTGCTTCGTCAGAGCCGGTAAAATTCAGTAAACCCATACTTATTAAAGTTCTTATGTAAAAGTGCTTATATGCAAATGCTGAAATATATCTGCATATCTTTGTGCAACAAAATGATAATTTATATATAAAACGGCCTATACTTTTTTTTATTTTTAAAATTTTACAAATGTGCCCGGTGTAGAAAATGTTCGTTATAAAATAAAATGTGTCACAAGTTGAATTTAGGGTGTTGGGTAGAGGTGAGCTGTCGTCCTATAAGTCTATTCTCTTAACTAGTTTCAGTCATCAAAATACCACAGTCGCTCTATGGGTAAAACTTACGTAACATTATCTCCAAAGCTTCGATGTGTTTTTTTTTTTTTACAAAGAATATATGTACAAATACATCGGTTGAAAGTAGGGGTACTAAAATCAGAGATTGCTGAAAAATAAACAGGTTGGTGGTTAGTTGGACCCTATAAAATCTATCTATGAACTGTTTACTGTTTTGCGAGTTATTTTAAGAGCCGGAAAAAAGCAAGAGCGTTTGTAAGTGAAAAACAACAATTTAAACAACTAAATAATTTAATATTATATATATATATATATATATATGTATATATATATATATATATATATATATATATATATATATATATATAGAGAGAGAGAGAGAGAGAGAGAGGAGGATGAGGGAATATTAAATTATATTCATAATATCATTCACCTACGTACAATATCATTTCTAGCTTTCGGCTGTCATTAGCGAAATAAAATGACAACTTCAGACGGTCACAGGGCACGAACCTGGTTCACAGAGCCACCTTCAAGGTGGAAGCGTTAGCTAAATCCCTTAGGCCATAATAGGCTGTCACGTAATAACGGAGTAATAATGTTAAATTTACATTGAAAGCGGCCAGTGTAAACATCAATACATTCGATAGAACTCAATGATAAAGTCGGAATATCGACAGTCTAGCTGAACAGACCCAACTTTGTCCGGGACGCCTTCTACTTTAATTTTCTTTTCGATTTGTTAAAATATTTATTCTATTACTGATATCAATTGTCTTCATTTTTCTTTCAAACGGATTTTCAATGTAAAACCTAATGATTTCTGTATCGTTTTGTCTTAAAATTATTGATTTAAATATACATTTGATATTCCATAACTATTTTTAAAATAAGTGTTTAAATTTCTATTTATAAATTTAGTTTATGTAAATAGCTTCAAAACCATTAAATATTTTACTTAGTTTTAACAAATATTTCGACAAATTAAAATCGCTTTGTATTTAAATGCTTCAGAAATTCTTTAAATCTCGAATGGTAACGAAGTTATTACTTTTCTTGTTGTAAACATAAACAAACATATAACCATAATTGTCATTTTTACAAATGAACCGTAATTAATTATAGTGGATTTAATTTCGTAGGTAAATTATTTTTCTTAACACAATTTATAAAATGTCGTTATATTTACTGCCATAGCAGGTTTATGTCAATAACTATTTAATATATATTGAATAATAATAATACTTCAATGTGTAATAATCAAAGTTATGATGATGCGAGAAATTCACCCGCACAGACATGATTAGAGATGATTAGCGAATTGTATTAACATGGAGACTAAACGTTTTCCCTGAATGTCACTAAACAACTGCCCTTTTTTGTGTTTTTCTCTCTTTCAGCTTTCTAATATTATTTCGATATAGCTTGGCCTAACAAATAAAAATATATAGCTAGCTTAACGAATTCTCATTACATAATACAATTAACAATGTCAAACTGCATTAACACAAATTTACTTTTTATTCTCTATTTGTAATTTTCGTTGTGAACCATTTTAACTTATTTACAGCAACAACAATTCGTAGACAATTAATTGCGTTATAGATATTTCTTCAAGTGGTACGTTATTCTCATACAGTTAGCTGTAAGTTACATTTGGAATCAATCAGACAGCGTAAATATGAAGAGAACAATAGAAAATACAAGAACGCGTTTTCTGTAGTCGCGTCGCTTCAATCTGCGCGTATAATGATTAAAATGTATCTGTAACTATGTAAACACGTATCCTTTACATCGACGCATAAAAAAATGATATTTTAGCGTGAAACTTTCTCTACTAATGAGTCGCCATTTATCAAGGTGAAAACCCACTTGATAGATTGCCAGTTGTATGACGAAGATAATGTAGCAGGATTGAAAGTTTCGAGTAGACTGAACAAAATGTAATGACTTGTGAGTGCGAATTATGATAAGTATTTCTTGACAGAAGATTTTAAAACGAGTATGTTGTTGCCTGCGAGGAGGAAGTTATATAGTAATATGTTTTACATATCGGAGTTTTGTTTAGTTTGAAGAAAGAGAAGTTATTTGCAATTGTGATTGCTTAACAAGTTTCTTGCTCTAAATCTCCCACAAGAAGACCGGCCCGATTATATCAATGGTTGAAGAACTTATGAATAACATGCGTTTTACGAATTTGTGTGATTAAAATATCATTGTGAACTTTGGCCTGACAGAAATAAGAACATGATATTTCAGAGTTAAAGGTGGTAAATCATTGAAAGGTGCTTGCAAGGTTGAGCGTGACATATAAATCCATGGAGATATCCTCTTTGACAGATCTGAAAACGTATGTAAGATAGGATGCGTCTATTCAGTTCGCGTTTTTAGGGATACAAATACTTATACGGGCTCACGCTACGTATGAGTGACAGACAAAGTGGCATACATTATGTTATACCGATATCTGAAAGCATCTAAAACAGGACGTGTTCATTCAGTCTTAATTCGTAGCGATGAAAATGCAATTTAAAAGCATGAAAAACCGAATGACAATCGAAAGGACAGACGAAGCGTCTAATGGATATTAAATGTCGCATTCAAAAAGCGCAACTAATTAAAAAAAAAGTAAGATCTCGAACAACAATGATTCATGAAGACACGTGGAGTAATTCTATTTAAATATTTGTCTTCGAAAATGAAAAAGAAAAATTGAAAACCGTAAAAAATGAAAAACGATTCACCCAGCAATATTTAAAGTCGCAAACCAAATTATGTAGTCAAATATTATCCGAGACGCGTTACACTCTCACATGTCTGATATAATAATAAATCGACAAGAATCGTTAATTGCTTTTAGGAATCACACGATTCGTGAATAATTCTTGGAGCACATTTGAAACAATCATCTGCAATATGTCAAAATTATTAAATAAAAACACAAATGATATTCCGGTGTTATCTGGGAGCAATATCCAACAAGTTAGATCATCAGTTACATTTTAATACCTTCATTATCCTCTAATAACTTACTACTACAAAATAGTAATGCATATTAATATTTTATTTCGATTTGCATACTCGATTTAGTTCCCGTTTATTTTTTTACTAATACACAAATTATAAATTAACTGGTATATATGTTGACAAAAACGTATGATTATATGCTATAACATTCTTCAGATTGTCTCCAGAGTACAATAATGATTTGTTTTCCAACTTAAAATTACAAAGATGTATAACGTTTTAGGCCATCAATCCTCCAGCCTCTCCATACGAACCCTAAACAGCTGATTCTAGAAACGATTCATCGGTCACGGGTGGTATTGTCTAAACACAATTGTCAAAGGATACCATTCATCTTTTATGACGTCAACTATTTTAAAGTAGTAAGATATATAGCTTTGATACTATTGATTCGTTTTATCTGTAATTCCTGTAACTATTTTCCCATCTATGTCTCGTTTCCTATCTTTTTCTACTCTTTTCTCCTCTCCTTTTTATTTACATATGTAGTAGCCCGTAATTACGCATTGAACTCGATCAGAAGTTCTTCCTTCCTCTTCATGGAACATCAGCCGCATGTCACTAAATGTTTAGGATGTTTTTCATAGATGTCATCCACAATGCATGATGCATTTTCTAATACCATCATGTAAGAACGTAGACTAGCAAGATGACATCATCATTTTGTAAAGTCATTAAGTGTCAGGGGGCACAAACAGGCAAGCAATCGGGCAAGGAAATAGGTTATGCAAAAATGTTTTATATTACATACTAGACGGTTTGTCTAGGAGACCATTAGTGACTATTAAGGTCACCGCGTCGTCCAGATCAAACGTCATGAAGAATAATCCCCTCGCCAACTGTTTAGTTTGATGGAGTGTTTATTTCTGTGTAAGGGTATAACACATATTCATGTGTAATAAATGATGTACTCTTTTAATTGCGTCAACCACTGGATATAAGTTACCCCCATTTCTTTTTGAATGACGTCATAAAAACGGTGAAGATATTAAGATTATACATGACTTCAAAAAGTTCAAAACTAACCAAAAAGATCCACAAACGTGAGATTGTATATTAGACGCTCAGTGATTGAGATTTTCGTCTAGACTAAGTGGTTGTCGGGTCGTCACTTGGATAAAGGATATCTGGCACCCACCTTCTTATTTGATAGTTTAATTCCACATTTTGAGACGTCATTCACTTCGTGACGTTATACACATGTCTAAATAGAAGACGTCATCCTTTACTGATACTATCATGCTGATTATGTCACCAAGTTTTCACGACGACTACAAACTAACAAGGTAACAAGATATGAATATGACTACAGTTATCATAAGAAAATATATTTTAAGTGATTTATATTATTTTCAAATTATATTTAAAAAAAGGAGCATATCTGGGTCGTTTACAAAGTATTTGACGCACTGCCTCTTTTTAGTTATATCAATAACATGAACTCTGAGTAAACTAGATCTTCTACTAACATCGAGTAAAAACAAAAATGAAGATGCAATGTTTAATACATCGGTAAAATGTAAAATTATATGAACATTATAGTGCATGTTATTTTATCGGGAAAAATACAGGGTGGCAAAGCAAAATGTTTTCAGATGGTGTATGCCACTGTAATAATATATATATATATATATATATATATATATATATATATATATATGTGTGTGTGTGTGTGTGTGTGTGTGTGTGTGTGTGTTTGTGTACATTGCTCTATCTCGTATATCGAACATCAAATATGTTCATGATAGGTTCTATTTTTTAGATACACATTATATCTCTATTTTCTCGTTCTCTCTCTCTCTCACTATATATATATATATATATATATATATATATATATATATATATATATATATATATATGGGAAATGAAAAATCCCAAAAGGAAGTTTTTATGTGTCCATCAACGTTTCGTCTTTATTAGTAAGACTTCTTCAGGATGATAATATAAAGAAAAATTTAAAGCAAGTACGTGGACATATAGGGTTGACATGGTGGGTTTAAGGGAGGAAATAGTAGCCACTACTGGAAAACAGTAGGGACCGAGGTCTGGACCTGGTGAAGTCAGTTGCGAGGAATGAAAATAACTGTTGAAGAAACTGAGTGAAACATTTTTTTTCCTTTTTCATTTCCCATTACGTCGGATTACCTTCATCCTTCTTTTCCCATTATATATATATATATATATATATATATATATATATATATATATATATATATATATATATATGAATGATCATTTTCATAAGTAAAGTTTTATTTTTCACAGACATATATGCCTTATTTTAACTAACAATGGTGAGTGTGGCTTAGATAATTATAACATTTTGAACGCTAGCCATAAGTAACACTAATCCAACATTTTTAACTAATCGGTGACCGTCACTTTTCTTTGTAAATACGAGAGAAATAGACTCGTTGTTTTTTTTACAAAGGTAGTAAGTCTCGAAATCTGTATAGAAATAACACTAGCAATATTGCTTCATTAGGAACTTTTTAGATTTCTCTTAAAGTGATCAACTTGAACGGAGCTTAAATTGTGAAATGGTCGATCTACTGGTTTGAAATCTTCATCATTATTTTTTAAAGAAAACATAATTATTATGAGTTAAGTTGCTTGTTAATATATACAACTGGCCTCAGATTAGCATCCGTTGGAGAAAGGAATTATTGTAAATAAAGTAGCTTGTTGATATAGGTTGATATTCCAAGGTTCTGCAGCTTTTGGTGGGGTGGAGTAGTGTGTAAGATGTAGTTGGAGTTGATCCGGCAACACAAGCCGGACTAAGGTGCTTCATTATTTTGCTTTAGATATCACTAAAACCAGAAAAAGGATAACAACAAATGAACCCTCTAGGTCGTCAACTCCAGATTAAATGTTATTATCAAAGCGCGTAGTCAGCTGGCGGACCGAACCCCTCTCTTGGGATATTAGCCACTTAAACTCAGAGAGACCATTCTCCTGAAGTCATGATTGGGGAGTGCATCTTGGGGTTTGACAGGGAAATCAATGTATGCCATATATCAAAGTGAATTAAGGCCGACATAGTTCCTAAGGCGGAGTCCAAACCTGCGGGAGTAAAACCGCTGATCTCAGCACGGGAAACACTAAATCGAAAGGACAGAATATAAATACTTTTCTCATAAACAGAAGTAAATTGTAAAGAGGGTTGTGAGCTCTAAACTATTTCTTATCAACAAAAGTAAATGGTAACGAGTGTTCTACGTTCAAAATTATTTAAAAGGAAGACAGTTGTACATGACGAAAGAATTCAGACGGTTATAGAATTGTTCATTTCTTAAAACAAACAAACTGAATGACCCATTGCATGACTGAAGAAAAATGACTTGAAATTATTACACGAAGAGATACTTTGTATTATTTTTAAAATTTCAAATTCTATAATTCTTAATAGCATGCGTTATACTAGCCGTTTAGACGTAAAGGACAATACTTAATCCTCTACTATTGGTGGCGGGTAAGGTATGTTGATTACGGGTCATGGACAATAAAGGTAAATTGATAGAAACACAACTAACCCCTGGTCGGCAAATCAAGATTGAATGGTATTACCAAAGTGCCTGGCCAGCTGGCGGACGAACCCCCAAATTGGAATATAAGTCACTGCAACTCCGATAAATCATTCTAACCGAAATCATGATTGAAGATTTTATTAAACTGGCCATAGTAGATAACAATGCGAAGAATAAGAAATTGGTCACAGGACACTTAGACACTTAAATAGACGGAGTGACCAACTTGGATAATTAAGCATTTACAGCAAGTATTGGCATAAATACAAAGATATATCTAGCCTATTTGATTGGCACGCTGGCGGTCGACCAGAGAGAAGACCTCAAATAATTGAGAGCACTTGATTTCGATTTAGTTTTGTCACAAAGGTGATAAAAGAATAATATCTATATTTTTTCGCTTCACTGGAGTAAGAACAGATAATTAAAGACATTCAATTTCGGATCTGTTTTGACGAAGAAGAAAAAAAGTAACATCTTTAAAAATGTAATTTGATTGACCGAGATACGAGAGGAGAAGATACCGAGACCACGTTAACGTTGATGGGCAGGACTAGGGATTGGATCAGGGCACAACAGTCATTGATGGGCAGGGCTAACAATAAGCTCGTGTCTATATAAGCAGGCTTGCAGAGACGATAGTGAGAGTCAGAGAAACCGGCTGAATGGTGCACGTCAGACACAAACTCGATCCCGTTGCTGCCAAAATTTCAAAAATTAAGGCCGTTAAAATTTTGTTTCAGATTCTAGATTTTAGATTTTTTTTTTGTTTTTTGTTCTTTAGATTTTTTAATTTTTAATTTTTAATTTTTTAACGGCCTTAATTTTGGAAATATTAAATTTCTTTCCTTCTTCTTCTCTTTCTCTATCCCTCCACTTCATTCTCTCCAAATATGATCTGAGGTTAAGATCGGATTCTAACTCTGCCTGATGAGATCTCAGTTTATAGTA
The DNA here is from genome assembly GCA_963556195.1 of Sepiola atlantica. Taxonomy (NCBI): domain Eukaryota; kingdom Metazoa; phylum Mollusca; class Cephalopoda; order Sepiida; family Sepiolidae; genus Sepiola; species Sepiola atlantica. The sequence goes on from OY744548.1 coordinate 35,616,332, forward strand.
ACTGTTGATCGATAACATCGACATGCCAGTGTCGCAGATTTTGTACATGTCTGTGTAAATAAAATTATCATATATATATATATACATATATATGTATATGTACAAGATTTTTAGGGGGACTGTAAACAAGGGAATATCTAAAATTGATCTGGTAAATTTATTACAAAGTTGTACTATATAAATATGGAAAAATAAGTTTGTTTTTACTTATTTCCAGTTTTACTTTTACTTTTTTCAAATTATTTTAAATTATTAATGTTTATTTGAACCGAGTATAAAAACCCTTAGCCTAAACGGAGATAAGTCATAAGTTATTAATCGGAATAAGTGTCCTTTGGGATTTTCTTGTTCTAATAATAAGTGTAATGAACTGAGTTAACTGTTAGACTGATTCAAAGAATTTAAATAGAACCCATATAAAAAGAATACTTGGGTATTAAATCTAATTAGCTAGTATTCAATTTTATTTTGACAAAAATATAAAAAATAATTTACATGTGTGAAATATTTTTCAATCCGAAATTAAGCTAAGTATGTTCGTATGCGAGTTTTAGTTTATGCTTACTAGCTTTTTGTACTAATTGTACATTAGTATTAACCATTTTATGAATGTGTACTTTTCTGAGGAAGTACATTTTATTTTCAGGATTAATTATAATTAATCAATAGTTTCTTTTACTAATTTTGTGGGAGAGTCTTCCCATCGAGGTTATTTGCTTTACAGTTGAATGTTGTTAAAATAGACAGTTCAAGTCGTTGTTCCAAGTGTTGGGAATAATATTTTAATCGGTGGGAAGATTCCTGCATATTTGTCACCATTTTACATGTGAGTTTCTTTTCACATATTGTGACTTGCCGTTACCTTTATGAGCCACTCATTTAAAACTAGTCCCATCTTTCTTCCTCATGTCATTGGAATTATGTGTGTTTTCCTATTACTATTCAATAAACAATTTCTCTGGATATCAACGAGGTTTATATGAAGACTATATATTCTTTTGATTGTGTTGCGAAACGTGCATAAGATACAGAAAAAGTATTGAATTTGGAAAAAAAACATTATAAAATATAAACGTATAAAAATATTTTAATTTTTATATTTTGCAGGTATTCGACGATATATAAAAAAGAAATGTAAAAAACAGATGGACATTATGGCTGTGGTTGTTCGACAATATATGAAGATAAATAAAATTAATAAACAAATGTTTTTACGGTTATAGATCGATTGTTCGTATGTTATTAGAATGAAAGTATAAAATATTTAAATACGTATATTTTGTGTATTAAGGCAGCGTTTTTAATTTAAGCAAAACAGAAAAAAATATGTTATTTTCAACAATGTTTTCTAATATATATATATATATATATATATATGTATATATCAATTCAGAGAATTGATTGTACTGACAGTGATATTAAAACGCGAAATTCTAATTCAAGATTAACAAAAAATATATGTCTGATAATATGATAATGTGTATGCGATCGACGTCATACAGTTTACAAATTTGCTTATAGCTTCGCAAAGTAGCATCACATTAGTTTACTATTTTTCTTACAATTTACTTATTGTTTTCATTACATCATTATATATATTTCTTTTTGCATGTACAAAGAAAATTAGCATTTTGTTGGAAATGTGTATTTCCAGTTTTCTCATGTCAATTTACTTATGAAGGTTACGATCAAGTGCTACATCATCAATTAAAGACCCCTACAATGTATATATATATATACACCACTGTCAGGCAAACACGTTAGATAGTAATGCTTCCCACATTAATATCATTCAGAGTTACATCCGGGTTTAATGCATTTAGTTTCATTATGTTATTTTCTTAGATTTAAGATTAAGAACAAAACTACTAACTTAGACAAATCTAGCCCAACCAAACAAGACAGTGCATGTATTATTACATAGTAAATTACAGATATAATACATGTCGGTATATTCTTGTATGTGTCAACATTTTTTGTTTATTCGTTTGATTGTAAAGAAAAAAAAAACAAATCACCCACGACACACCCACAGACACATAGTGTTACTAAGCAAAACAAGTTAATGAGTACCCCTCACTCGCAGCATAACGTTTTATACACATTGTATCGTGGATGCACGCTTAGGATTTTATGTGAAAATATCTCTTGCCGATCCTTTTCAAAGCGTTTTTTTCCAGTTAATTCATTCAAAAGGTTTTGATTTTTGATTTCCTTAATTTTCGTGGGCAAGGTGACCTGACATACAATGGTGAAATCGAATTCTCGCTTTTCATGTGAAAACTACTTCACTAATAATAGAGAATCGTTTTTAAGCTTGTAAATAAAAAAGAACATAGGAAAGACTACGGTTGCTAATTATTTCCATTAATTTATAGAAATATTTTCAAAAATAGCTGATGAAGCAATTCCAATTAATGGAGAATTAAGAAACATATTTTTATTTTTATTTTCAAATATAATAATAAATGAAATATTTCTTTAAATGTAAAAAAATGTTTTTCTCTCTAATCAAAATGAAATATTCCAATCAATTCACACATATATCACACTTTTAGACATTCAACCCTAAAGAAACGTAAACATTTTTTTTAAAAAGACACATCCACATTACATTAATTATTTTTCTGTTCCTTCAAACCTTTTCTGTCTACAATCTTGTGTTTAAAGTTTGGCAGAGCTAGTGTATGCAATTGCTCTGCTCCGGTTTTTTGCATATAAAACTAAATGAGCTTCACTTATCTGGTGGTTTGTATGAGGCCGTGAATACGTTTTTGTTATGTTCATAAAAATGCGGTACAAATAATTGTCGCCACATCAATGTAGAACTGAACCTTTTTGTTCCAAATTTTACTTTTTTCCGACTAGTTCCCCTCCGACTATCTAAGGTTTAGTCTAATTTCTTTGATCCTTATAAGAATGGGCGCTCTTCCAATAAATGCTGCTTTGCTGTTTGATTTTAGGTTAGAGAGCTAAAATTAACTATGCTACTTTATTTTGGCATATGGACTTTACTTCTGGTCAGATATTACACTTTATCAGCCGATATAAGGGTTTCAGGTATACTTCAAAATTACTTTTGAATTGGCATCTTGGTGGTTTCAATATGACGTTCGGATTTCCGACGTCAAATAAACATCATGTCTGAAACATTTGATTTCATTATAATATATTAAAAAATAGCGATGTCGCTAATTTGTTATTGGCGTTGAAAGGTTTGGCGGTGATTTTATAACCTTTAAATGGATGCATGTAGAGTTCGTTCATGATTGGAGTTTGTATTTGCGGGCTGAACACGAGTATGTTACTTCATTTCAACGAAAAAATCATCGATAGGCTGTATTTATTTTGGGGTTAGAAAGACACTACACCAGAAAATAAACCATTTGTTATTATTATTATTATTATTATTATTATTATTATTATTATTATTAGTAGTAGTAGTAGTAGTAGTAGTAGTATGATAATATTATTTTAATGATTACTATTATTATTATCATGCTTATTACTTTTAGTAATAGTAGTAGTATTAGCAGTATCATTATTATTCTTCTTATTATTATTATTGAAGGGGAATACTTACATATGTTATATTATGGATTTTTAGATACGATTAAATCAACTTGTGTGAATTATGGCTGGAGTCAAATGAAGACAATTAGTGCGGGTCGAGCTGACATGCACCGAAGGGGATCGTTATGCGTCAATCATGTTTTGTCAGACCATAACAAAGTTACAGATTCGGCGTCGACATAGGAAATCTCGGGTCAGAAAACGTCAGAAAACATGAGTGAAGGAAATAAAAGAATCAAATCTCTCTGAAGAAAAATTGTCTTCGCGTTCGTCTCCTGCCTGTCTATAAAGTTTATCCACAGATAAAATAGCACCAGTATCGATCACAGCCAGAGATATGCAACCGAAACCGACGGCACCAACGGCGATCACAACTAGACGACGAAAGAAACTGTAAGATAACTTTTTTGTGTTGCACATTTTCGGGTTTCAATTTGATAAAAAGAAAGAGTTTAAAACAGAAAGAAGAAGTCTACGATATTAAAAGAACGATGTTTAAAAAACACTATGTTTAAAGGGAACCATGTTTAATTTGAAGTTAATTTGAAAATCTGAAAGGATACACTGTGGCAATGTTTTAACAGGAAAGATGTTTAAAAAGAAATGTGCTTAACGGGCAATGTTTAATATGAGTAAAATGTGTTTAAAAAGAACTATGTTTTAATAGAACAATATTTTGAAGTAAAATGTTTTAACGAGAAAAAATGCTTAATGTAAAGTGTTTTAATAAGTAAAATACTTAAACAGTAATGTTTAAAAGGACTGACTGTTTAACGGCCTTAAAATGCCTTAATGATTAGTGTTGAAAAGTTTGGACACGCTTCCAGACTTTTCTTGGCGGTTTCGTATTTGAAAAGCTTTTAAGAGAACTGCCGCGCCCCATTCCGGGTGCTATGTAAAACATATAGCTGATGTAATTTGTCAGTTAATATGTAATGTTTGTGAGTGGTGTAATAATTACAATGAGAATTACAATACAGAGGAAAACCCACTTAAAAATGCATCTTGCTATTTAAAGTGAAACTTCGAAAAGAAACCCAATAAACCAACTCTTTTTATAGTTCATATATGAGAGGAAAGTGGAATATAATCGAATATAGAGAAACTAATACTGTATTTTTATTGTTTTTTTTTATCTGTTAACAGCTGAGTTAAAAATACAAAACAAAATATGATTTTATTTTTTTCTTTCGTTTGTTTGTTCTTTTTTGTTTTCCACTTATATATATATATATATATATATATATATATATATATATATATATATATATTGCTTTCCTATGTTAGATATTTCGAAAGGTATATAAAATTCAGATGAGCAATCCATGTAATCCATGAAGTAAACATATATATATATATATATATATATATATATATATATATATATATATATGAATCGTACAAGAAAGATCAAAACGAAAAAAATAAGAAGTTTTAATTGCCTATTTACTTTTCAAAAAAGTGATTCTAACCACTGCACTGGTGCTACAAATTCCGGCTCTCTGAAGATATCGGCTTCCTGATTCAAAATACACCAAACATTGATGTTTCATTGTTTTACTATTAGCAAAACTCAATCATATTCTCCAAAATCCAAAACAAAACAACAACAATTACCCAACCTCCGCCTCTTTTTTCACTCAACCAAACACTTTGAATAAAGAGTTGAACACATACCGAACTTGAAGCATCAAATCTTTTATCAAAATTTTTATTAAAAAAATACGTGCCAACGTGAACTCGTACACACTACTAGACATTAAAAAAAACTCAACCGTGATAAGCAGACCATACGGGATCCTACTCGCCTGTAACAATATGCATCGGTTTTAAATGCCTACTTAATTTTGAAAAAGGTAATTCTATTCACCGAAAGTCTCAAGACATTAAACAAAATAAACGTTTTTTTGAATAGAAAAATAAATATTTAACCTTGATCTTTTGCTTCAAAAAATCATTACATACAAATGCATACGCGTTTTCAAAGTGCGAACCTTCCGTTTTAATTCAAAACCACATGCTAACGTTGACTCTCACATACTACTAGTAATTTAAAAAATCACAACCGTTCATACCATACCATGCGGGATCCTACTCGTTAGTTACACTATGGATCGGACAAGAAAGAGTAAAAAGACAAATAAAGAAAAAGAGGTGTTAAAAGCCTATTTACTTTTTAAAAACGGGATTCTATTCACAAGACATTAAAATGACTAAATGTTCTTTTTAATATAAAAATATATAACCTTGATGTTGTGCTTAATAAAATCATTACATACAAATACATCAACGTTTTCAAAGTGTGAACCTTACATTTCTATTCAAACACACGTGCCAACGTCAACGCGGCCACTTTACTACACATTTAAATAACCTCACTGCGATAACCTGACCATGCGGAATCCGACTCGTCTGACACAATATGGATTAGGCAAGAATGAATTAAAAGAGAAAAAGCAAAAAGTCATTAAATTCTATTTACTTTTGAAAAAGGGTATTCTAACACCGAAAGTCTCAAGACATTAAAATAAATAAATGTTTATTTTAAGAAAAAAGTACATTCTTAACGCTGTACTTTGCTTCCAAAATATTATTACATATATAAAAATATATATATATATATATATATATATATATATATATATATATATATATTTATTTATTTATTAGAAAACTATATTTTACATATTTTGGAAACTTACAACGGTTTCATCCAGAGGGCGCTGACATTTTCCGTTATAAAAAAATCTATTCCTGCGTTATACCGACACAAAAACGATGCTTCCTGAAAATTCTACTTTGAAAAATATATTGGTTGGGAATGAATTGAGTTTATTCTATATATTGTTTATAGTTGTTTGTTTTAAGAAGGTTTTTGTTTCATTCTACTAACTGTGTTATGTATATATATTCATTTGTAGTTTTGTATTTTTATTTTTATTTAAGGTGTATTTTTGTAGATCGTAGGAGATAGTCGGTGTCTTGAAAAGTAAAAATAGAAAGTGTGGAGGGCGTTTGAATTCGTCGTTTAAAAGTTGATTGTGATAGTGGGAAATAATGTTCGTATTGGATTTATTATTTATTTTATTAATACTTTTGTTTTTGTAAAGATTTTATTTTGTCTCGTTTTGTATTTGCAAATTTTTTTCATGGTTGTTCCGTATTTCGAAAATCGTCTCGAAGAAAACCAAAAAAAAAACTAGATAGCGTCTGCAGATACCGTTAAAAACGGTGCGTTGTTGACGTTCTCCTTTTAAAATTATACTGGGTAAGGGTAAAAATAATATATGGGTCTTAATCGTAAGTAAGTTATATGAAAAATTATTTAATCATTTTTCGTGGGTTTTGTTTGGTTTACTGCTCTAAAAATGTGTTTATATGTAGGGATAACCGAGTGGTATAATTTATTGAGTAGGCTCTGGATGGGATTCATGAAACTATTTTATTTTTTGATTAATTTTTCTTTGTTTATTATTGATAGTTTAGTTTTGTTTCGAAATTTATTTTCATAAAATATTTGGAACTTAGATATATATATATATATATATATATATATATATATATATATATACATATACATATATATATACATATACATATATATATTTATATATATAAACATATATATACACACACCCACACACATAAATATATATATATATATATATATATATATATATATATATATATATATATATATATATATATATATATATATATATAAAGAGAGAGAAAGATAGAGGGTATTTGAATGGATTAATTGTTATGTAATGGCTGGACGTTATGGAGGATATATTCTGTCATTGACCAGGTTCATCTAGCGGTATTTCATGTTTTAACTTTCATTATAATATGCATTCGTGTTGGATGTATATATAAATGTAATTCTGTTGGTGTTATCTAATAAGGTGTATCAATCGATTATATGGTCTGTGTGAGGGGCGTAGTCGGTCTAAATCATCTATAATTACTATAATACTGTGAGATTTGATAGTTATATTTCTAGGTTCTAAATTATTCAGACGCACCGCCCGTTTATTTTCGTTTTCTTCGAGACGATTATTGTAATACGAAACAATAAATAAATTAGAAAATAAAACACCAAAACAAAATAAAACCCTTGAAACACAACACTATATGTATCATAAATAATACATCCGATACATAAATTTAAACCAGGTATGACCATCAAAATGGGACTTCAGTATTACACATTTTGACGACGAATTCAAATGCCTTCACCACTTTGTATTTTCACCTGTCAAGACACGTGTAATCTCCTACGATCTATAAGCGCCCCATTAAATAGAATAAACATACACAATTACAATTAAAAAATAGGAAAACACTTAGTAGAATAAAAAGAACACCTAAATACACGAAACTATAATTAATAAATGAAATAAAACTTAATTCTTCACAACCAATTTATCTTTTTGCAGAGACACTTTCCAGGAAAGCACCGATATTAAATCGATATAACGCTATTTCTCGTCGTCGTTTGACATTTTTTAGTACGCTGACGATTCCACTGGGTATACATTTTTTTTATTGATATGTGAAAAGTCAGCCTATCTGGATGAAACCGTTGTATGTTGCTGAAGTATGTAATGTAACATTTTAAAATGAGTTATATAAGGTTTCACTCTTCTGCGATCGAGCACATTTTTATTTCTTTTCTCCATAATCTGGCATCATATATATATATATATATATATATATAAAGTAATATTGGTTGGTCGTTCATTTAAAGCATTGCTGGATTTGTTAATAAAATTGAAAATGTAAGCCATTAACAATCCGAGATTTTTTTTTAACTGGTCACCTCTGAAGATGAAATTTATTCCGAAATATCAGATTAATGTAAACAAATATATAAATTAATATTGCATTGTTAATGGCTAACATTTTCAATTTTATTAACATATCCAACAATGTTTAAATGATCGACTTACTAATATTACTTTACCTAGATGAGCGAGCCAGACTCTTCTTTCGACACCGGAATGTGAATCATGGCCGCAAACACCACCAGCGCGGAGACACGTTTTATCAAGTAACAAAGAAATAAGTTTGGTTATTTTTGTTTTTGATTAACAAAAAATGACTCAATAACTGATCACCTCTGAAGATCGAATTTATTCCGAAATATCAGATTAATGTAAAGAAAAATATATAAATTAATCTCTCATTGTTAATGGCCTACATTTTCAATTTTATTAACATATCCAACAATGCTTTGAATGAACGACCAACCAATATTACTTAACCTACGTGAGCGAGCCAGGCTCTTCGTTCGATACAGGAATTTGAATCATGGCCGTCAACACAACCAGCGCAGAAAGTCCTTTTATCAAGTAACAAAGAAATAAGTTTGGTTATTCTTGTTTTTGATAAAAAAAAAACAAATGACCCTATAACTGGTCACCTCTGAATATGGAATTTATTCCGAAATATTAGATTGATGTAAAAAATATATATAAATTAATCTCGCATTGTAAATGGCTTACATTTTAAATTTTATTACACACACACATATATATATATATATATATATATATATATATATATATATAAAATTCCCGAAACAGTTTTTCATGGTAAACAACTGATGATCCCGTAACATAGTGTTAGAAATAAACTAATATAATAACTGTAAAAAATAAATTGACTTACATGAGTGATTTTCCACTGGAAGACTTGGGACTATAAGTTTTTTTTTTAAGTTTTTTTTTTAAATATAGTTTAATGGTTGAGAAACTTCCGAGACTATATATATTTAATTATTTCATGTATCTACATACATTTTATGAGGGGATATAATCGTTTATGTGTCAATTTTCAGTATTTACCTCAATATGAGTAGAGCTAGGTAATAAGTTATGAACATATATTTATGGATATTAAACTAGACAGAGCCTTCCGCGTTTCATCCCAATTTAAGTCTGACAATTCCATACATGAATGAAACGCGGAAGTCTGTTTTGCTTAATTGCCAGAAATATATTTTCATAACTTTATATATATATATATATATATATATATATATATATATATATATATATATATATATAGAGAGAGAGAGTTGCTTCATAGATTTCGTTAATTTTATATATATACATATATATATATATATATATATATATATATTAGGGGAGGTCGATTTTGAAACTGTAAATTATCGCACTCGAAGAAAGTTGGCAAATAATGTCAAAAGTTACCACAAGAAATATTTTTCTTCAAATTGTTGTATTTATTTGAGCATTGCAACTTTAAGATCAAATAAATCGAGATTTTTTCTCACTGCCGAGATTTCACCGGCAGATGTGTCGCCTTAAATTAAACCCGGGTTTTAACAAAAAAAAGTAATACATTACTTAATAATAAATATTTTAAAGTTTATTATTATTTTTTTTAAGAAATTAAATGTACATATTCAAATTAAAAAGGAATAAAACACTATGATATTTAATGTTATATATAAATAATTATTTGTTTACATAGGCGTTTTATTTATTGGATATTTTTTATGGTATTCACCGGTTGAAAATTCATCGGGCGAATTTGACTTCCCGTGTTGATTGTCTGTTTAATTATCACACATATATATTGAATTGTCGAGCGCTGGCTTATCTAATCCCACTTTCCCGACCTTTTGTCACACCTTACCTTGTGGGAGTTAGATAAATAAAAACTAGTTCAGTCAGGGGGTTTTACCCCACCAAATAAACCGGTATCGTCCGGGCGTTTGGGTCGGGATTCACGCCCGTCTATTGGGGCTTGTCCGTCCTGTGCAGTTCTAGGAGGTGCATCTCCCAGGTTTTGCCTTCCCTCTTTGGGGAGGAGTAAGTTTATTGCTTACTGTCTGAGGCGGCCCTACCGGGGAATGCCGACGAAGCTGCCCAGGCAATTTTTAAATGGCCAGAGTGCTCACCTCTCGAGCACTGGCTTTCTCATCCCACTTTCCTGACCTTTTGTCAATCTTACCTTGTTGGGGGTAGATAAATAAAATCTAGTTCAGCCAGGGGTTTTTACCCCACCAAATAAACCGGTATCGTCCGGGCCTTTGGGTCTGGATTTACGCCCGTCTATTGGGGCTTGTCCGTCCTGTGCAATTCTAGGAGGTGCATCCTCCCAGGCTTTGCCTTTCCTCTTTGGGGAGGAGTAAGTTTATTGCTAACTGTCTGATGCGCCCCTACAGGGGAATGCCGACGGGGCTGCCCAGTCAATTTTTTAATGGCCAGAGTGCTCACCTCTATAGCGCAGGGTTATCTAATCCCACTTTCCTGACCTTGTGTCACATCTTACCTTGTTGGAGGTAGATAAATAAAACTATTTCAGCCAGGAGTTTTTACCCCACCTAAAATATATGTATTGGAGTTGATGGGAGAATGGATAAGGACACATTGATGTATAAGGAAATTGTGGATGAAAATAGACAGAGAATTATGAAAAAAACTAAGGGACCAGAACACCATTTAACTTTTACAAAAGAAACACCATGTGAAAGTAAATATCTGACACATAGAGTTCTTCCGAATAGTGGTGCAACAGGTGCTGTTCATGCAGATCAAGTGGTGGATGTTTTGCATGAATTCCACAGTGAGAACAGTATCAAGGCTATACTTGTTGACAACACTAATACCAACACAAGTTGCGATGGTGGAATGGTTGCAATTTTAGAAAAAAAACTTTTTAAAAATCTTCACACAATTGGTTGCTCTTTGCATCATAATGAACTACCTTTCAGAGCCCTTTTTAAAAACATAGATGGTTGCGCAAAGGGCCCTACAACATTCAGTAGCCCTCTGGGGAAATTATGCTCAAATGATTGATATGATTTACCCCAAATATCATTTTCCACTATTAGCAATCCTCTAGAGTCAATTTTTAAAATTGATGAAATACATGATCTTAGTTCTGACCAAAGACTCCTTTATGAATACACAGTAGGTATTTCTAGAGGTAAGGTTGACTCTAGATATGCCTCCTGGAAAATTGGTCCTTTAAACCAAGCAAGATGGTTAACTTTGGCCATCAGGCTTATGTGTTTATGGACTCGTGGTGCATACCCACAAAGGCACACAACAAAACTACACTATGTAGTAAATTTTATTGTAAATGTGTATGCCACTTTTTGGTTTGAAATTAAAAGAAATAGTAAATTCCACAATCAGTAAGTGCACATTTTTAATATGACCCAAAGGATTAAGGAGCAGCCTCAGGAAATCCAAGATATCACATTTAGAAATATACAAGGTAATACATTTTGTTTACTGCCTGAAAACTTTCTATATTCCATGGTTAAATCTGAGGAGATTGAAGTAAGAGAAGAAGCTTTAAAAAGAATTTTGGCCATTAGATAAGTAATATTTATTCATATATCTCTGACTCAATTATTTATTCCAATTTATAGAATGATTTTTAAAGATTTTATCTAATTTCACCATAATTATTAAAGCAGTACAGATTGGAATTTTTTAATAATTCAATTAATTAATTTGTTCTTTCAGGAGTGAGGAGTCAACCAGAAAAAGATTAAAAAGAATACTACCTATTAATTTTAATGCCACACATTGGACACAATTAATAGATTTAAAATTATGCGGCATTTTTGAACCACCAATGACGGAAGATTTTACTGAATCTGAACTTCGAGAATCGTTGATGAATGGAACCAAGCTTGACTTGCCAGATTTGCCCTCACATTCTCAGGGTGTGGAACGGGCAGTTAAGTTAATAACAGAAGCTTCACAAACTGTATATGGTTTTGAAGCAAGGCATCAACACATTACAGCCAAAGTTTTGAGTCAGAAATTGAGACCAGCATTTTTGTCTAAGGGGTCTTATATGGAGCAATTTGACTCTCTATATTAAGCTTCATTAAAATAGTGTTAGGTTTTTCCTTATTTCTTTGCTTGTTATATTTTCACTAATAACAGAAAAAATCATTTTTTTAGGTATTCAAATATTACTGTTTAATTCATAACGTTAAAAGGTAGTTTACAAAAGCAGATACTGAAAATGAGGGGGGGGGGCAAATTTTCAATTTGAAGATTTCTTTAATTCATACCATTTTTATAAAATAAAAGGACATTCCCTGCTTTTAAATGCTAAAATTATTTGGTTTTCACACCAATATCCAAGCAAATCTTGCAAAAACGAGGAATTTTCAGTATATTCTTGTCTACGATCTTTGATACCAAACGCTCAAAAAAACGCTGAAGTTTTTGATCTAATTTTTTGCATGAGTATTTAATAGGTCTATATACAACTTTCGGAACGTGCCTTTTTTTAATATTTTTAAAAAAGTGTAAAATCGACCTACCCTAATATATATATATATATATATATATATATATATATATATATATATATATATATATATATATATATATATATATATATATATATATATATATAAGGTTTTAATTAACTATGCACTTGAGGATGATAATGTTTGCCTTTTTTGTTCGACTGAAAATACGATGTTTATCAATTACTAGGGTGGAAGTTACAAATTAGGTTTTAATAAATAAACACAATACTTTCGTCTTCGAAACGATTGTACGCAAATATATTGTTGATGTTTAGCCCTTTGAACTGTTATAAATAATCTATTATAATTTTGTGTATTTTCAGTTATTATGTGACAGTTCGGATCGACCTATACTTTACTATTAGCTTGACTTAACCGCCCTTATATTATCGGCAAAGTGGTGTGAATTCTTGCTTATTTTTATACTACCTTTGTCTCTTTGATTTATCTATTCTTATATATATATATATATATATATGTATATATATATATATATATATATATATATATATATATATATATATAAAGATAAATATATAGATAGATATATGTATATATATGAAGTGACATGTACATGCAAAGACTAAGCTAATATACAAATTAGCAAGCATACTTCCAACTTTACTGATAACATAAGGGCGGTAAAGTCAAACTTCTAGTAACTGCTGACGAACTGACGAATGTCGTTTAAATAAAAAAATAATATATATATATATATATATATATATATATATATTTATATATGTGTGTGGGGGGTGCATATGATACAGCATCATCACGTTTACAAAGCGGTCCCCGCTAGATTACCGAATGTAAGCGACGTTGAGCCCGGTCAGTACAAGATATGTAACTATTTGAGAATAGCAGGCCCTTTACGTGGACACTCAGCTATGGGTGTATATAGTCACTCACCTGCAGTGCCTAGTGTAGCGACTATGGTAAGGTATGGTAAGAGGTTTCCTCTCCCAGGAGTGATAAAAAAGCAACTCCTGGTGATGCGGGTGATGATCTATGAATATATATATATATATATATATATATATATATATATATATATATATTGTTTAACGATTAAGTCGTGGCTAACTTTCGTTTAAACACGATCTTATTTACTTTTGTTCAATAAAACAAGCTATATATATATATAAAGCAGCGTAAGGGAAATCTGTATTAATGACACATTTGTAGGATGCAAATTAGGTAGGGAGTGTAGAAGCAAAATGTTTGTTAACATTACATTTACACACGCAAAAATGTAAATGCAAAGTTTACAGACATATTTTTATACAACTCCCTACTTAAGAGTCCCACCATACATCTGGCTCTAATCAGATTGATACATTACGTCTCCGTGGCAAGATGAATTGTTTGAGATGAAATAAAGTGACTGAAAACGTAACAAAAATATAATTATTACAATTATTCAATTTTCAATTAAACGGAAAACTCAAAATTTTCAAAAAATACATTCAGCCTAAATAGAGACAGAGTTTTACGGAAATTAATGTTAGGAACAATCACGTGTAGTCATACTGAGATGAGTGACAATTTGGGAATAATATATTTCGTATGTTTGGAAAATGAGATACTTTCAATTTCTAAGTTTCGAATCGATCTCTCGTCTGATAGTTATGTTAAATTGGTAGCGTGGACAAGGTCCTCAAGCTGTGGTCCATGATAGAGCAGAATGTAAACTTCGAAATGAAAATAACTGTATTCTTGTATTGTTTCCTGTCGTCCGAGTATTATTCAGATGACTGAACTCAGATAAGGTCGGGTACAGAAAAATGCGGTTTGGGATTCCGCAATCTTTTCTCCACTATGCACTTTGAATAAGCCAGCAGCCTTTCAGAATGTGTGTTTATCTTGTCCGTAGAATTCCAGAAGATTATTTGAATTCTAGTTATGACTACTCTTATCTGGTAACAGAAAAAACACAGAAATTATAAGGAAACTGCAATTTAAAAATTACGCGTGATAGACAAACGCAGGAGTCTTTCTAAAACCGAAGATTAAAACACCAACGAAAATGCAATGATCAAATTAAGCAGGACAGACTAACGCAACAGGTTTTCTACAACTGAAGGTTTACAAACTAACGGGATGATATTTTAAACATTAACCTGACAGATCTGCAGACAATGCTAGTTTTCACTTTAACCTGACATATCCGAAAAAAAAAATAACTCACACTGAAAATACACTGAAAATATTATTGGGAATTTTAGCCTGACACATCCGACGAAAATCCTATTTTAAACTCTGACCTGAAAGACCTAATGAAAATGCCATTTTGAACTTAAACCTGACAGAACCGATGGGGCTGCTATTTTCAATTGAGCGATATAAAGATGATATTTTAAACTTCACCTCATTTAAAAAAAAACAACAGAAATGCTATTTCAAACATTCAGCCTTAAATTCTCAAATGCGCATTCAGAACAACATTCTAATTTTAACATACATTTTATCAGTCTACGTTTCTAAAGACAACATTAACGCTGATCGTCATAGTTAATGTTTACCACTAGTTATCAGGTCAGCTCAATTATTATTATTATTAGTAGTATTATTATTATTATTATTATTATTATTATTATTATTATTATTATTTTTTTATTTTAATTATTATTTTTATTTTTATTATTATTATTACATGTTCTACCTCAACACTGGCAATCTCATGAGAAATAGATTAAAACTTATTTTTGAAGAAAGTGGAAAAAATTCTGTCATCCGAGAACAATTGGTGTTGATCGATTCTTTTTAATATATTTATCGATTTGTCTTAATGACGATTTATGGCCATCGATTCAGAGACGGCTATTGTTTGATAATACGGTTTATCAGTCTATCGCGTCTTTGATCGGGCGATTTATGGTTCGGCCAATTAGCCGAGTCGAGACGATGTTGGTTGGAGCTAGGAGTAAATTAAATTTCAGACGAGAGGCAGGACGAAAATGGTGTCTGCGCGTTGCGAGTCGTTCTAATTGTATAAAATAGAGAATTTGTAACAATAAATGACAAAAAAGAAGAAAAACGTGAAACCAAGACTCAAACTTGATTGAAATTGATTAGGCTCAACATGGCGTATCAGAAACGGTCGTTGATCTATAAGATTTATGGACAGAGAATGACTCTGATTGAGAAATGTAAATCGTTAATTAGACAGGATCACATGCGCACATACACATATGATCATATGTATCTCCCTCTTTCTCTCTCTCTCTCTCTCTCTCTATACATATATATATATATATATATATATATATATATATATATATATATGTAGGTGTGTTAATATATATGTTTTTGCATATATTTTCTATTCTTTGTGTATACCAAGATTGTCAAAGTGTAAGCTCAATGATCTTTTACATATACAAACAGAGCATATATTAAAAAAAACATTTTGCTACATTCCAAAGACCAACATTTTGTTGATCTTACCAATCATTTTTTTGAAACAAAACAATTTGGTAAAATTACGGATCCGTTTCGTTGAACAGAAGAACAACTCTATTTGTATGTTACTCCCGGATGTTTCTTCTATAGAGTCATCAGAATATCAGAAAGTTCCTAAACAGAAAAAAATATATTGCAATGCAACAAACAAGAATCCAAAAGGCTAACAACTCACATGAATTCATCTCCATCGACAGAGATTCAGAGATCGCTACATGTTTGATAAAAGAGAAGTGAATGTTCATGTTTGCCTCTTTTTGATCTAATTTTTCGAGTTGGCCGGTCAGCGATCTTATTTTGTTCCGCAGTGTGAATAAGAACTCGCCATATTTTCAAACGTTTTCGACTCTCATGGCTTGTCGTCAGCCACGGGATAAGGCTACAAAATTAAACATTTTGAATTTATTACGGAAGTCGATTAATAACGTTTTAATTGTGTTTAATATACTTTACCCCTCGTATAGTGCTTGGTGACACTGGATTCACGTGCTCAGATAAGTAAAGCTTCGATGATGCATAGACGAAGGTTACAATTTGAGACAGCGAGGATAGAAGCGTTCTTTGGTAATATATTTTGGAAGTCGTTTTCTGAAAATGTCGTGTACGATTCGATGTTGGTAGACGAGGTGGTGAGGGGATTGAAAATGATGGGTGGAAAGGGCCCCCCAAAAACTTCGCAAGTATGTGCGTGTATCTAGTTTGCAGGAAATCAGTAACGCGGCAATGTGTATGCACCTGTTTTCTCCAAAAAGAAAAGCGAGAACGAACGCCGTGTGTTTCAGTTTTTATGGTTTGCGCCAGAGTAAATATTCTGGCGTCTGTAACATGTGGAAAAAAACTGCTAATTTGAGTTTTTGCTTACTTAAGAGATAATATATAATTATATCATTCACTGCCGCTGTCACTTTGAAAAAATATATACACTTGTTATTAAACAAAAGTTACATACGTTTGAACTGAAAACTCTGCACCAGCAAAATGTAGTACACTCACAAACGTTCTTATCTGTTTTTGTCCGAATCTAAATGAATGAAGAAGCTATTTATATTGATAAGCTTGTAAGTCTGACGTTTGGCCTAGATTTAAAATAGAAGACGTATATCGACTCCGTTGCTAAGCTTACTGGAAAATAGTTTGATCATTCAACAACTCCAGAAGGTACGTGACACCGTATTCTGGTCTCCACCTATATGAAACTCAGATACGTCAAAGATGGACTACTGCTGCCATATCTGAAGATGAGACTCGCACAGCATTCTTACATGTCTTGCCATAATGCAAAATCGACTTCGAAATTTGGTGGGGAGTGATCTTTACTCTTCCATACACCCCGTCCCTCACAATAGTGAAGTCGCTCATCCCTCTCTAGTCTATTTACTTTACAATTGAACGTGCTCGACGGAGCTTTAATACATGGTTCATCCCTATAAACATTTGCAGTAGAAACTCATTTTATTACTACTTCGATAAAATACATTCCTTTCTACTTCATGTGGCTTGTCACAAGCGGATTTTTTATGAACATAATTTCTTTGCAAGAGCTTCCCATTTGTGGACCACATTACCGCCCAGCTTCTTCCCTGTTGATTACAAATGATCTACTTCAAATTGAATGCTTACAAATTCCTGCAAAAAACTGCCCCATAAATAATAATCAGTTCATAGCTATGATCAATATTAGTGATTTCATGGTTTTTTTCATCTTTTAGCTTACAATTATTTCAGTATCATTAACACTTATTCTCGGGTGGCCGTTGGCTTTGATAATTGGTGGCTCAATTGTTAAAAGGACTATTAAGACCAAGTGTGTAAAATAAACGCATGTTATTGTCTCTGTATATGCATTTATATACAATTATGTTTTAAATAAATATATAGTATTATCCACAGAAAGTATGTTTCATGTTCACACACAACCATCCGCGTGGCTGCATATAACTCTACTACCGGTCGCAAGATCCAAACCCCGAGCATGAGCAACAATTGACTCCAATAAAATATCCTTATAGATTCGGACGTCGTTATATATCCACCACTCTCTCTCTCTCTTTCTCTCTCTCTCTCTCTCTCTAAAACTATGTATCTATGGTGTCTCTCTCAATTCACGCACTCAACTTATAACTCTCCAGTCCATTTCATTATAACTTTTCAATTTCTCCTCTTTTTCTTTTTTAATGTTTTCATTATTTTAGCACCAATCAACTATGAACATAGGTTCTCTTTTCTTCCTTTTGTTCATGTATTTTCCCTTGTCATTGTCGTTTGTGCGATTCCGTAAATGAAACAAATATTGGCCTTGAATTTCCTTGATTTCTTTCAAATTAGAATTCTGCCAAGTTTTATAATATGAAAACAATCATTGTTAACAGCACAAGATAAGAACTGAAAATTGGAATCGCACATCGAAGAAGATGAAAGTAGTATTTTCATAAAGAAAATAAACGAAAAAGAAGAACACATCCGCTGTGAATGAAACACATGGAGGTAATGCTAAATTGGCTTACTTTTTGAGAAATAAAGAACATCAAGCCATAGTGACAATATATATATACATTTTACTTAAACACACCCACGCATATATATATATATATATATATATATATATATATATATATATATATATATATATAATCTTATTATTTTACGACAAAGATGAACGTTCAAT
>OY744548.1:35640353-35665353 GCA_963556195.1 Sepiola atlantica
AGACAACCTACCCAATTTATTGCTGAGAGAAACTACCAACATATCATAGCAACAATAGTGGCTACTTTAACAGATTGTCAAGGCGTGAGGAGGCAACACCAGCATTATTGTAAAAAGTGATAAAACCCTCATACCAAAAACGAATGTTACACAATACCCTAACGAATACAGACCAATCTGATGTATCACTACCATCTACAAGCTTTTTACTGACTTGATTGCAGACACAATCTATGAACACCTTTCTTCTGGAGCATCCTTTGAAATAGAACCAGCTGAGAGCAGTAGAAAATGTTTTAGCACCAAATATAAGTTTTAATCAGCAAACCATCCTTGAAGACTGAAGGAAAGGACAGAGAAACCTAATCATGGGATGGAGAAATTACAAAGACGCATATTGTAGGGAGTCTTAGTTATGACTTCTACGGTTCCTTTACTTATATAAGATCCATCGAATAGTCAAGAAAATCATGGCTCTACATATAAACATATGGACACACAGCCGTGTTAAAAATCAACAGGAATTAAATAATAACATTCATCGATGCCCATATTCAAAGAAGAATTCTTCCAAAAAGACAGATATTCTCATTTACTTTTTTGCCTGGTAATATATGCGATAACGCAGCCCATGAATAAATGCCGGAGTGCCTACAAGCTCAGCTAGGGATACCAACAAAATCCAAATAGAAGAGTACACCATTTGCTCATTAGTAACAACAAAGGTATATGTCAGCTCAGACACTGAATAAGTCAACGCTTGCAGGCTGGAAATACCTTCGCAAAATATATTAGAATGAAATATGGTCTGGCTATATATGCAAAGTGCTTCCTCAGAGTGTGAATGAAGATCAACGCGGAAAGCATACAGACGAGACTGATATCCAAGAAACTACAAATATCTTGGCATTGCTGAACATGATTAAATCAAACCAGCTAAGACAATACAACAGTAGCAGAGATGATGTATTACGTGTAAGAAGAATCTCTAAAACAAAGCTTACAAACAAAATGAAATAACTGCCATCAACCAACTTGCCATGCCACGGATAACATGCAATGTTGGCATTATTCACTGGACGCAAAAGGACATCAACAAGCTTTACACAAAAACAAGAAAAATGTAAACACTGCACATCTAAATATACAGTCGGCATTTAGATGCCTTCTGACTAGACGAGTAGGAGGTAAGTGTTTCTCAGAAATTGACCATCAACAACGAGCTACTTTGTTAGCACGGGCTAATATCTGATGAGCTCCCAGGACCCAAAAATGTGTGATACTACAGCAGCAGTAAGAAAAACGAACCAGTAAAACACTCTCTATAGCAAAACTAGCCAATAAGTTTGAACACGACTTTCACAAATGAGAAAGATACACGAAATGTAATGGCCCAAAACAGCCGCCAGAAATACATCAAAACCTGACATAGGAAAAATGTGGAAACGAGCAAACCTACATCGAGCCAAATGTTTCCTGGAAAAACTATCTCAGAAATATATAGATAAGTAGATTGATACAAAGGAGGATCACTTTATTATTATCAGGATAGCAGATTAATGGCTGGCGAACATCAAGGTTTGATGAATTAAGAAGACGAATAGTCTCAACAACGATTACGATAACAGGTACAGGTTCTGTTTCACATAAGAAGAGAGTGTAACGTTCTACTCAAGAAACAGCTATTAAATCATCCATTTGAAAACTATATTGCAATGTAAAGGATATTGGGTTCCAATCAGATGTAAGAATTGTCAACTTCAAATATATTTGATGGTGAATGCTATTACATTTTATTGGATGATGTTTTATCAGCTCAGGATTTTTTAATGAGTTATCATTACAAAGTTTTTCTGCTTATTAATACATGGTTTATTGGAAATTTCACAGGACTCAAATTGCATCAAATTAATATTTACCATGATAATCTTCTGATAAACTAATTTATTTCTTTGAAAATCCATGAGTGAAATTACTTTTTTTATATACTGCACCTTGTTGCAAGATTTGATTATAATAAATTTGTAAAGTAATTTGACATTTGTTTTAGTATAAAATTATTTTCGCATACGTATGTATGTATATATGTACACACACACACACATATATATATATATACATATATCTATATATATATATATATATATATATATATATATATATATATATATATATATATATATATATATATATCACAGCTCTCCGTTCAGTCTAGAGAGACTATGGGCACCCCTGTAAGGAGCTGACTGCAAGTGTAATTGTGAAGCAAGTGTTCCGCAACCTCTAGCAACACCTCTCCTGAGTCGGTACTCCTTGATTCCAATGGCAAGCAATTCAAGACGACTGGAAACAATGCCGAGATAAGCAGAGAGCACATACAGCACCTGGTATTCCCAAATGGTCACTTAGGCTCGACGTCGCTTGACTTCGGTGATCTAACAGGTACCAGTGTGTCAACGTGATTGTGACGTATACGATATATATATATATATATATATATATATATATATATATATATATATATATATATATATATATGTGTGTGTGTGTATTTATAATCCCACACCGTAATCTGTTCCGAATTACCACATAATATTTGAACATGAATATATAATTATGAATAATATATATGTATTAGTAGTATGCATATATTCTACTATAAATGTAGTAGTATGCCTATGTTCTTACGCCGAAATTTACTCGAGGTTACCATATTGCCCGTTTTAAGCATACATATTTACCGTAACATTTCAAATAATTAATGATAACGCAATTTTAAAATGTATGAGCTTTAAATCTATTTTTTTAAGTGTCATGTTCGAAAAGAAAAGAAACCGGATTACAAACACTTCAGATGAAACGAAGTACACGTTCATTCGCTACAATTTAATGTTGTACCAAAAAAAATGATAATTATTTTTTGCTAATATTTCAAAGTTGAAAAGTATTCTTTAGCAGTAATTGAAGATAATTTTGTCATGTAAGGGCATGCCAAATTGTATTGGAAAATATGATTTGACTATTACAAGTAGAATGTTGATTCTCAGTAATCTGAGCTTGGTCTCAGATATATACAGACGTGTATGCATTTGGGCCGTTCACATTTTGCCGTGTGACGGCAGTACCTATCTTAAGATGTGTACTTGTTTCATATCTATTCCTTTTTATGTAGTTTTCTTCAACCTCATCCAGACAAGACATGAAGCTACTTGATCTATGAAGCTTCAATGAAACTACTTCAAGTTACAAAAACTAGCCAACGATAAGTGGTGCACGGATAGATTTCGACGAAGAAAACAGCAATGTTCCCCCTTTCTCAGAAAAATAACTCATATAATAGGATGAATGAAGGACAAGCGAGAGTTATGTCGATACCAAAAGAAAACCAAACGTCTACATTTTCAAACTGTGTTCTAACTCAAACAAGGAAGGTTGCCACTGTAGACGTAAGGGGCCACTGAGCATTAGGATGACATTTTAGGGAATCATCCTAAATTGAGGGCTGTGCTACTAGATGCATGTTGACATTAGTATTACATTTATACCTGTCAGTACAGCCGGGAGAACAGGGGGCAGAGAGGGGATTCCAAAGGCAGGCAGCTCGATGGACGAAGCTTTTGGAGTAGAAAGCTTTCCGGCATTTGTAGACCTCCACAGTGAAGGGATGGGATTTAGCTGGTTGTCGGTTGGTAGAGTGTATTTATGTCAAGGGCGAACTAGAGCTAAAAGTTCATCGAAGCACATTCTATTGAAGTACTTGTAAAACAAGCACACAGATGCAACATTGCGGCGATGGGACAGGGGAGTGAGTTTGGTGGATAGTGATGGACCTATCAGATTAGATAGTTTTTTGGTGTCTTGTATGAGAGGGAGATACAAGTTTATTGTGCAATACTCCATAAATAGGCGGAAGGTTGCTTTGTAGATATATAGGATAATATCAGGTGTGATACTTTTTCTCGCGCGAAATAGGAAGGGTTTTTTTGTTGCAGCATTGCCAATGTATTCTATGTATGTGTTCCAATTCATGTTACCTGTTAATATTAGGTCGAGGAGTTTAAACATTGGCTCATCGAGTAAGCTATATTTGCTATGGCAATTGGTGGTTGAAGAGGTTCCATGTAGTTGTAGTGTGATTCTCTTATATATATATATATATATACATTTATATATATATATATATATATATATATATATATATATATATATATATATATAACATTTTCTGTGAATAATTATGTTTTAGTATTTTAACAAAATTGAACTATCATGTTGCCCTACAAATAAATCTATGGCAACTTTTTGGATTTAATATTTCTTTAAAGAATCGAAATAGTCAAAAATATTCCAACACTTGTAAACTCTTTAAATGATAACGATGAGAACATTATCAGATAGCTGGAAATAATTAATATACATTGCAAAGAAAATATATTTGAAAACAACTCATGAATAATTCGCTATTGTTGTGCCGTTTACATCTTGTATTTTGTGTTGTGAAACATCATACACGCCACTTTGTAATCCGGTCGCATTTGAGCGGGTATACAGCACCTAAAATGTGCCAAACGAAAGCGTTTTATGTGCTGTTCGATTAGATAGCTCTTTTTGTGTTTACATTTTTTTATATATGTAGATGTTATTGCCCACTTTACATGGAATTGAATATATTCCAAATCTTAGTATTGCTTTGTTGAATTGTATTGTTTTGCTGATAATATATATCATGATTGCTGACTTCATCTGGGCTTTCAAGATTCATAGTTCGTTTAATATATTGTAAATTGTTTTTTTCGAGATATGCGTATATAACGATTAATTTCTTTGTTACATTTTGCCGATGTTTTTCATTTACGTAAAATGATATATTGAAGTTTTTTAGTATAAATTATGTAGGAAATGTTAACGTTGTCAACGGGGTTAGATGTATTTTAATTATTCTTTAAAGTATTGTTAACAGCTGATTTGCAACGCTCAAATGTAAAATCGATTACTATGTCTGTCAATATATGTGTGCACGTTTTATTGGGGTTTGTCTGAACTCATGTTATAGTTTTTATTTGCTAGTTATATGTCGAAAAATGTATAAAATCGTTGTGTTTATATGCGTATAAAAAGATAATTGTCCGTAGGGAGTTGCTTCCTTCTGTCATTTCCATGTATATTAAAATGAGAAAATATTGTGTTGCCTATATATGTATGAAATGTCGCGTTGTCACGCAGTAAGTATTTCAAGAAAATCATTTTCAAATATAAAGACACTAATTCTCAAAGTTAAAATGTATTGATGATAAGCGCTAATGAGATGGATTGATTGTCACTTGCATGATTATGTATACTATGAGAGGAGCTAAGACACCAATGATGTGACTTGCAGAGAAACAGTAGTAATGTTATCTACTGATGTGCATTTTTAGAAACACACTATTTATGGAAATTCCGTTTTATGTTAGCCACACAAGAGAATACAGTTTTCGTTTGAGGTTGACAATTGCTGTTAAATTACTTAGAAGAATTAAAAGGAGTGTAGCTTGGGTGAATACATTGCATAGTAATGGAAATAGAGTAGAGAAGATAGGCAAGGTGTATTTTCTTCGAAAAAAAACCCGTAGAAACGGCGAGAGAACACTTTCCACAAGTTTATTCTTGAAGCATACACGATCGACATAAGTAAATGGATTAACCATTAATATTGTTTCTTTCTGTTTTTAATAGATGTTGGTTAAAGTTGTAATAGGTGTTATATAAATAGATGATACTTATAATGTTAGTCATCTGAGTTTTCACATACTAATGCTATCATGTAATTTTAAAACGGTGAAACAGAACTATATTAATAAAAACAAAAAAAAAATTGGTGTAAAAGTAGAACATTTTAAGAAGCAACACACGTTGATTCTAACTAGTTCAAAGTTGTAAATATGTAAAAGAAAATATTCGTTCCACCGACACAAAAGGAAAAATAGTCGGCCGCCGACTAGTCCCTTTCAAGGTGTTTCACAGTGGAGGGCTTGAAATAGGATGTATTCACCGATAATGTATATTATCATGAAACAATGATTAGATGATGAGTAATGGAATATAGAGAAGATTTACAGCCACTCAGAATCCAGAGTATGACTATATTAGAGAACTACAAATGACTAATAAATAGTATTATAAATAATCAGAATACATAAATGTTATCATATATGTCACTCATTTCGGTAACCTGTAACACACGTTTTATGTATTTGCCCCTCAAAATGGAGAAAGCGTGAAGCATAAAATAATAGTGATTTCACATGAGATTTAAAGAAATCTCCTCTGTATCAAACTAAATTAGAGACAAGTGATAACTCATTACTCAGCTTTCATACTAGCAAATATGTTCCAATATTTATAATAACAGATAAATAAGTTAAAGAGTGAATGGTATACAGACTATGCACCTTTAAAACATCAGAATCAATTAATGGATCTGAGTATTGCAAGTATTGAATTAAATAGCAGACACACACACATACACACCCTGGTCCTAACCCTAACACACACACACCCATATATATATATATATATATATATATATATATATATATATATATATATATATATATATATATATACTAGCAAAAAGATCTGACGTTGCTTGTGATTGAATAAAGATCAGCACTCTGTATTTTTCACTATGCTCATAACACCATACTACTTTCTTTGTGTTTGCTCTCTCTCCACTCGTTTCGCCTCTTAACATAGTCGGAAAAAGCTGAACAGTTGGACAACTTTCTGAATTAAGTGTCTTATACATATGGTTTAAATTTAATACAAATCGAATATCTGTGTTTTAAGTTTCAACAGAGGTACTGTTCATATGGTCCACTTAGAGGTGGAAGCATGTAGATATTCGGCACATAGAAAGAAAAATATTCTCGGCTTCTTACATTGTTTTCTTCGGAGAATTGTATGCATATGGTAAACATCTCATCAAAATAGAATATATTAAAGTTTAAAAAAGATTCGGCCACGATAGCTCTCATAGGTTAAGAGTGCACCGTGATATTCGAGATTACTTCAAGATTGAATAAAAATAAAATATATCTTTAGCTTTAAGATTGTTATACCATCATAGACCATTTCGGTGTTTATTTGAAGATTCGGGAGTACTTCCATTCTCTTTCCTGGCAAATCTCACATGATAACACACTGTTTTATGTAGATTGTCACACCTTTCTTTCTATAGGGAACACACAAAAATCACACACACATACACACATGAAGTTTATATTAAGGTACTATATGTATCTATATGTATAGGACTAGTTATTCTTTAAGCGTACAAATAAAACTTTGTTTCTGTGAATATTCCCTTGTGATTGTTACACCATATTATTGACGCTAACATACTTCGCTGCCGTTTATTGAATGAATCAATTAGTCTGGTCGATAGAATTTATATAATGTAATATATTCAGGTGATTAATGAAAAACGAGCGAAACCAATAACACATATTGTTGTCTTAAGTGTGTTCTGCTTGTACAACAATGCTGCTGCCCTAACCCCCAAAACAAGTAAAAGATAAAATGACTAAATTACATCCCGGGTAAGGCCGAGTTATACAGCTATAACACACACACACACACACACATATATATATATATATATATATATATATATATATAAACTGTGTTTCTCGCTTTATTTCAGATCATTATATTGTTAATAATTTCAATAATATAAATCGCACAAGTTTGAATTTTTTCACACTTAGTAGGTGAGACACCAAACTATTGTGTAAATCTATAATATACTCCATGAAAAATGGCAGTATACTGAAATCATATGCCCTTAATAGGGTTAAGATGAAAATTCATATACATTAAATGTACAAAAGCAAGGAAATTCCCAAATGTTTACACTTTTATTGTCATTAAGGGTATGACTACATATCAACCAGACCATTTCATTATCACATCATTACAGTATAAATATATATGCATGAGTGGATGAAGTGTGTAAGGTGCACCGAAGAAAAATTCCTACCTGTATAATACATAGTCCTGTTGTGCTCGCATACCCTTAATCACAATAAAAGTGTAAACATTTGGGAATTTCCTTGCTATTGTACATTTAGTGTGAAACAGTGAAAGTGGCTAACAAATGCATAAATATCTATAACTTTAGAAATATGGTATAGATTTGCAAAATATTTTGGTGTCTCACCTACTTAGGAGCACTCTTTCACTGTGCAAAATTTCAAACTTGTGCGATTTATATTATTGAAATTATTAACAATAGTATGATCTGAAATAAAGCGAGAAACACAGTTTATATATATATATATATATATATATATATATATATATATATATATATATGTATGTGTGTGTGTGTGTGTGTGTTATAGCTGTATAACTCGGCCTTACCCGGGGATGCAATTTAGTCAGGTGAATGAGAGAGAGCAGCAGGCAAACAAATATAGAGACAGGTAAATCGCTTGCCTCGTTACATGTAACTACATTGCAAGCAGCCGGCCGAATGTGGGCGGTAGCGTTCCGTGCCCATCTCCTTCAGTTGTAAGTACTGAGAAAGATTGCGACCCAATCCGTCGGATGTCACGTGGTTTGCTCGACTGTCGTTTTTAGGTCCATTCCTTTTAAGGCGCTACTCAACCCCTGCAATCTTAGCATTCCAACATCTATCTAACAATACTTATAGTGGCATTAATGTTTTACTAGTGTAGTCTAATTTTATGCTCAATGTAGAGTATTATACTATTTTAGACTGATGTACGCTCTTTCAATGCTCTAGTTGTAGTGTAGTATCTTTTACGCTCTCAGGCATTACTTACACCTTTTGGGTTAGTTAAGTATATGTTAGGTGTCCATAATAGCATCCTCTTAGGGATCACATTCTTACTGCTATTTGAATCTAGATTAAGAGAACTTTGACTTGTACGTTCAGAAAGCCGATCAATATATTCCTTTTTTATCTTCTATACCATTTTTATGTACTGACTATTTATAAGTGGCATATTTATACGTGATCCATAGAAGATTATATAACAACTGTCTACGTGCCATGTTTGTAGAGTTTAAAATGCTGTATAGAGAATAATTCTAAAAAGGATCAAACATACGTTGTTTGTTGGACTTGTGTATCCAATTATGAACATTATTTGTAACCTCATGGTCAGATTTAAATGAAATAACATCCAAGTAAGCCGGGAGGAGTCTATATAAAAATATCTGACTGACACCAAAAGTTAAACTCAGTTTTTGAATTGTTCTCTCTGCGAGCATAATTTTCTCATAATCCTTCAGTGACATCTAAAACAAATTAAATAACCCAGATTTTGATGATTTGGACTTCATAATACTATTTCCGTTGCGTGTTCTTTAATTGTGCAATATTGCTTAGTTAGAATCACGTAAATTAGCTAAATAAATGATATTCATATATTTACAACTACATAAATGTAAAGTTGTAAGTCGATAACATTTGTCCGTGTTCACTTTTAATATATATTAGGGTTAGATATATCTTTTTAAAAAGTGGGCTTAGCCACTTGATGTTCGTACATACAATATTAGCTTTTACACACATTATTCAAATGAGATCGACTGTTTTTCAAGGACATGTTACATTCCCTTTTTTACATAATGAATCGTTCAACGATCAATTTATGATTTCCTTACACATAAAATAGCACATTTCATATAAATACATCTCAAAAAGTGGGTTTCGTGTTGTTGATTTGAACTATTTATCTTACAAGTATGTTGACGGTAACAAAAAAAAAGACAATTCTTTGGTATAAAACTATTTTAATAAAGGAATAACAGATATATTTGAGATTTATTTAAATAATATTTAACTGAGGATGAAAATTATTTTCACGGGTAGAAGAAAGAGTATTTTTTCAATAGTATTGACAAATATAATTTCGTGATGAAACAGTAAATTATGAAGATTAATGTGTCGCTATTCCTGTAAAATACGAGAAGGCGATTCTTACTAAATGTCATATAGTTTTATTACATCAATGCGTATAAGAACAAGTACATAAAATATACGCATTCAATAAAATTCATTGATTGAGTTTTATACAAATAATTTTTGAAATCCCAAATATATGATAGTAATTTGTTTAATTAGTATTACAATTGTAATTTAATAAATTCTTATTTCTTTAACTCAGCACGAAAGCATTTTCTTTTGATTTCTTTATTAATACTTAGACGTTGCGTGATGACGTCATATTACATTGTTTTCTTATTTTTCTCCGTTTTCTTCTGTTTCTTTCCTGTTTTATTCTCCAGTCGTAGATATAAATCGATAACGCCATGTAACATGTTTTTTACTAAAGAAACAAGAAAATAGAAATAAAAAAGTGTAGTACAAATAAGCAACTGGTACGATTTTTTGTCACTAGGTAAACTACAGGAAAATTAAATCTCCGCATACACTTGAGATGATAATTATCCGTTAAAGATAAAAAAAAACTTATAATTATCCTACAAGTAAAACATAAAAAATATAAATCTAACACAAAAAGAAGAGGACTCTTTCTACTAGGCTAGTAGACTTTTTAACTTTTGCCAGTATCTTAGCTCTCTATCAAAACCAATATTCGTCCAAACATAGAGTATTGTTGCCATACATGTGCTGATGCACACACAACTAGTGTATTTCTCTTGGGCAGGGTGCAACAGTCTAACACCTTATCAGTCCCGCACTGTTTACCAAGGTCCAACAACTTCCCCATCGCCGCAATCTTGCATCTCTTTGCTAGCAACATAATTACACTACTTAACGTTAGAGGTTTCCAGGTGCCAGAAAGACATCTACATTCCTATCTACTTTCCGCAAGCCGCTTACTTTTGAAATTATATCCATGCTCACAATTTACCCCACTGTTCCAGCTTGCAAAAGTAATGTTAACACACATATCATTGCCCAACTCTCACTTATGTTGCTTTCTACAAAACTGCCCCATCATCACAGTAAACTCTTACGCTGCAATGGCAATGTACGTTGGGGTAAATAAAGGTTAACTAAACCAACAGAAAACAAAACAACATTAAGTAAAAAAAACTCACAAAAGTGTCCTAAAAATTCAACTGATACTGCGACTTTGCCAATTTATTTACGTTGTCTATTCCGCTACGTTATCACGTCTTACCTAATGTTTCTTATTGGCACAGAACTTAAACCTATTTGCACTTTGGCGTTAAGCTTCGGAGATTAGATCTTTTACTCAATAAGAATTCCTATGGTTGCTTTGTCATTCATCATTCCAAGGCGACTGAGGATTTCACCCAAAAATATTCCGGCAAAGCCTTGGAAGGCAACCTCAATCGGATAACAAAAAATATGTCATTGTGTTTTAAACTAGTTTCTTATATATATATATATATATATATATATATATATATATATATATAAAGAAAAGTTTACTTCAAATACATTTTCAATATTTACTTCTCAAAGAACCGTAAGTGAATGCACCTTTCTCTTATTAGAGGACGTTTACTAATTTATGACGCAGTTCAGTGCATGAAGTCGTTGCTTTTTTTTTTAATTGCCGAAAGCGTTGGCAACAACCACACTATCTTCTTAAATCTTAATTATTTGGTAACATGTCCAATTATATTTTACAGTACCCGGTAGCCACTGAGGATGCGTTTGATTGCACTTTGCGACGATGATGTCTCACTTATCTGTCATGTATTGAACTAATCTGAGACGTGCTCTTTTGTAGCTGAAATAAAGGAATCAAGACTATTTTCACCACACGATCCAGGTTCTTGCTCACCACATCGATTGCAACTGTCGTGATGAATTGCTAAAAAAGAGTATATATTTATGTAGAGATAATATGCAGTCTTAAAATAGTTTGTATATCTGCAGTTCCTTCTTATTGGAATCAACACCCCTTATAAATGTATCTATTAGTGTGCAAACGCAACGCACCGGAATATAATATCTTACACAAGAGTTCGTGAATACTCTGGCATTGGCTATAGACAATGTAAGGAATACCATTCAAAGATGAGGCTGAGGCTGATTTATCTGCCGACAATAACTCTTTATTCTTACATTTTCTATTTTAACTCAAAGTCAGTCGTCGGCTTTTTAAAAATAATCCCGTTGCTTATGTGTGTTAATCCGTGTTCCGCTCGTTCTTTTACGAATACATATGACATGTAATAAGCAGTTCTTAATCTTCTGGAGTTTGAATATAATAAATATATAACAATGAATTGCTTAAGACTTGTATCGGGTTATGTCTGACGGAACGAGAGCAATTTATTCCCGTCGATTAACTATTTTCACGGTACGCATTGTAAAAAAAGAATAGTATATGCAGCACTAAAGTGTAACAAACTAAACATAAATTATACTTTAAACTTAATCTTAACAGACCAACTAAACATGGTATTTATCTACAAGATGCCGTCTACCAATCACACTGCCATAGGCAAAGTAAGTGCATTTTCTGAACCACAAACACAAACACTATTTAAGAGCAAACATATATGTCATAGACCTTGGTACGGCTGTGGATAGTTGTTCCGAACGTACAGATCATTTTATCGATATGGCCAACAAACAGAGACTGGTTCTCTACCTAATTCGGAGTTGTGTTATACCTTGACAACATGCATGTTTCGTTCTTTATTCATGACATTAATATGGAATACTATTGAGTATGTCATCCAAGCAACACATCCCTATCTCTAGAAATATATTTACCTGTATCGTCTTTAATGGTTGGCAACACGAACGATAAAGATAATTTTAAATGTATTCTAACTTAATGGGCAGAGAGGGTGAGGCTACCTTATTCTGACGTACTATACTATCTACCTTTCGTGTTTGTCACCCCCTACGCCTAGTCACGGAAAACAATGAAAGTTGCCAAATAAGTATCGTCGTCACTTTCCTCTCAATCGTAGAAATATTACATCCTTTGCCCGTTTTCCATCTGTATAAAATATCCAGCTACGGTCGTGACGATTCCTATTAATATCCGGGCATTTAACAAACATTTAGACTGTATATAGAGAAACATATCGTCTGTCTATTTGTATCGCTTGCTGTACTTTGCTATTTCATGGTAATAAATATTAAATTTAAAATTGTGGTACTTATGCAGTTTATTGACAGTGCTAAAATAATAACGTTATAGTTTAGAAACACATTCTAAACATGAGGAAATGAAGGGTAATTAATTATTGCGTACTTTCATCTAACAATTTAATAAACAAAAGATAACGTAAAAAGTGAATTAAACTGGAAAATCATACAAAAAATGGCCCGGTAAACTGTATAAGCTATCGAATTTTTGTAGAATTCATATGCGTACGCAGATTATACCGATGTATTTACACATCTATTCATAGAGATACTGAGGCATATACTAAATTAGATGCAAGTTTAACTGTTAATTGTTTAGAAAAAATAGCGTAACATAATAACTAACAGGGAAATAGATAGATTTATGAACAGCATCTTTAAAGTGGTCCTCAGACGCTTATAAAATAAATTAGAAAGACAAAATAGAGTTCATAGGCTTATGTTGTGATCACTCTCTCTTGCGAGCCACCACTTTTGATCGATTCTGTTCCTAGCGGATTCGACTTATACTAACCCTCTCTCGTTTTTCCAAAATAAAGCAAATATTTCAATGGCGGCGATCAAATGTCATTGTCTTGTATTTGATTTCATAGCAATTACTTTATCATATCATTTTCGATTATTATTTTCCATCCTTTTTCTTCCTACCATGACTGTCTTAATAAAAAGACTGGGTCATTCAATTATTATTTGTAATGGACGTTGTATGTTTGTAGAGCGGAGACAATCTCCGTATAAGACAATATTTATGGAAAAAAATCTCCGAGGAACAACTTCTCTGTTGATGGCTTACGAGATTAATCGGTTATCAATGATGGAGACTCGAACGTTAATCAGAAATAGTTGTTTAAAAGTAAAGGTTACACATTCGAACAATGTGTTTGAGTGGAATCGTCTTCTAATTTGTTTTCGGAATTACAAGAAAGGTTTTGGAATTTTTTTACGTGAGAATTTATAATTTGTATCATTCGGACTATTGTTATAATCGTGTATTGTTATAATCTTGTATGTTATTCGAACTACGTTTCGGCTGATATAACCTACTGAGACTTTTAAATGAGTATGGCTAACAGAATGAGAGAAAGGTAAGTTAAAGCGTTTCGTTTGAAATTTTGTACAGATCCCCCAGTTCGACATAAAGATTCCCGAGTTCGACCAGATGCACCTGAAGACTGTAGCGAGTACATCGGTCGAAACGTTGTACGAAACAAAGATGGGAAGAGTAGTTCGAATAATCCGACTAATAAAAACAGGTAAGGTGTCAGCAACGTGCATCAACACAATCTGCGCGTTTACTGACGGAAAGGCAAATCGACACGTAAGCAGTACAGATGAATGTACGGACAAACAAATGTACATCGGTCATATTACAGAGGCAATGATGCGTCTAGACATGCCAGCCAACCAACTGATGGATAATCTTATAAGATTCTTATCGGAATCGAAACAAATATCGTATATTCCTTAAGACGCGTCCCTTGACTCCGCCTCAGTAACAAAGACAACTTGAGGGTTAGAGCCAATGAGAGTGTACATTGGATGTAGATTAATACTATGAGAGGATTTGAAAAAAAATGTATGAAATTGACATACTTTGATTACTTTAGACGACGGCTCACCATTTGCATGGAACATAAAAAAGATTATCTTAGAGTCAGAATGGATGGATGTGTTCTACAGATGTGAATTTCATGGGAGCTCATCTTGGTCTTTGTACACGAAGAAAGTAAAAAGATATTGGCAGTGACAACAAGTGTGTCGCTAGATACACACTTGTTGTGAAGATTTTATAGCGGGGAAAACCATAGATTATTCTGCAGTAGAGCACCTACCATGAAAACACCGATATAGGAGAACGGACTAGAAACGGCTATTGTTACGGTCGTTTTTTAAAACCAGTTCATTTTTAATCAATCGTCACTCACTACGAATGTCCTCAATATACTGGCGCGCCGGCGCTGTCGTCATCATCGTCGTAAGCAGTCACACCGTCTAGTATCTGTAGTCAAAACTGTTAATGCACAGCAATGAAAAAGACGAGACCGACTGATAATTTTAACTAGGCCTTTCTTTGGGAGAGAGTCTCTTGTTATACGATAAAATGTTAGCCATTAATTAAATTGGGAGAGAAGCTAAAAGTATTCTTCTTAACTTATTTCTACTTAGTTACGGGAAAAGAGGAAGAGTGGTTAGAGCAGTCGCTATCAATTCTTTCAGGAATTAAATTCCCATCTTTTTTAAATTACACCTCGAATTAACAACTACTCGACGTTCTAAAACAGACTGACTAAAAAAATTGTTCCCAAAGTATTGTGACGTCACTGCTTAAGGGGGCATTGTACCTGTCATAATACACTTATGTTTGATCTTTTCTTTGAATACCAAACATGAATCTAACCTACAGTTCAGGATTGTTTATATTTCTAGTCCGATAGCGATCATATTTTCCAGCTTTTCATATTAAGTTAACTTGCACTGGGCCACTTAGATGCTAAGTTCATACTAGCTGATGTAATAATTCTTCACATACATATATACATTATGTAACACACTTCTGTGAGGGATGTGCAATAGAGAGAAAAAAGATCTTCTTTCACTCGCTTGAGAATTTGATGTTGAACTCTGGCAAAGCTAAAACAACCCTCTTAATGAAACCACTGTTATATGAGAGCAGTACTAAATCTAAGAAAACATCTTACTTATATAGAAGTGGAGGATTGAAAATTTAGCTACATATTTTGTATAAGACTTTTATTTTTGGCTAATAATTAAAACATTTTATGGCAGACTAATGAACGAAACATGGTACTTAATTGTTACATAAACACTGACAGACTAACGAGCGAACGACATTTCTTATAGAGGTATATAGATTCATTTAATACTTATATTTAAAACGAGTTCGTGGCAGAGTTACCGTCAAGCTATTCTAACCGGAATAGAAGCATGTTCATTTCGTAACAGGCCACTGAAATTGGCAAATTCGAAAATTGAATTAATTAAAGATAAGCGCCTACTATCCGGAAAAATAATATAAACTACTTCCCATTGAAGGTTTCTGTAAATACGAGTATATATTTTGACCAGAAATACAAGACAAGAACTTTGTTGTGCTTTATTGATGTTGTGTAGACTGTCGATTGCATGCCTATTTGTTTATACATATAAAGACCTTATCCAGTGGGTGCTTCCAAACACCTGCGAGACCTCATTCATTACTAGACAAATTACAGTATGAGATGGAGTGTAGTCCCGCTGACAAAGACGACGAAGAACATCGATTTGCTGTTCCCGTTTCGGCCTACGATGCAACAGCGAACACATCGTATCAGCCGACGAGGATAGCAGAGGCCTGAACGGGTATAGGACTATGTCTACGTTGATACGAACAAGGGAAAGGATCAGGTTTTATATTTAAACGAACGTGACCAAAGATAGTTCCTTACATTCAATATTCAAAATCATTCTTTAAATAGACATTTAGTTATGTTTAAGAAAAATCAATTCTCTAAAATCGTTTAGATGGGGGTTGACAATTTAGATTATTTCAGTATTGTTTCCATATTGAATGTTATTCTCACAACGGTTCGGTAGACGTAAACTTCAAACATCTGTCAGATGGGTTTTGTTGAACTCGGGAATCTGTACTGTATTTCGAACGGGATTCTTTCTTTTATATCCGGGGAAGCTTGCAGTCGTTCTGTCACCCATTCTTATGTAATTCAAAATGAGTTTCTAAGTATAGCCCGTATCGTAGATTGAACCTACAACATACAGAAGACTGTACCTTGGAACTGATTATTACTTAACAATTATATCCTTTGAATATCGGATTTTTCCGGACGTTATGATAATAGCAAACAGAATGAGAAATGTACTCGGAATAATTCAAATAATTTCATGACAATCCATTTTAATTACTCTAATACGCCATAATTAAAACTAAAATAATTATATATCTTACCTCTTAATGAGATTATGTTCATAAATCTCTCCCTTTTGTCTTTTTATATGAAAGAAAATAATAAGCTTTACACACACATGTTTAAATGATTTAAAAGATCTAACCCGAGCCCAATGTATGATGCAACTGTTCACGTATTTACTGTATGCATATATATTTAGGTAAATTAGCAACAGAGTAAGAGTTAGTTAATGAAAGAGCAAAGGAGAGAAAAATAAGGATAGAGAAATTTAAAAAAAAGTATATGCTTGTGTGTGCTGTCTTCAAAAATTGAGTAGATCTGGAAAAAGAAAAAAATGTCACGAACGAATCTTTCAGCAAGAGCACAGTAAACCACCGGCGCTGAACCAAAAGTAAAGCTGAGCGCCTACTGAGAAACCGGCTTTTTTATCAATTTCCCTTAAGGAGTTTTTCTTTTAAAACATGTCTTAGTTCATTTTAATTAATAACACATGATATTTACTGGAACTCCTGAATCTTTGAAGAGGACAAAAGCCGAGTATCCACTACGGTTAGATCGTTAAATTGGAAAATTGACATTTATTTGGGAAATGCTGTTTGTCTTATTCCAAGAACGGGTAATTAATAAACTCTTATTTTTTTAATAATTATAACTCCTTCTTTTTTGTATTGCAAACTAGCATGTTATCACTTCGTATTTCCATTTTACTTGCACAATTATGAGATTGTACTGGCAGAAGTAAAATTGAACGTTTTCTTGGCAGGGTAGATTACGTGCTTGCGCAATCTACAATCTAACGCTCGTGATAACACGTTAAACGCTATTTGACAATGAAGTCGTCTAACGTAGAACAATTCGTCATAAGTGGATGTTAAGTCTTATTTTACATCGTTTTATTTTTCAATGCTGCCAAAATAGTACAGCGATTCAAACCGATTCCAAAACAGAAGCCAGCAAATCATAAAACTTTCCCAACAGAACTTGGGTGAAAATTCAAGTTCAGATCTGTTTCTTCTTTCATGGTTATCATTATATATATATATATATATATATATATATATATATATATATATATATATATATATATATATATATATCTTGATTGGCATGCCGCCACAGTTATATACCTATATTTTGTTCAATAAAGTCCGTATGATAATAAATCAAAAATACATTAATATATATATATATATATATATATATATATATATATATATATATATATATATATATTTTAAAAATGTATGTTAAAAATAATGTAATATTTTACATATATATATATATGTATATATATATGAGATAATTGTAATCACCTACTAGACACAATCCTCACGTATCTACAAGCTTTTAGTCCAAAACATTGTCAGGACTACCTGCCATGGGGATACTTTCCCCTACAATTAAACCCTGAATAAATATTCAAAATAACATAGTATTTAAAGTAACAATAACATCCCTTCGATAGTGCTATACACTGGCTTGTTCGAGGAATGATGCATCTTCTCCTAATGAGTTTAAGTCAACTAACAGTACTTAGCTAGAAACTCCACAATTATTTTCCTGGGATCCGGTAAGACCAACAGACCAATAAAATGATATACTGTAACATAGTTTAGTAGTGGATTGGTAGATGAACATTGGTGTCCCTTACATATTTACTAACGCAACGTTGCAGAGATAAAGTTAACTTTAATGGAATATTCGAATATCTATGTAGCTTATATAGAAAGCAAGAGTAATCCCCAGTTAAGGAGCCCCATTGATTTCGTAGAACTTTGAGTGTGTGTCGGTACGTGTGTACGTATGCGTTTTAATAGTTAGTGTTCACTAAACGAACCCATAAAATAAGAAAAGCTGCGGCGGGCATCTGCAAGCATCAAAAAGTTTAAGGCTATTATTTTATAGGAGCGTTAACCTAGAAAAACCGTGGAGTTTTATGCCTGGCTGTCTCCAAAACGTCAACTTGGGAACCCCATAATTAGAAGAGGAAAAATGTGTTTCCTTTCCAGTAATGTTCAAGTTAATAGTTGCGATTTTACGTTTGGGAATCTATATTTGAATCTTTTCTCAGAATGAGTTTAGTTTATATTACACAGCGTAATATTGTTCTATTATACTCAGTTGTGAAAGTAATTAGAATATATGATTGCTCTCTATATCAGTCTTTTGTAACAATTAAATTCACTCATAACCTATCTATCAATCTATCCATCTCTCTCTCTCTCTATGTCTCTCTCTCACTTTATATATATATATATGTATATATATAGATATATATATATATATATATATATATACATATATATATATATATATATACATAATCAAATACACTAGCATACACATATATCTATGTATATATCTCTCTCTCTCTATATATATATATATCGATATATATATATATATATATATATATATATATATATATATATATAATACATGTATTAAAAAGAAGAAATACTATAGTGCTCGATCGTACGATCTATAATAGCTAATATGAAATATTTTATAAAACAAACTCTACATTACCGTACATTTTTTCTGAACCTATGTTTTATTGGCCTTGACATTCCGCTTTTGGGGTGAAAACTGTTTTCATATTGTCAAACCAATTTTTCAGCAGCGCTAAGCAGGCAGAGGTTTCTAGAAAAATGTCTCCAACACTGAATTGTTTTGTTCTGTCGATATCAGACAGTTTTTATCACAGAACCTATAAAACGCCAGTACACCTACAGACATTTAAATGCATATGTTGTTTTAATAAAATACTTTAATACCTTATATATATATATATATATATATATATATATATATATATATATATATATATATATATATATATATCTGTATATATATATATGTATATGTATATATATATATATGTATATATATATATATGTATATGTATATATATATATATATATATATATATATATATATATATATATATTTATATATAAGGAAATTGACAACATATTTGAGGCACGCATGGGAATGTATTTAATTGAAATATTTTGAAAATCAACAACTATACAATTTAAATGAAACATTCATTTATTTAATTTTTTTGCAGGTTTCGGTGTAGAACAACTTTGTCAGGTGAGACTGTCTTATAGTTTATTTCGTCTTTTTCTCCTCCTCATTTTGCTGGAATTAACTCCGAGCGGTCGAATCACGATATAGCAGAAAAAGACGTCAAGTTCTAAAATACGTTAGGATAAGTGTACTCTTGTCGATGTTACTCTTCTGAATTTATGAACTTTCCTTCGAACTCGTCTGCCTGCCTGACACCGCCACTTTTTGTACTGATTAGGACGTAAGTCGAAAACAACGTTTAACAGACTTTAATATTTAATGAAAAAATATTCATAGTATATATATATATATATATATATATATATATATATATATATATATATATATATATATATATATGCATATATAATCTTGTTAAGAAATCCGAGTAAGAGATCTCAATATAGAAAACAGAGCAAGAATAGAATATAGAAAACATAATCACATACACATTGCAACTGTCAGCATTTATAATTTATTTGGACTTCCTAGTCACTCCAGAATGCTAACGGGGCAGTTACCTTTTATTTTCTGCTGTGTTAGTTAAATGCTAAATCATAGTTGCACATGAATCCTCTATGTACTGATATATGGTGGTCACAGAAACAGAAGAAAATTAACTTTATTTTACTGGAGCGTATGTTTAATTAGCTAACATTCTATGTAGTAGATAAGTTGAATTAATTGATATATTATTTTAAAAACAGACATGAATTTAATCAACAGCAGAAATAAATAGTAACGGTAAAAGACAGTTCACTTTTTTTTAACCGCTTCTTCCTACTTTTTGTAGGGTTAGATTGCTGGAAATTTAAGGATAGGTTTACTACTTTCACAAACAAACAGTTCCCCGTTTTATTTCTATTCTTTTAAATGTTTGACTTTTTTTAAAGCGTAATTAGATGTAACGTGAACTATATGTAATTTTATTTTAATTAGGTCCACAATTAAACGGGATGACACATTCCGTAAAATACTCATAATATTATTTGTATGTCATTTTAACAATTTACAGTGATGAAGTATTCGGAGATACCAATGGGGTGTGATCCTCAATTCCTACGGTTCGTCTACTTCGTTAACAACTTGTCATGTTTCCGTGGCCGCCGAAGTCTACATCATTCCCCCTTCGAAAACTGTAAACACAATCAGCTAATTGGCCAAAGAGAAATGCTCCCTTCCTCCCTACGTGTCATTTTGAACTTCTGCGTACAAATAAACTTCCCGTCAACATATCGTTCATTCTATTCTAACTCTAAATTGAATGGTATATTGTTTTACGTAATTTAAACTCATGTGAAAAAAAATACAATTTTACGTTGTCTTAACACGCATGGCTATCATATAGCTACAACTACAGTCCTGTGGTATCAGCCGAGGCTGAGCTGTTTATGTCTTGTGATTTCAGTTCCCTTGGACTTATGTGGTGTTCCTTCTATCTTTTTTTTGTTTTACTTCTGTTGCAGTTTCCAATGTGGCTGATAGTGTATGTGAATTGGTTTCCATTTTCGAGGATTTTCCTTAAGATTTCAGCTGCTTTCGTTGTATAGTCTTAATATTCCCCTTGATCCCAATTTCTCCTAGTCTACTTTTGTCGAAACTGTTCCTAGAGCTCTTATAGTTCCCGGGTAACTGCTTTTCTCACGCAGTCGTGTATGTTCTTGTATTCTTTTTGGGTTAGTCTACATTTACTGCTTTCCTGGGTATCATCTATGTTAGCTTGAACAGAGAAACGGAATCGCTACTGACCGATGCACAGAACAGTGCATCTATCGGTAGCGTTTCCATTTTTCTGTTCAAGTGTCCTTTTCTCAGTCATGTCCATGTGTTTTCCTGAATCTCTTCTCTGCTAATTGTTAGGAACTGTCTATGTTTCTGGTTTTCCCCCACTTTTCTTTTCTTGTCTTTTCGTTTCTGGTGTCGCTGTCTCCCGTATTCCCGTATTTGGACGGTGTCTCTAGCCGCCGTGATCATCTTTCTGTGTTCTATGTTATGGACATCTTTTAAGTCTATTTTTCTGTATTCCACACAGTTTCCTATATTACCAGTTATCTCTCGCTTCGTTCTTTTTCAGGTAGGGTCGGTGAATTTCATCGTTTCGTGGATATTAGTTTTCTCGTCTTGGGTCAATATGTTCAAAGTCTTTTTTGGTCATCCTAAGAATGATCCAGAGTACCTTATCAGTGATACTGATCAGGTGTGTATTCCTTTAACGAGATTCATACTATATAGTTTTGTTTCTAAGAGATTCCTTATTCGTCTCAGGTGTCTTTTTTCAATCTTCTCTTTCATTTATGTAAATGTTATGGTGTCTGCTTGCAGAACTCCCAAATAGTTGCAAGTATTATGTTCACTAATCACCCTAGTCTCGTCTTGGAGTCACAGTTCCATGGTCGCCGATGTCTCCAATGTTCCCCTTTTCATCTCTAGCACTGCACACTTTTCTATTCGAAATTCTATTTCAATGTCCTGGCTGAACATTCTGGTCGTATTTATCAGCTTTTCCAATTCCTGTTCGCTTATAGCAAATAAGTTCATGTCGTCTATATACATAAGGTGGTGTATTCTTTGTTCTGTGTCTACACACTGATATCTGCCATCACATTTCACAAAGATGTATTTGAGTAGGATCATAGCTATTATAATCAGTAGTGGTAATAGATAATCTCCTTGAAGATGCACCTCTGTATTCTTATCTCAGTCAGGTGTTGTCCTCCGGCTGTTAATTCAAGTTTCCGTGTTCCTATTGCTTTCGTAATAATATCAATAATCTTCCCTGATAGCGTAGATATTCTTAAGCATACACTTATCTATGCTTGAGGGAGGCTGTCGTAGGTTTTCTTGTAGGCAATCCGTGCAATGGTGTATTATTATTACTATTATTATTATTTTATAGTAGTCTCAACTTTTGGATGTTTTTAGTTGGAGTTTTCGTTTTTTTAACATCAAGTCAATTCCCTTGACCATAGCCATTCATGTTGTACCTTAATACTTCACTGGTCCTAACAGGCAAGCATTTGCAGAAATGGAAAATAGATTGTCTCGTCAATCTGCTTAATCTATTTCGTGGGACTTTTAGTTATTTTTCTAAGCGTTCCAATTACAACGAGAATCACTTTTACTTATTTACATTCGCATAGTCTAACTAATTTCAATTTTGGATCCTGATATTTTTTCGTGTTTATTCTCCTTCACTCTGGTATCAAAGGGGAAGGCTATATAAATGATACTCTTGTTTTGGTTTAGAAAGATTAAGTCGGGTTTGAATTTTAAAGAACCTTATCAGTCTGTATGTGCATGCCCTAAAGAAGTTTGACATTGTCGTTCTCATGTACCACTTCTGTTTCATGCTTATACCACTTCCCATTGTGGTCTAATTCATAAAATTTACATATATTCCAGTGTAGTACCTAGGCGACTTAGTCGTGTCTTCATTTTTTATACTGGTGGTGTGATAACATTTGACAGTAAGATACAATATACGCTAAGGTGTCTTCCCTTTCATTACCCAATCGGTATATCGGTGATTCTGCAGTTTTGTCAATGTATTGTTTGATGGACCTAGTGCTAGTGGCTTGTTCCTTAGCTGCCATCCAGGTGCTCCCGGTAACACTTTTTGATATCACCCCTGCCCAAGCAATTCCAGCTGTAAATATATTTAAATGCAGTATTCTTAACTAATACATTATGTAGTTTATATCCAAATAATTAAAACCCTTTTTTCTGTAACATTTGTTTATTTTTCACCCTAGTTCTTAGTGTTTCCTCTCTTTTCACTTTCAAAAATATATTTATATAGAAAATCTTCTTCTATATTCCCAACATCTTCCACACTAAGTAGACCTCAGCCACTTTCTTTTCATGGTAGATACAATCAATTTGCATCTCCTTTCTTTGCAAAATAAATTGTAAGCATTTCCCGTATTTTGGTATCCAAACATTTTAGTTCATCTACATTCCAGTCAAGTATACCGGCAGTATATCGAATGATAGCTACTTCTCTGGCATTGA
Organism: Sepiola atlantica; assembly: GCA_963556195.1. NCBI lineage: Eukaryota > Metazoa > Mollusca > Cephalopoda > Sepiida > Sepiolidae > Sepiola > Sepiola atlantica. The sequence goes on from OY744548.1 coordinate 35,664,486, forward strand.
TAGCATATATTGTATTTGGACTGTGGAGGTGTGATTTAAGAATACTCCATCAAACTGTGTGTGTGTTTTGCTCTTGAGGTGGCGTGGATGAGATGTCTTGCAGTTTTAGTTACCTTGCGTTTACGTAATGTTTTTCAATGATTCATATTTATAGCACATCCCATTTGGCTAGTTGTTTCATAGTATATAGAATAATAATAATAAAAATATTAATAATTAAGATTATTATTAATATGCGTTAAAGATCAATAAGCATCGTTAAAATACGCAATTATTATTTATAACAAAGAATAAGAGCAGCAATATGGCTTAGTTTCTCTGACAATAGTAATAATTTTAAGTTGATAGCCATACCACCTAATTTAGTTAGAGGACTTAAATTCCGTCTAATTTTTGATAAACTTGTAGTTAAACGTGATACGTTGAGTAACTTAAACAAGTTCAAATCTCCCATGTAAAGAAAAGCAGTGAAAATGTTTGTTTGGAAATGTATGACCATAACTGTGACGTATATGTAAATTTATATATGCAGACAGCATGTAAAAGCCTTCTATTTCGAATAAGAACATTTGCGTCTACAACATCAAATAAGGTTTTTGCTGCTAAAAATATTTTGTAGTATCATATGAATTACTGCATTTTGTTGTTCCCACTAGTCAATGCAGAGTAGAGCCAGTATGAATAAATACAATTTCAGTTAATAAAATATTGCGAATACCTCGAACTAGAGATGTAGTGAAGCGAATCAGCGCATATGATGTAGAGTATTAGGGTGTATTCTTTCTAAAGAGTATCTGAGAATATGGTATAATGCCAATGAGAAATATACATTGGTTTCAGTTTCACATAGACACTAACGCATCATAAT